>CM055970.1:41535000-42135000 GCA_029531755.1 Holothuria leucospilota | reverse complement strand
TACTTTAAAAAAGTGCAAGAATGAGCATTTTTCGGCAGAATCATCGTCAATTAAACACTTTCCAAAAACGTACATAGCCTTTACCCCCCACACACCCACCTATGTACGTTTTGTCCTCTTGCGAAAATGATGAAAAAGTTAATGATCCCTAATTAAGAGATTTGTAGAAGTCGAAACCATACCTTAACTGCACTGCACTGTTCTCAACTGTGCTGGGCCGCACTGTACTGTACTGTACTGTACTAGCATGCAGTTAGTTAGATGAGATTTAACGACACACCAACACGAATAAGATAAATTCGATTCAAGTTTGGTTTCAAATACAGTTCAAGTGCAGTGCAAGTCCTCCCCTTTAGCCGCCTCTTACGACAGGCGGGGAATACCGTGGGCATATTCTACAACCCCCAGCCCACAGGGGGTTGTACTAGCATGTACTGAACTGTACTGGACCATATGTAGTCCTGGGCTGTTATGGGTATGGCATACTGCTTGTTTTCATCGTCAGGTAGATATCGCTATAAAGGCTGATATTAAAGTGCTACTAGCAAATTAGTTGGGTAAAGGGTTACATCCAACTTGGTTATTCGCTTGTACCTTAAGACTTACAAGAACAGTACTCTAAGTTTAATGTTGGTTAGTTGGCCACTTAAAACATGTTGAAATGTTGATACAGTAATGTGTATTTCGTTCTTGGCTATAATAGAACCGTGTGTTAAAATCATCTATAAATCTTGAAAATGAGGATAGCCTATATGCACTTCGTTTCGTTTAACGAATTTGCATTACCGAATAATGGCAAAATGAACACAATGTGCACTATGAAAAAATGAGCTTGACTCAATAGTGAAATCGTGCATCGGAATGATATCGAAATAATGAATGTGTGGATTTATGCACTATAATATTGACTTGTGAGACCATACATGTCAGAAGTATGTTTGGAAATGTGTGGAACATACACTGTGTTCTTTACTAGTGAGATCATATGTCGGAATACCTTCGTGTACTGTACACCTTCCAAAATGTGTCTAAGAATTCAACATTTTTCGAAACATTTTGTACCCTTCCTTTTAAAACATGTTAAGCTCAAGTGTCAAAATCCTAAATGTGCAACGTTAAATCACGTTTCGGTTTAAGATATAGTGTCTACTTGTTAAATATCGTTTGAGAATAAACGTGCTTATAGTGGCCGGGGGGGGGGGTAGTGGGTGCAAAAATGTTTGATAGCTATAGGGCTACACTTTTCTTGAGAGTGCATTCTGCCATGTGTATAGTGTATAGTATGTCGGAATGATGACACTGCATATTTATGCACAACACAATCTCCCTATCTACCATCTATAGTGAGATCATGGGTAGGAATATTGATAGTGCACATTTATGCACTATCTTCTTTGTTTGTGACATATTCGTGAATGTCATCTGCAATGACGAAGTCTAGTATACCTATAGGATTTCTTTATTAACTTTTTGCATAAATGCATAAATTTCACTGGTGAAAATTTGCATCCTATTTATATTTCCATAAAAGAAGAACTGTTTCAAAATGTCCTTGAATTGTTTTCGCTAGTATTTTAGCTTATTGGAATCTCCTTTGCCATCTTGTTGGTCTGCCGCGCGCAGGCCGTCGGAAGTGGTACGTCTAAATTTCCAGGTGTGTATTGTAAACTCCTAGCGTGGTTAGGATGCTAAAGGGCGCGCTGGGGCGCAAAATACCCAGAGCGAACGGTGCTTGCGAAGTCAGATATAAATAGCAATTTTAAGACATGTTACTAAGTATTTGCTCCAGATTAAATTAAATTCTACATTGTAACAATTTATTGTTCATTTCTGTTGTCTTTCACACGAATTATTCCTTTTTTGCTAATGGCTTTTTTCTGTTAAGTTTGCTTTATTTCATTTCTTTTATTTATTTTTGAAGAGTTGAAAAGTGAAGCGGTAGCTTTTTTACCTGCCACGGAGGTTCCGATAGCACTATTTGCTATTTTGGAACAGACATTATAAAAATTAAACTCATCCGAAGGACCTTTGCAAAAGGCTCTACCACCATCCAATAAGAACAAACTTGCGGCAAACTAGCAAAACTTTTTAAGCATCCATCCTTTTTGATGGACATTAAATAGCCTTTAAGCCAAGCTACTGCTATGTCACCTTTATAGGCATGTCATGACTTACAAGTTTTTCAATTGGGCCCCTTTACAGTATTCATGTGAGGCAGATAATGAATACAACCTGTCAACTGGCATCTAACTTAAATCCCAAATTTTTAACGGGAATGTTTACCTACAGGCTTTTCATATATGCTTCATGTGTCTAAACCAATTACATCGACCTTAGTAGCCGATACGACAATGCAAACCCTTTCTCCAGCCCTTTTACTAAAACTTAAATCCCTGCTTCCGATCTAATCCTCAGCATCCTGTGAATTCCAAATGAGTGAGAAAGACGCGATTTTCTTCGATTGCGTTTCGTTGCGTTCCGATATTTATTTTAAGTTATTCGATTCTCGAGCAAAGCCCTATCTACTCACACTTGATTACTCACTCACGATGCAGTCACTACAGGCGTATCACCGACAGGCCTTATGAAATTTTCAACTTTCTTCGGAAATTAACCATTTTCCACCAGAACACCTGGCTCGCCTGTGACAATGAACGCAACTCCCTAATTTCATTTAGTGTGTCACCGCCTTAGCTTAATGGATTTTAATTGGCGGCCAGTCTGTTTCACGGCTAAGATGATAAATGGGTCAGAGTGAATCCAAGTTAAAGAAGAGCGACTTCATTCACTAACTCTTGGAATTGAATCAGTCGTTTTTTTTCAAATATCAGTTTTGATCATAATTAGATAAATTCTTATAAAACTTCAACGAAGACACTTTTGGGACATTTTAGCTGCTCCTGCTAAAGATCTTGAAATCAGAACACTTATTCACGTGGTTGAGTGATTCTGTCGAGTTAGGGTAAGTGCTATGTATCGTACAATTTCATGATCGAAATATGCTTTCTCTGCTACGTACCGCCTTCATTTCAATTGCGAATGTTCTTCAGTCTTCAAATTCGCAAAGTTCTAAATTAGGCCACCAGTGACATGAAGTCCTTTTTTCCACAGAGAGTATGAACACAGCCTTGGTGATGTTTCCTTCCGATAGGGACACATGACAACGAAAGTGACATATGACAGGGAACAGATACCAAACTGTATGTCGCTCTCAGGAGAGTGAAAATGATAAAGACTGTGAACAGAATAACAAACAACGGGAAAGTTATAGAAGACGTAGAACAGTTGACTACATTTGAAGGCACTCGATGTTTTCGCAAAACTAGAGGGTTCCATCATTTTACCAGTAGGACGTTAAAGATAAGACCGTCATGAACTAAATTTTGTGGGATAGAAATGCTCTGGTAATGTAAATGAGGCAATACATAACCTGTCTAGCGTACTGTACATTTAAGGAGTGTCATAGATGGCATAAGCTTGGCACTACAGAGATGCATTGGTCTGGTTCTTGACGGTTCACTTTAATAGGTCGCTGTCAAAAGTTGTAGAAAGTGTCTCAAACTTTGCAGCAGCTGTCTCGGTTACGCAGGCTTGCCGGAATACATTCATGTGTTCCAGATTTTGGTGGTTTTGTAAAATTCAAAAAGTCGCAAACTTGCCGGATATATGGGGGCTGCAGCTCCCGCCTGTCATGTTCCAATTCCCTCATAGATAGAATAGCACTGCCAGCAGTATAAAAAAGGATGATTCAGTGCCTATGGAATAATACATATCCCTGTGCACATGGTCATAAAAGGTATCGCTAACGGCAAACTCAGAGGTGCCTTTGCAAAAGGTGATTTTTGTCCTTCGGACCTCAAGATTAAAATCTAAAAAAAGTATACAATCCGTGTATAATTACACTAAAGGAAATTGTTGTGTGAATTCATTTGTAAATGAAATATGGCTGTATGGGTAAAATACTGAACAGGACATTTTGCAGTATGACTGTTATAGGAAAGCTGTATCCACTCTAACTACAATTACTGTTGTTGAGGGCGCCCTAGACTTACAGTTAAATATTTAAACTTTTCTTACCATGTTGTTATACAGACAAGTCACATTTAAGGCTAACACGACATTTCGTATGCGGATATACACTAAGCAGTCCCTAATCAGGCATTTGTGGTAGATAATTCCTTGCCAAATCTCGTTGTTGCGCGACGCTCTTAGTCAACAACGAATGAGCATTGAACTGAAGGTCTTCGTGGTACAGGCTCGCTTCTTGAGTTACATTTCATAAAGACCTAGAATATCGAAAACTCGAAACCCAGATTTCCTTGTATATGAGCCTTTTAAGCACGCATGGCAAAGTCCCTACCGTACCACTCAAAAATTTACATACATGATCAGAGATACGGAGAAAGTATTAGATATACTTCTAAATGGATCTTACACATACATAGCTATGGCATACTAGTATTCTTGCTTTTATCTTTATTGAGGCTGTGTCATCTGAAGTCAAATATATTTCTGCTATTTGAGAAGTAGTGGCTTGCAACTTCAAGTTGCCTCTTCTTGTTTCCTCTTATTTTACATGCCATGCACGCTGCTGCTGAATCTAGTCTAGAGTACTAAAATTGCGTGATGCGTTTTAAGAAACACTTGTAAAAAAATCAAGGTAAAATGCTCTCGGCGAGAGACCCTCGCGACACTTTTGATTACAACAGTTTTCCAAGTCTTCATCCATGTACTTCGAATATTTTGCCTCTTTAAGGATTACAAATTTAGTTCTTTCCATTTTTCATGAATTATTCACCATGCCAAAGACAGCGCAGCCGTGTGTATAATATTACACATATGTTGCTCCCGTGATAAACCAGTGCCTGTCGGTTGTTGCTAAGCTCTCAGCAGATGTTTTTCATACTTGCTGTCTTACACACTTTCACATTTTTTGTCCTTGTGCGATTCATTTAATCCTTTCTTTTCTGAAAGAGCCAGAAATATAGAGGCAATAATTAAGAATATGCCTAATTTGAGCAATTACCATCAAAATGACAATCCTAGCATTGGAGGTTGCCCTCGCTACAGCAATTTCAAATGCAAAGGACCTTACACGTCATTGTCTCCCAAATTTCTGTTTTTTATCCGAAAAAACCTCGTCTTAAATGACCTGCATTTTTGTCATGTTTTTCGGAAAGTTCTCGTCACCCAACCTGCTTTCATGTTCATTTCATCGACGTGAATCATATCGGTAGACCCCTTTATTGGTACAGTGAAGTGTATATTTGTATTGTATGATCACTACTAGACAAGTGAGATATGTCACTACGTAGTACACACATGGCAAAGTATGGTATTAAACCAGCTATGAAAGTACTATATACTGCAACGGTAGGCTGATAATGCTCTCATGTATAATATACATACATATAGGCTACACACACGCATATATATATATATATATATATATATATATATATATATATATATATATATATATATATATATATATATATATATATATATATATATATATAAGTTAGCAATTAATCATGGCACTCGGTGGAGAGAAATTGCTCGAAAAATTTCCTCTCCCTTGTGGCGTTACCATTGCCAGGGGTTTGTGAAAAAAGTGATAAGGAAGGAGGTTGTTAGTTTTCTTGCTTACCGTACTAAAAAACCTATCGCAAAAGGCACTTTTTGATCTTTCAATGCTAAGGAGACACCTCCATTGAGCGACGGAAAGAGTTTTATGTAAGGAAAGTCCTACTTGCCATCTCCTACTGCAGGACAAAAATAAAACCTGAGACTGCTTTCAAATGGAGTTATGACCACGAAATGATAGATAGCTTGACGATAAACCCTCACCCTGATTGAGATCAGGGAATAGCAACTCCCTGTTGAAGTAGTTCAAGCAGGGCAAATAGCAACCCCCTGGTTTAGAAAAAGCTTTTGAATGGCTTCGATAAATGTGGGAGCATCTTCCTTATCGTGAGAAAGGTTGTCCAGGTATTAAGGTGCATTACAACAAAACCGAAATCTACTGCGTTTTGCGGGTGGGACGCGAAAAATTTTTTCCTGGACAAATAGGGGCAATTTTATTTCAATGAAAATTTAAAAAAAAAATGCCTCATTCGTCCTGAGATAACAAATATCGCGCCCCACTGGCAAAACGCAGCAGATTTCGGTTTTGGTATGAACGCACCTTTAGCTCCATGCTAAAAGACACACATTGCATGGAAGGCATTAAGTTTTGACTCTTACGTACCGTTCAAGACGGGATATGTGTTTCGTAATCATGTAGTTCTTTATTTTTGCGTGGGTTTAAAATGAATGATAAGTTGTAAATCCTACCCAGTATTTACTGAAAGATCCATACTAACTCAGCAATCATAATTGTGTAAGGTGCATGTGTACAAAATACGTAGCCTACGTAGGCCTATACTAATTACAAATTCAGTGCCCTGATAAGTGCACGTGACTACTTGACTACCCCGCAGAGCCGACGAAGTTGTTTCGTTCAGCTCATCGCTGAGAAAGAACAGGGGCAGCAGCCACAGAGGCGCTACGCAGGATACTACTACGCAGGCTAGTTCTCGTGCACATGGATGGTAGTGCAATGCAGTCGTGGATCCGGATCGGTATATAGGGGCGAGAGATGCAGAAGTGACTCCGACACTGATTTGGGCCCAAAGGATCGAAAATATCTTTCTGAGAGGTGAAAAGTTTATTAGACATTGGCCGTAAATGTGGCCGGTAATCCCACTCATGTACGTTAGTACTTTTCCAACAGCTTGCATTAGGCTTCCTGAAAATATTTTCATCACCGATCAACTTCCATCCTAACTTGTAGGCCGGATTAGTTATACTTAGTACTTCAAACCCTTTGCGAAAAATTTAATTGATACTTAAAACCAAACTTTACCTGTCAAGGAAATTGACTTTTTCCCCACGTCTTCATGTTAAGTCAGGGGCCAATGGCAACTGCCTGGCTGGATACATGCTGCCCCCATCCAAGCCATAAACCCAGCGCCCTAAATTCATTTGCCCTTTGCAAGAACGAAGTCATGTCATGAGTGGAGAAAGAACCAGTCAAAGAGAGTTGACAATAAGCAGTGACGTCATACAAACTGTGCTGCTTCAAAAATTTCAAAAATTGTCATGCACTGAGGCACTGAGAGGTACCTGTCACACTGTACTCACAATCGTGGACATTCATCATTAAAAGACTTTTCAACCTCTTGGCTTGGATGATGTCAAATTGACATTTACCAGGTTAATGTACTTGAGTGCGATTCCGCGTGGGTAATTAAGGTTCGAATGTTCCTTTAAAGTGATAATAATACTGCTGTTAGCCTATCGTTATAATACACTGGATTCCTTGTAGAACCTCCTTGGTTTTACCTAGTAAAACCATGAAAACATGACAAAGCGTTGTGTGCTTGTTCCCATAGGGCCTACTATAAGCTGGTAAATTTACATATCCCAGAGGAGAGATCCCTTTATGAAAGGTCCTGTGGGCTATTTCCATTGCCTGCGAAACGTGAAACTAATCCCTAAAGAGCGTCAACCCCGGAGTGACACGTGACTTAATTAACCATCGGCGTAGGAAAACTGGGGCGACCGCCCCCACTATGATTGGTGGGGCGAAAACCTCGTTCGCCCCCCTCCCCCACTTTGGATGACATGCTGCCAAAATATGGCATTGAACAGGATGAAATTCCTTCACAAAGTTCGTCAAACATTGCACCATTTTGCATCTAGGGCCCGTAATATAGTCAAAAAATTACCAAAGGAGGAGAGGGACACCCTCCCCTTAGATCCCTCCCCCAGGGCACTGATAACTAACATTTACTTCCGCCCCCACTTTCAAAAAGGTTCCTACGCTTATATGAACGAGAAGCTATCAGACAGCCCTGTTATAGAAGAAGCAAACACTTTATTGGAGAGCCTCAACGTGACCTACCACTGACACCTCCCCCTCCACCAGCTCTGAAATGTCGAAAAGAACCGCGCAACAGTTGTGGTTGGACAGTTGTTCGCATTACGCAATGGGTCTGTGAGTTTCAAGTGGAAAGAAACCGTGTTGATAAAATGTGTCACCCCCTCATCTGAGAGGCATTATATCGAATATTTTCTTGCAAGGCCCACGCTACGGCTACACTCCAACCGATGGTGGCTCCCGCAGTGGCAGTGGCGTAGCTGGAAGGAGGCAGGGGGCGGTCGCCCCCACAAAGCCTCCGAAGACCTCTGTCGGAAATTTCTAGTCTCTGTCGGAAATAAATAAAAACAATTCATTTGAAACACTTACAACACTTCTTATGTTTTAAAGCAGAATTACACATCGAAATGGTTACTAACAAGACCTGGAAGTGTCATTTAAGGTAATCTCGGAGATATTTAAATCTAATTTTTCCCGCGCGCTACAAGGTTTGATGATGATGACGCTATGCTTAGATAGTACATCATTACTTCAAGATAATAATCTGTCGGAAATTTTTGCTTCCACCCCTCCCCCACAAAACATATCCAGCTACGCCACAGCGCAGTGGCGCACTAAGAGCTCTAGGTTGAAGCCCGCGTCGGGTACCAGTCTTGCAGGGTGCCATGCCGCAGCCGAAAAATTCAGTAAATAATTAAAACTTCAGATCATGTAATCAGTCCAAAGCTTTACCAAAGATAACACCACTTTGGATCAAGGAAACTTAGAACAAGAAAAATTTCTCAAAGAGTAGAGGTTCATCCATTTCCTAAGGCAATTACACCCTATCAAAATAGAAAACATCACTAAATTATGAGGATTCCTAAACATATAACCAAATTCAACGCTTCACGAGGGTTTACTACAGGTGGTACCATTTTGCATCAAACCACCTCACAAAGACAAAAATTTCTCAAAAAGCATAGAATTCTCTTAGAGCGCACCTCTTGACTTAAGCCCAGCCATAAAATAGGGAGGATATTTCTAAAGAATGACAATTTTAAAAGATATAAACAGTTTAAAGTTTTGGTAACGATAGCACAATTTTGCACCCAAGCCACGCTTAGCACCCCCTCCCGTCAACATCCTCCCGAAGGATTGCACTCATGTACAGATGAAAAGGAAGGGTCTGTCCTGGTGTCAACTGTTTGTAAACACGTCACTTGGTGCCCCACTTAGATAGTGTCTTCAACTGCCCCCTAGAGGTTTCGCCCCGGCTACGGCCCTGATCCAGGAGGAAATTCCCTGAGAGCTGAATTATTAACTTAAAAGGAGTATACTTGCTCGGAGCTTTCCAGCTGACTTCCACTTGACACTGAGAGCACACCAAGCTCGTCACATTCATCAAATCTTTACAAACTTTGAAAAATATCCCCCGACTAGCTTGCAAAAGAATGAGAGAGAGGGAAGTAGGTGTAACCAAATGGGACACTACTAATAAGCACTGATTTAAAAAAAAATCTTTGCAAATATTTGCAAACATTTTTTTCTTTGCAAATTTGTGAATGGTCACCATAGACCGAAAATATGCGTGACTGGGTTTGTATAGCTAGAAAAGCTTCAAATCTTAGCAATTTCTCTGCCATTGTTACTCAAAACATAAAAACCTCTCGATGTCCGCTCTTTATGACTTGATTGGAGTTTTGGGGCCACAGTAGTTCATTTGTATTTATTGTGCGAATAATTTTGTGTACGAAGCGCGCCGAAAGTTTGCCTGATAGAAATCATTGACCATGGTAAAACCAAAGAGGTTCTTGTAGAGCCTACTTGGTAAAACTTACAAGGAGGTAAGCACTGACGTATTTCGTTTTTTTTTTTCACAAAATGTGTTTGCTACTTTGGGTATTTTGACTTGACAATCTTCTTAAAGGTAGAAAAGAGCGAATAAATCTTAGCATTTATACAGTTTGTGCCCCTCCATAATTAAATCTGCACGAAAAAAACAAAAATTGTGAGACATTTACCGTTGAATGAAGCCGATACGTTTGGAGTGGTGTTGAAGAAAAGAGGAAGAGCAAGTGAAAGCCCGCACATTTTTTGCAGTTAACGAAAGATTTGTGACAGAAAACAAAATCCGTCCATCGTTTGTTATTAAGATAACCTTACCCCCACTCCCGTAAAGACCTTTTGTAACTTTTGGGATCATTTTAAATTGTGTTCGACAATAGCTTGGGCATGCGCCCCAAACTTCCGTGCCGGCGCCACTGTCCATTTAGGAAAATTTTTATTGTGCAATCGATTTTCTAAATGGGAGTTCAGTAGTGCGCCCATGCCCCCGCCTGGTTACGGGCCTTAATGTCACATTGTTTAAACACAATTAGTTGGAGAGTTTAAGCGATGTGCATGGTACGTACGTGATGCAGAGTACAATGTATCGTAGGTACGAGTGCTCAGTTAATTCTATTACGAAAGATACGGTTAGCGCAGGCTATGCTAGCATTTACCTGCAGTACTGTTGGTATTTTACGTACTGCACGCGGGTTCTCCATTGACTTTCATTCTTCACGATCAATAGCTTTTGTTCTCAGAATACTATATGGTTAGGTGCCAATAGGAGTGAGATGGGGGCTTGCGCCGCCTTGTATCCGCCTCTGAAAAAAAGCATGTTCGAAGTAAAATCCCTTGTAGTTGATCTAAATAGTTCTTTGTCTGTTTGTGGTAACGATTTGTTACAGTAACTATCAGACACTCGGAGAAAGCACCAAGGAGTTTGTGTAGCCCATACATGCGACATACAGAGGTGAAATCGGTCATTTTAAAAGTGGGAATAATTTCAAGCATTATGGTAAAAGTGCGAAAAGGGGAAAGGGCTGTAGCGATTGCTACCCCCCGCCTAATTTCTGCTGGCACATGCAGGAACGCGTTACGAATCGTGAGAAAATTTCGGAAACATGTTTGACCTACGTTTTCCAGCAATATTGGTGTAAAAGTAGCCTAACTACTTTAAAATGTCAAATAAAGAATTTTCGGCTAGACTGAGGTGTATGTCTTAGATATGTCTCATAGAATATCCGTTATTCATTACCTTCGTTTAAGAGCGTTTGCGTCACTGCTAAACATTCACTTCTGGGCGAAACATATACGTATTAAGCAGCTGTCTGGGGGCGACATGCCCCCTCTGACGAGCAATGAAGTTTCGATTTCAGGGAAAAAATGACAGTTTTTAGGGCAAAATTTATATCATGATTGTTGCCAATGAGGTAAAATTTCAGGGCAAACACCACGTGCCCCTTGTCAAATGTTTTCCCTTAGGCAATTGAGGAAAAGCGTACTTTTAGTGTTCCTCTTCCTAAGTATAGCCTGGATTGAAACCTTAATTTGAACTTAACTGACCTCTTCCTCGTTCAGGGAATTTTTTTTCATATTAAATCTAATAAACAGACAAATGTGTGTTAATTAAGAAAAACAAGTTTGGAACATTTTACACTTGATTTCAACAGAGTTGCTTTGACAATAGAAATGAATTGCCACTCTATCAAAGATGGTGTAACATTCGACTAAAATGCAGTCTTTACAAGTAAAAAAAATACTTTCACTTTAATACAGATTCGAGCTCAATTCCTTTCACACTTGTTATATATTACCCCGTAATCATACTGCTATATTTGACTAATCGCAGATTTCTCAAAGCGTGGAACTTTGGGGTTTTGCACTTTTGTCTCCCTTCAAGACACGCCATTTTTGACTAAAGGAGATTCTAATCTCGTGTACGGAATGAACACAAGTCATTGAACTTTGTAAAAAAAAACCTGAACAATCTGGAAAGAAGTAGCAACTTTTACAAAATTTTTTTAAGGACATACATTGTTAGAAAGGTAACTGAAAACCTACAATTTATCAATCCATTGCGGTTAAAACGGTAGGAGAAGTTAAGAATGTAAAAAGCAAGATAATAATTTCTCTTACTTCCTTCAATGATTTTCTGGGGAATTTGAGTATTTAATTATGTAAGGCAGTAGTATAGGGATGTGAAATCGAGAAGAAATGTGACGTCATTAAGTTTCGCGTAACTGATAATGTTGTGTTGCCCATCCAAATTGCGTTAAGAAATGTGACGGGGTCACATCGAGCATATGTGAACCATGTGTTGCTACATATCACAAAGAAAATCAATAATCATAGAAGGCAATCGTGATAAACAGAGATCGATTTATTTGACACACTTGTGTAGGTTTAATGCAATGTTATAAACTGTACGTAGAACACTTGTCTACTAAAATGTCGTGCGCGGCATGTTTACGTGTTTTAACACGTTTGTCCAACTCGTGATCTTGCTCCCGCTTTTAGTATCTGCACACAATTTGTAATAAAATATTTTGCTGGCAAAAAGGGTACCACTGAGAAATGCAAATGGTTGACATATCGTCCAGGACGGTCTATCTCAATGGCAAGGTGTTAGTCATGCGACTTTACGCTTAACCAATTCGAGCTAGTATTTATCGTATCTTCAAAAGCTTCGATGGCTTTCACATGCTTTGAAAGACTATGCTATAAGTATGTGAAATTTCAAATGGAATGTGGGCTATTACCGTCATTCTTTCAAAATTTAGTCTGTAAAAAAGATGTCCCAAATTCACTCGGATAATTCCTACCCGACTAACCCCCGGACAAGCTCCCAAGTCGACTACGGTATACCCTTTTCCAGTCAATCCTCACCAGGAATATTCTCATCAGACAACTAGTCGCACCTATGAGAATATTCCTAATGGTTAAGAGTGGGAATTTACCTTGTCAGAATTGCACGGTGGAAATTACCCAGGGATATTCGGGGGGTTTGAAGGGTTTTTTTTGGGGGGGGGGGTTGAGGGGGTTGCCGGCAGTTTTTATAGTGAAAGTTGACAGGGGAATTTTCCGGGGCTGTCCACTCTCCACAGTAGACTGAAAGTTACAATTGACTCCGATGTCGATTATATAATACTATGCGTTGGTAGTGGAGTTTTTCAAGTTTATTACACTCCTTGTTTGACTTTGGTGTTGAACCCTCTTTATCAATTACTCTTAGATTCTAAGTTGAAGATTCCATAACATTTGTTAATAACCATGTAAACTATCCTGGCATGGCCGCACGGGACTGTTTTTCTCAGGGAGGGCTGTGATTCTTGCCCGACTCCAGAAGTAATATAACTGTCCAATTTTCCGTTCGACTGAGACAACATATCTGCCCGATTTAGTCGGGTTTCTTACATTTGGGGGGGGGGCAGCCGCCCACACCCCCGGCCCTTACGGCCATGTAATCCTGGTAGAAGTGAACGATCTTTCTGGCGCCCTCAACTTTCATCAGAATGTATTTTTAGTAGGTACGTTTGTCAAGTACATTTCTCAAGTGTAAGTGATATTTTTTACATGGTTAGTTCTATATGTTTCTAGAAGTCTACCCCTAGAAGAAAAAACAAATCCATCTTTCAGGTAAGAGTTCTTTGACTGTGACTTTTGACTGTGATTACGGAGGATTGCAAGGATGCGAAAAGGGGGCTTCCTCCGAGATGTTTTGGAGGAATATACATACCATGCAGTCGTGGTGCTAGGATTCGCGCAACGGTGGACCAAGCACCCCGACCTCGGGGGAAGCAACCCGAAGCCCCGACAATTGGACCGACGGATGCCGGAATAAAAGGGGACGAAAGCCAAGATTTTCGGGGTGCAGGGCACCCCCAACTTTCCCAACTGAAAGTTCGAAAAATCGTGGGATTTTATTGAAGAAGATTTGAAAACTTTGGTTTTATTAAACAAAATATGTCGCTTATATTTGGTGTTCTTTATTAAAGAATCTACCCCTCCTTGAGAGAATTAGGCCTAACAATAAAACTGTCGAGGCCGCCGTCGGGATTTACAGAGTTTACAATACTTACTTAAGACTTCTCTACGTAATTCAAAAAGTTTCGTGGGTGGCCCCCCATAGACTAAGGAAGCGGAGGGTTGGGGGCTTTAGCCCCCAGTCAAAAACATGGGGGAGCTGAAGTATGCCCCCAAGATTCAAGGGCAAAACCCCCTGATTTGTCTCTTCTGTAAGAAATTTCAAAAATTTGCAGTACTCTTCCTTAAAGTTTGTGCAAAATGTTGCACCAAATTGCATCTGAGGACCCTCAAATACCCAAAAATTTTCCAAAGAGGAGGGGGTGTCCCCTCCCCATACACCCCTCCCCAGGACGGTGATCCGAAACAAAGTTCAGTCCCCCGTCTGAAAAAGCTTCCTACGCCTATGTGGCCCCCTACCCCCCCCCCCCGTCTGGCGCCACCTTGATACATATTTAAAGAAATATGGGAAAATTTAACATGTTATCAGGCATATTATGAACATCTTCAACGAAAGAAGCATCAACGTTACTCTGGTTTGATTTTTTTCACAGTACCAGTTCTGCAGGTGGGCAGTACTTAGAAGCGACAGCAATCGAACATACATATAGTATCATCTTCAGTAATACAAGAGTATCAAACACTTACATAAATGTACTGGCGTATTCATATACGTGACACCACACGGAGATCACCGAGAGTTAGCCTAGGTCTTTTCAAATCCTATAACTGTACGATAGGCTACCTGCACAGTCTAAGAAATGAATGCAAGTCAAAGAAAGATTGCTATCTAAATGTTGTACATTACGTCTTTTCTGTGTTCTTCTAGAGTGGATACCGTATACACTTTACTTAGGCCTAGTGTAAGGTCGCCGTGTAGGCGACAGCTATTGAATTCACGTGGCCTTGCGTGTGAAGTTAGCTTACATATCACAATCGTTAAAAAGTCATTGATATTGCATATTCTGGAGGCGATTGTGAATGCGGAAGTATATTAACGTAGGGCGAGAGCAGTTTAATCCTAAATTATTTTAATTTGTGTTCATGTATTGACGCAAAAAAGACGTCTAGACAGCGTACAAGGCCATGATGCCGAGTTGTAGTTGACAACTGCTTTAAGATTTTTACGAAGGCCGCACTCTACCAAGCGACCAATTCAGCATCTATATAAGCCCGTCCAATCAAGAACTTGTCATGATACGGAAATTAAGATGTTAAGGATTACAATACGCAGGGGTGAAGTTGTCCTATATTTTGTTTAGATGTACCACACGTTATGTTAAAGTTTAGCTGTTTCAGTGCAATATCATGTTGTAATATTCTGGGGCTACATGAAGTTCCCACTAGAGTATATAAAGGCACGGAAAGTACGAAACATCGTGTGATATGCGACGCATAATTTGAATGTCCTTTCAATTTCCTGATTTAAGTAAAACTCTCCTTTGACAAAACCCAGACGACTGAAGTGCTATCGCCAAACAGCTGGATTGTCAAATGTCCACGGCACGTCGGTGTTTCGGACATTTCTTTCCGTTGACTGCAATATTCTTCAGTAGGGTATACTGTGCATCTATAAATAGGCATTTGAACAAACCAAGGAAGCGCTATAATCGAATTTGACTGCGTACCTAGCCCGTAAGAGTGGGTAATTAGATAAAGATTGATTTTGATCTATTCCCGAATATTATTGTGTTGTTAAATGCCAGTATCCTAGGTTACGACTCAAAAAGTTGTGGGTTTTGTTTAGTCATGTATTCAATTTCACCATATGTGTACCTATTATACTTGCATTTGCATAACAAATGCTACCAATTTCAACTACTTATACATGATCTGGAGTTGACACGAATAATCCGAATCTGACAGTGGACGAAAGCAGTATCACGTGATATGTGCAGAAAACGACATATCAAGAAAACATATTAAAAAGTGTACTTCGAAATTCTTGACGTAGTTGAGTTCTCATACCGTACCTCTGTAAGGAGAGCTCCGTATCAATAGGGATGTCTGGGCCAATATCCCCCCCCCCCCCGGCCCTAAGCTCCTTTAGTTTTAATGATTCTCCCCAGAACTGTCACATCAATGATGATTTCAGTGATGGCGCTACTGATAGGTTCATGACACCTCCAGTCCAAACATAAATGCTACCCCTTTAACTTTGAGCAGCTTTAGCTACGGGTCCCGAATAAAGGCCGGTTTATACTTGCAAATTTTCACGCGCCATAAAGCTATAAGAACCATATATGGTCATCTCTTGCTCTTCCAAGCCTTGTCAATCACGGTCATAGCTCAGAGTTAAACGTACTCAAGTTTCATAGCTTTATAGCGCTATACTGAAATATGAATCGACCTTTCAAGGGGTAATTCTAGATCAGCAAGGCCTACAAACCATGACACCGGTTGAAACTACATACCTTTAACCCCTAATTTTGCAGTATGAAACTGTGTAGCTAAAAGTGTCAACAGTCTCCCCCATGAAAGTAAAAATTCACCCTTCTTAGTTGACCTGTATATCTTCTCCTCTAATTTCTTTAAAAATATGAAGAAGAACACCTGTGTACTGTACCTGACATATACAGCTACGGTAGCTTGTACCGAGCGTCCGAGTTGAAGTTGCTCAAGGTCTTAACCACACACTACTGGGTGCATAGGCGTCCGCAGAAAATATTTTAGGGGGCAAGACTTTTAATTGATCAAATCAGGGGAAATTTTTACCCCCAGAAAAGAACTTAACTGCTAAATGTTGGCGCCTTTTATAGGGGTGTAGCCAGGAATTTGCCTGGGGGCGAAACCTGTAGGCAAACTATCTAAGCGTAGAGCCAACATAGTTTGGAAGCGCCAAAAAATTTTGGCCGAAATTCCCCCAGATCGCTGAAAATGCCACTTCCTAGGCCTTGTAAGTTGCATCTAATCATTTTATATTCAGAAAGCTCATGTTCTGAAATTTTCTAGCAAAAACATATAAAAAGTTGATGTTACTTTTTCTTCAAGTTTTTTTTTTTTTGCAAGTTTTTGATTTTTCAGGGGCACTTTCAGTGCCCCCCTTTCGGACGCCCATAACTGGGTGAGAGCTATCTGCCATGCACTGAGTTCAGACTAACTACTCAAATCATCATTCACTAATCAGAGTGACGCTATTTTTTGAATTTATGTTAATCAAAGCAGGGAGCCAAAGTGCAGTAACCAATTGTTGATAGAGATATAGGGATATTCCTAAATATATTTGAGGTGACGCAACGGCCCTTTGAAACGAAGGGGGTGCTTAGCTACTTTTCTGAAGCCAATCCTGGATGCATCACATCACAAGCGACATGCATGTTGCGGATATTTGCAGAACGAAATACATATCAGGTCATGTTTTCTGTCAACAAGAACTCGCATGTACTTGGTGACATGCTAATGATTCAGGCTGCGATTAATGTTGTTACAATTACTTAGACGGCGAGGGTATTCACTTCTACCTTTATGTATCTTGTTTACTTTTGAATTTGTTTTCAGGCTTTTATAGGTCTCAATAAATCCGATATAGATTCCTCATTTCGAACACGATAATTGCTTTATCTGCAACTGAACACGATGACACAGGTTTGTGAAAAAGTGAACTCTATAGTAATCACAATGGACATGGCGGATGTTAACGACTCATTGACTGCGTAGCAAACCTTATCGTATGTTGTTCATGGCTTCCTTAGATGGTAGTGCGGTAACCGCCTGGTACACGGTGAAAGAGTTCGTAACTTCAGTGTTGGGGACTGGAGATGGGATCTTGGTGAGTCTACGGCTTAATGCATATATAGTAATGTTCTTTTCACGTGGGGAGTACTATCGCCCGATCTTTAGAGATATATACGGTGTTCCCTACATTGTGAGGTAGTGACCCGTTCGGAAAACGTATCTCACAAGAATAATTCTAAACTACATGACATTATGCTAATGTTACACCTATCCAGTGATCCCAGGTCAGTGTGTTTGTAATAGAGCAATGTATAAGTACATAGGTGGGGTTGTCGATTCCCGTTTAAAAGGCAGCTCCCTGACATAACAACCCAACGTAGTGGTAAAATGACCCCAAAACAATACTTTACCCCATCAACGAAACTTTTCATGTAAACGAGCACCATGAGATATGGCATAGGCGTAGGAAACGGGGAGCTTGGGGGTTAAAGCCCCCAGTCAAAAATGTGGTGGGGAGGCAATCCAAGAACGAAAACCCCTTATTTGTTTCCTCTGTTAGTAATGTCAAGAATTTGCAGTAATTTATCTTAAAATAAAATGGTATTGAACTCTGTCTCCGTACACGTTTGGCCAAACACGTTTTTCATCAAGTTTTGTCATTACATTATACCGGATGTCATGTGCTGACGTTTAATTCTAATTCAGTACTGTAATTCAGTTCAAAACTCAGAAGAAATTTAACAGACACTTCGGATGGCAGGAAAAAAATCAGATTCACCTATTTCGGATCGTTAAAGTAAAAATGCTAAAAACCTCAGTATATTACATACTTATTGTAAATAATCTATACAATTACAGTTATTCATTGCAATCTCTTTTCCGCGACTACGTAATACGACGTAGGGTTTCGTTTATAAAACTTATAGACAGAAAAATGTACAAGCTGTATGCACGGAATCATATAACACTGGAAATTTAAATATACAACTTCAGCCTCATCAATCATTAACCATGGAGCTATGCATTAACTTTCTAACGAGCCACTTTAAATGGTCTTATAGTGTTCAAGAGCATTCCTTCAGCAAGTAAGATACAAGCACAATTATCGATATTGACAACACAATTGTCAGTTGAAATTCTATCAAAATAAAATTTATAGTATGATCGATTATCGAAAATAATTTCTATTCTTTTCATAAACGTCATTAGCACCTGTATTCTCACTTGACGAAATGATGTCATCAAACCGCTCATGACATAAACAATTAATGTACAAATTAAATGAAAAAGGAGGCAAAATGCGAACCCAAAGGATGGGTTAATAACCTGAAAAAACGATCGAAATCTAAAATATATCCATTTCAGAAATTTATCGACACGCAAAAGCTAGGCCTGTATCACGTAGTCGATTCAAGTGCGCAGTTTCGTCGATACGTACCGCTTTCAACCTACCGAAGCGTATAAAGGATTACAAAGCCTTGTTTCACAGTGTATAAAAGTGGTAGTAATTAGCCGAGCCCTGGGATCAATTCTTATTGAGTTTTCTCGTTTCATTTGTGTCCACGAGGTTTTTAAATTAAATTACACAATAGCGTTTGGATGATATTGTTGAGAGCTATTCTACATGCCTTTGCTAGCGTTTAACTGTTCGGTATGCTATAAAGTTTCTTTTATATACCGCGTAGTCATCGATACTAGCTGCGCCGGAAAAAATTAACCAATTCTGTAGTTTAGTAAATTCTATGGAAAATGTTGGCCTTATTAGCTCCCTGCGTGACGCATTTTAAGTTTTAGAAAGGAGAGAGCCATTGCTGTTAGGCGCATTTAGCTATGTTTTGTGGGCAAAGACGGGAAACCTAATTAATAATATTGCTCCTGCACCGCATCTATCACCGTTGGCAGTAAAATGTAGATTTTAGATGGAATACTTAAAAAGTCAAAGAACATCCAACAAGACGATGAAAAAGCTACAAGGCCACTTTCTGAAGAACCTATCTTAACGAGAGACCGTATTGGGAACCGGCTATCACCACGCATATGTTGGCATAAAGATTTATATAAGGCTATATGTGCAGTTCGTTGAACCATAACGATCGCATTAACTGTCGGAGAAGACCTTGAGGTAACTTGGTTGCTTCTAACGGATACTTTGAGATTATTGAAAAATTAAATGAGGCATAAAATAATCACATGATTGAGACTTGCCATCTTTCATCAAGTAACATGTCGTGGTTGCTTATGCCATATGCAATGTTTCTTAACCTACGAAACTGTCAGTATTTCACTGTCTTTTTGTTGGTATAAAATAAATTTAAATCAGTTCACTCCTTTTGACAGGTAATTTATTAAAATCATCGCTTAACCTAAAATTTCGTTACAGAGCAAAATTAGCTATTATTTCCATACTGAAAGGAATTAGTATGGCCCTGGTGTTATTAGCAAGCCCTATATAAAAGAGGTTGATATCGAAATATCTATAGGAAACATAACGGTAAATATTTAATCGTAAATGACGAATAGCCAAATATTAATGAGCCTATGAAATATACTCCAAGGAAAAGAGGTTATTTCAGGCCCGTAACCAGACTTGGAAAGCAGGAGGGCCAAACCAAGCTCGGGGGGCGTTAAGTATAAGTTATTGCACAGGGGTCTGGCTATGCCCCCAGAGTAGGGGGAAACCAAGGAGCGGGGGCCCGTTTGATAGGTAACCAATTACACCGTTTGATAGGTTACCGTAATTCTAAGTTGAATACAATTGTGGTTGTTATTGTGATCACCGAAAAAGTGCTCAAAATTGCCGTGTCCAGATCAAAAAAAATCCGTTTTACATTTCGCCGCTTTAGTCTTCCTTGTGAGATGTTTATTCATAAGAATTCTGTAAGGTTGAAGTCGGTAAAGAAGTTTTACAAATGTTTTTCAGACTATATTATGAAAACATAAACTAAGATCAGGGGGCACGTAACCAACGTGCTAACTGGACATGCAGCGAATCCCTTCACAATAAAGAGACCCCTGGAAAATAGAAGGGACGATACTGTATCAGGAACTGAAGCCCCGATATCGGTTTTGACTCCCCTTAAATAACCTGTAACAGGTAATGAGCTCAGACATCGTGACCACCCCCGATATCGAAGATTAATATATTAATAAAGTTTATTCCTTTTCTCAACGGACATTTTACTAAATAGCCTATCATATGAGAATTCTACAAGGAATACATTTTAGTAAGATCCAATCGTTAGCTAAAGTCTCAGGGGTGTTGATAGACCCACGATCCCTAGCGCCCAACGACTACATTGGGAACATTGAAGGGTAAATGCCGCCATGCAGTGGTTCCCAACCTTTTTCACCTCATCGCCCCTTTCATCGAATGGGGTTATGGCAAACACCCCCTGTTTGAAGCATAGTAAAGCTAGAATGAATTGACAATAGTAAAAACATATGTTAAAATTAGGAGTAGGCCTACCCATACATTGCTTTTACATATGAGTCCGACCCAGGGAAGACAAAAAATACGGTGCGGGATTGGCTCCGTTTTGAGATGGCGAATCTCAAAATTGGGATCAGGAACGAAGAAACCTTTGTGGAATTTAAAAGATGCCAGGTGCCAGGTGCCATCTACAATTCTCACTTTTATCAGTACGTCTTGTTTATGGACAGCAAGAAAAAACTTAAGTAAAAGTGGCTGGACAATTTTTAGCCATGGCCCCTCCACTCACCGCTTTCTCTGCCATTGATGGAACTATCAGGGTCATCGCCAGGAAATCATTGAAATTAAACACTGTTATAGATGCAATTTCGTGGAAGCTAGCAACAAAGATACTGCATAAACTTTGTAGTGCACCTGAGGAGTGAATGTTAGACCTCGACTAGTTGACGTCATGTATCTCCTTTTTATGCAAACGAATGTGAGAGCTTAGCTAAAGGAAACCTTTTGGAGTCTTGTAAGTCCCGGTTTAAATTTTGTATATCATTTTTTTTTAAAACGCCCTCATGCCGCCCCGTTAGCCCTCATCGCCCCCTGAGTTACTAAAACGCCCCAGGAGGCGATAACGCCTCCTTGGGAACCATGCACTGTGCTAGATGTTTCTTGTTAAAAGCTTCGTTTGAGATAGGTGGTCAAATCTGACCATAGTTTAATCAAACTATTTGACCATATTTGGTTCGGTACATAGTTGATCCAGTCATTGGTCAATTTGACCAAATTGTTTTTAGAGTGCAGAGAAGACATGGGTCCACAGATCACAGGTACCACGGCATCGGATTACGAAGTGAAACCAAGTGCCCCGCGCGTGCTACTTGATAATTAGCGCATCTAGTGCGTTACTTGATAACTAGCGCATCCAGTTCATTATTTGATAATGAGTACAGTATGTAGTTCCTCTCTTTATTTGATAAAAATTGCATCTAGCGCTTCATTTGATGAATACATCGAGCTCGTCATTTGATGATGCACTGGTTTCAGATCATGGACGCGTACATGGACGCGATAGTTTTACAATAACGCGTATGTTTCAAATGTTAGCACACAGGTACAACCCATGGGCTTTCTAGCCTGAACTTTCTCATTTGCCGAGAAGCCTGTTGAGCTGCATTATTGACCTGTGACGGATTCCAAAAACTTCCAATCCGCAGAGGCGACGTTCGAGTTACAGAAACACGTTTATCGAGTCACGAGCACTTATCTTCAATCACAGCTTTACCAGCTCTGAGAGTAACCTCAGCTCCTCGCTTTAGAATCGATCCGCCTAAGCTTGATCCTCGCTGCATTAATGAAGGTGTCTGTATTTCCTTTTGCTGGGGTGACAGGTTATTTTAAACAGATCGGTGACGATGTGAAGTGAATCGACACGTTACCGTGTTGCAACTGCTCTCAGGTGGCATGTTCGGATTTTAAACAGTAAGTTATGAGGTTCGGTGTTCTTTTAAATGAAAAGTTTACTCAATAACGAGTTGACTTTGTGACAGTTCTTTCGGGTGGTTTTATATCCTGTGAAAGTCATGAGCCTGCATAACATCTATTTCAACAGCTCATGAAAATTGCAATTTACCTTTCATTGAGTTCGGAAGAATGTATTTTGAGCACTACCATATTTTTGAGAAACGTCCCACATAAGTTTGAAGTAAAACGCACCGTCGGTCGCTGTACTTGCGCTTAAGCTGAGGTATAGCATTCACAGTTTCCGAGTGATGAAATTATCGTACAAGTTGAAGGACATGTGTGGGACTCTGACGAACGAGTCCCTAGATCGTGATAGCCCATCATTTCTATATAACCTCATGGTCCCCTGGCAGATTTGTACCAATGAACATTGACAGAACTTTTCTTTGGTATTATTAAGTAGGCCCTCTCTGGAGTAGGGTGGGTTCAATGAAGCAGAGTGATTTACATCTGAGGTCTTCAATTCTGTGTAGTGAGTTGGTTGAGGTGGTATGGTGTGGTGTGGTATTGAGAGCACGGGATGGCTAGGTAGCTAGGGGTGAGTGAGAATGGATTGTAGGGTAGGAATAAATTTCTTGTATTACTTTACCCAGATGGTTCTTAAACAGTGAAGATAAATTATTGTCCATAGTCCAGTTTGTTCATTAGTCTTCTGCATTAAAGGTCTATACGCATTTTCAAGTCTTAGAAACAAATAGCGCAAGTACTTACTCTTTGACAGAAATCACTGTGTGCATTAAACACCTATAGGCTAAAAGCGAAACGTTACGCGAAAAAAATAATGAAAGAGAATCAAAGACAATTTAAACAAATTAAACCGCTATTGAAATTGAAATGGATTGTGTTCTCGTTTAGCTTGTAATAATGAGATCGATACCTTTATAAATTCTTGTTTTCGTCAATAAAATAAAAAAATAGTTAAGTACTTTGAGATACAAGGAACAGATGTGAACGTTCACTATTGTTTTTAGTTTACTCTAAGAATTTAAATGTGTAGGAGAAATATTACTTGGTCTCCCAACAGAATGGCCCCTTAATAACTAAAGGCGTATCATGCCCCTGTCTCGTTACCTCACTTCACTACCAAAGGAGAAGCCATAGGGACAAATGGCTTTTCGCTGGAATATCGATTTAGAAAGTACGTCCCGTTTAGGCAATGTCGTCACAATCTTCCACTCGATTTGGCTGTGGTGAATGAGGTTTCACTTCTAATTTGAATATTCTAAATATCGAGTAACATTATATATATATATATATATATATATATATATATATATATATATATATATATATATATATATAATATAATATACAATATAGATAGATAGACAGACAGACAGACAGACAGACAGACAGACAGATAGATAGATAGATAGATAGATGTGCTTATATTTATATTTATATTTATATAATCATATAGTATACGGCAGTGCAGAATTACACATGACGTAACTATTGACAAGAAGACGTAACGTTGAGGTATCGGTCCACCCTCCACGTCACTGTAAACTGTCAATGTCGTCACCTTCACTTTTTTAACCGTATCAATTTTGGTGAGAAAATTTAATATTTGTCCCCTCCTTATTGAAATCCTATCCGACCACCGCAAAACCATCAAAACAACTGAGTGCAACGGGTAAGATGGCAATAGAGGGCGTCCTGTCTTGAAATCATCACGTGGTGGGGGCGGCGCCACCCCTGGAAAAATTTCGCTTCCCTATAAAATTAAAAACTAGTATTGCGTTAATGCATTTCAGTATATCTTCCCCTTTGCCCCCCTCCCCCGAGATTATCTCGCTCCCTTCAGCACTCTGTTTGGCTAAGGGCACGGCATCTGCCCTCCCTGGGAGAAAAATCAAGTAACCGGTCGGGGCGATTGATCGCGGTCTGGGGTTACGTAAATATTGCACTCATTAATTTAACTTCCGGATGAGATTGGACAATTTCCCCGAGGGGTAAAGCCTCTCCCAACGGTAGAGGGGCGTGCCACCCTTGCCCCACCTGGCACCACCCCTGTAATGCATTGATTGGTTGTACTCATTAAGAAGAAATAATGCATATTTTTATTTAGAATATAGGCATTGGCACTGTGATAAGATTAAGATGTACAACATTGTGGTAATTGCCTGCTACAGGCAGTTGGAACAAACACTATAGGCCTATATCATTAACTGACCATTGTACATGTCTCCCACTTTGAATACTATTATATGCGTTGAGTTATTAAAACACTTCATTTGTTCTTCAGTAGGCTATGCTATTGTAACCTCTCTCGATCAGTCGATCAAATGGCATCGGGTGAGAAATATGCCAGTAGGCTAAATTTATTTCTTCGAAATACTGTGGTGCAAGTAATTTATTTGCAATGATAAAACATAAAAGTGAGGCTGGATCACTGTTACCCGTCAAGTTCAGACGATAAAAACTTTCGCAATTGAAGGTAACCATGATACTCGTGTACTCGCCTGCAGATAAGTTACTATAGGGAACGAGTTTTATATTTAGAGGAACGTTTTGACTGTGACTGCATCGCCGAGGCATGTATTTGGACAATGTCATCAGTTCCCTGTTTCATGAAAGGGAACTCTCAATCTTAGGTTTGATTTTAATAGGACTAGTGCATTGTAGATCAAAGTTAAGATCGATCGTAGCTCTTAATGAAACAGGGCACTGATCTGGGCGTGATTCACATTCGAAGAGGACACTCCACAATGGCCTGTTCTCTACCCAAAAGCCATTGTTGACACCAGTATCCCCGTTACCCCGTGCATGCTGATGACCCAGGTGAACGCCCAAGTAACAGAACCACCGCCTTTTCGGTTTCACCGTCAAGGGATAACATTGGCTGGGATCGGTTTCGTAAAACAAAAGGTTTTGTGTTTACGCATGCATTTACAGTAAAATAAATTATCCTTCCTTACCGAATTACCAATACCTTTAACAGTTTGCCATGCAGTTAATATGCCGACTTCCAAAAACCGGTGTTGTTTTACTCCTGAATGCCTGCATGCGCTGAAAAGGAACTCACGTGTGCGTTTATCGTAAAAAAGGAATAAGTGTTTCTGATGCGTTTCAAAAATCGACCGTATTTTGTCCTTAGCCATCCGCTCATAGCTTAAGTGCGTCGTTGCATACACCCTGCATACTTTCTCGGTAAGTAGTGCATAGTCTAGCTGTGATTAAGTAATACGGTAGGACCCAGATACAATCGATCTGCCAACAATATTCGGGTCTTTGCTTCTCGCAAAGAGAAAATCGATTCTTCGACGTGATTGTTTCTGTTTTAGTTTCCCTAAGAACCCCATTACACTGTCGTGAAAGATGACGTCATTATCTCTACAACTTCTCCAGCAAAAAAAAAAAAAAAAAAGATTTCGTTAATGGACAGACTTGAGTGCGTCACAGTGGGTGTAGGTCCGACTCTATGCGAAAGGGACGTTGACGATTTCTCTGACGTTCACATGGTGTCTATGACTGAATTGAATAATTGTAGAATTTGGCATTACACTTTTGCAAAGACCTTTTTGATAATGTAAACGGGGAGGGGAGGGGGTGGGGGGCTCGAAGGACCTAAACCTATCTCTCAGGCAGATTTTTTGAGTGCTACAGGCAATTTTCTCGTGTGATACAGGTTTATCTCAGGCCAAGACAGCTCAGACCTCCTAAAATTTAAAAAAAAAACAACCAAATAAACAATTCTATTGGAAATAATGTTTTGGCGAATATTTTAGGTTGTGCAGTATTAATTTCATATGAAGCGGCTCCTCGAATTCAACACAGGGTATATCAGTGAACGTCTAAGGCTGCAACTGACCCACAGGTAGCCAGTTGAAAACCGGCATAAGCTATGCCAATAAGATTTTTCAAGCTCTGATTGGCCTATTTACTTGGTCGGTCTAAATGTGTTCGTCCGACTCTCATGCGTCTACTACATGAGTCTTCGGATTCATGACTCAATGAAGCATGTGACCTGTTCTCATCACTGGGATTAGTCAGATCTTTGAGTCCTGATCGTGATGTCGTATACGAGATATCAAGGATCAGAAATTTTCGTCACAGGTGCACAGGCCAAATGCTAGACAAGGTACTGAAGGGGGCGAGACGGTTTCAAGGGGGAGGGACATTTTTCGGGGGACATACACTACAACGCATTTAGGCAATGGTCTTTTTTATCTTCTAGGGGAAGAAAATTTTTCAGGGAGAAGGGGTCCTCCCCTGATCCCCCTTGGCTACAGGCTTACATGTGCACTTCACAAATCGTGTTTTGGAATCATGAGTGTGACTCATGCGACAGAGGTAAAGGAAAATCTCATCGTATAAGGCCTTCTTATTATTATATGTTTTTGTCAGTTAAGAAAGGTCCGCCTTAAACTATCTTGATATTCACTTTGCAGGCAAATATTTATACAAAAGTGTTACCACGAAGTGCTTAAAAGAAATTCGAATTTGCTTGCCACGAAAGTAGTTATTATTTATAAAGTCAATTTTACATTGAAATTTTCAGACGTGACAAAGGAAGGAACACCCTTAAGGTTTCCCTAGCTAGACGAAAGCTCTTTTCACTTCCCGAGATTACATGAGCGTCCACTAAAATGTACTGATTATTTATAAAGGAAGTTTTCAATTAGTTTGAACGCAATGGTTGAAATACATTAAAGGCAAGTCCTTCAGGCTTTTGTACAACATGTTCAGGAGGACGAAAATACTTTTGGCTAACTCGAGGTCTCTGTGTGTAACATAAGGGTTCACCTTTGTTTAAAGAAACCCCTCAGTCTTTAACATACCTCTCATCGCCCTTTTACCTAAACAGAAACCTTGTCAATCAGTCTTTTAAATCCCCGACCCAGTATTAGATGGTGCTCTGAAGTTCAAAATAATTAGAGATATTGAAGCGATATGATAGCTTTTCAGCCTAATCTACGTCGAAATTCAAACTGTGGGCAAGAATAATGACAACTCACCGGGAGGTGGTAGTATCCTTGATAAATTAAAAGAGCAGCGAGAGTCGCTGGCGGTATTTTTGTAAAAATACTTGAGTACTCACGTTATGGCTACAGGCTTATGCATTGTTATCAATTTTATTTTATCATTTAGGTTCATTTCTTCGTTTTTTTTTTTTTGCAAAAGGAGCCACTCTTTGTTAGTGCAGATATCTTACAGAAACTTCAGACATTCCTCTAGGGTATATGAACACGTCGCTTAGACTTGCTGCAAGGCGTTTTGCCTTTATCGTATAGCATGATATAAGTTCGGTTTGTTATTTCATATTACCGGTCTGTTTGTACATCACTTTGAAGAAAGACGTCAGCGACAAATATTTTAAAGAGGTAGGTTGGTAAAGCTTGTGTTTAGTTAAGAACTTGCATGAATTTACTATTGCTTATGTGTTTGCAGAAGCTCTAAAAATGTAGGTAAATCTGCAGAATGATTTTTTTACGTAAATTTGAATCTTGAAGCTAACCGAATTAGGCTATAATATGAAGGACATTACGTCTCACAGTTACGAATCGACGTCGTTAACACAAATTCTTATTAAGCTGATATCTAGGTAATTTTAGGATTAAATAAAAATTTCAGTATAAATCGTTCTCGAAAAAGTCGTGAATAACATATTCTCATTAGGCCTATTATATTTTATGTGCAACCTCGGTAGCGCAATATTGTCAACTTATTTCCAGGTTAATACTTGTAAATTCATCGTTAGAGGCATTTTGAATTTAAAATAAGCCACTAGTATCTAACTGCATCCAGGTTAAGAGACAAAAATATTAGTCAAATACAATCGCTGACCTTGTGAGGAAATTTTACGTTCAGTGGAAGATGAGACCGTTGCTATGGCCAAGTGAATTCAGGTGGTGTCAATTTGAAACAATGAAGATTAGCATCCGGGAGTTTCTTAGTTTGATTCAAGAACATGTTTCTCATTTCCGGGTTTTTGTATATTCGAACTGAAATTTCAAGTTAAACTAATTTAGACTCGTAAAGTTGTAATTTATAAGCCACGGCTTCCACCTTTTTGGTCTCTTAGCGTCATAAAATAAGTGCCTTCAAGGCCGACATTATAGTGTTGAAAAAAAAATTTCAAATTGGAAAAGAAGCATAAAAGGGATGTAACTGTTAGAGATCATAATATAGTAAACAGCACAAAGTTAGACCTATTTTCTCATATACCAAACAAAGAAGTTGCATTTTTCCCAACATTCACTGATTTCCTTGCCTTATGAACTTTACCCTTCATTAATCTATGCAAAGTGGGTCGGTTTGTGAAGGACTGAAAGTTAATAAGATTTCCACATATTAAGCAGAATGTCATACTGTTACAGCTGCTCGTTGATCATTAAAAGCTTCGTGCAAAATAAAAGGCACCGACTTGCACTTCAGTGAAAAAGTTATCGCCCAAATGCATTCCTGTCCATTTAAATATCCTTACATCTCGCTATCGAAATTGTCAGTATTGATGTTATTTTTAACACTCAATGTTGCTTTGCAGAACACATTTGTCAAAATCGCTACATTTTAAGTAATCTCCGTGACATACCTTTGCTTTATATACTGGTCTTCTACCAACCTAAGTGGTTTTCTCTCAACATCTGGCTATCTTGATAAGTAAAGTGTGATCGGTACATTACTTGTATAAGGGTTTTTGTATACAGGCGAAAGTAGCAAATTGCAAAGTTGATTGTATCAAACTGATTTTAGAGCATCGTTGAATTCTCGTGTTAATATAATGGAGGTATAAAACTCGGTTCTCAATAACTAGAGATAGAGGTCGAAGGTATATAGGTGTGGGAAACTGTTCTTGACTGGGGGAGGTGAGCGTTGTTTCAGACCGCCGTTTTACACTGCCATGTGAAAATTTTTTGAATATTAGAGATTCCTTAAATGCAATTTGGTGCAAAATTTTAAGGAAAATTACTGCAGATGTTTGACACTTTTACAGAGAGCACAAATAAAGGGTCTCGTCCTTGAATAGATGGTATGGAAGCATACTTCCACCCCACCACTTTTTTACTAGGTGAGACCAGACAATTCTTTTAAATATCGGGTTCACATTACTATATCTGTCAGAATGTTTCGAACATTCCAACTGTGGCAATACAGCAACTGATCATTCGATTGATATAAATTGTTACAATATGTATATAAAGCATCTAATATCTAAATATTCTAATGACTTACATTAAATGGTTCTTTCTACATATGTATCTTCATGTTTCTACAAGCATGCTATTCGCTTTTGTCTTCAGTAAGCAGAAAAAATGAAAACATAAGGAACTAGTGGCCTTTGTCCTCAGAAAATGAGAAGAAATACAAAAAATAAAACTCTCGAATAAATCTACCCCAAGTCCATAGCTGCAAAAATGAGTTCCCCTAATACTGCAAAGCTCAAATATTAAAAAACAGGGAAACAACTATTATTGTGAAGATGTCAAATTTTATGATTCTTGTAACAAACGAACAAATCGAAACTTCAAATTTGGCAGCTTGGCCAATGAAATCCTGACATAATCAAATATTTTCGCTCAAAGCGTTTTGCTTTTGTGACTACATTTCGTACTTTTCCTTCTGTTTCACACCTAAAAAACACGTTGTTAATTTACTTTTCTTTCGCTAAATACATTTCTGTTTTATATTCTCTTTTGACGACCCTGTCAATCATGAGTCATGTTCCTTTCCCTTTAAATATTTGACAAATCATATTGAAGTAAATATTGATCTTTCTTTCGACCAGGGAACTGGAAGACTTCCAGCTCCCTGTTTCGACGTACTATCGATAATTCTGTCACATTTTCAGCCGTCTTGTTAAGAAAGCTAAAAAAGACTTCTCGAAAACATTGTCATCAGTTTTATTTGTTGCATAAGATCTGAAGTGTTGTCTAGCGCCCTCTAATAATTCTTCTTTTCGTCTTGTTTCCTATACCGTACAATGTTTTTACATGAATACCAACACTAGAAGAAAGGGAGAAACATACGGTAAAACTGAATTTGGTCGCAAAATGACATTTCGTCTTCAAGTTCCCGGGAAGTAAACATAGTTTTCAGGTTTATATGAATTTTTTAGTGCATGGTGCAATCTCAGAATACGAACGTTGTAAGAAAAGGGATAAATGAGTGAAGTACTCAGAATTCCCTCGGATGAAGAGCTTTGAATAAAGTGCAAATTGGTGGCATACCTAACCATATTCCCTTTTTTCAGGGCTGCAAACACCTACGCTTTGCAGACTGGCGCTGGCAGTGATATGTTTGTGTACTTTTTTGTATAACAAATAGTTTCAGGAAACCGTCAAGTTAACGTAGTGACAATATAGTGTAACAGAGAGTCATATCAAATAAAATTCCAAGTACCTAGATAAATTAACTTCCATTTGAACCCATTTTTTCGGTTTTGGAATTCAGTTTGCAAAAGCAAGTTGGTCAAAAGAAGAATGCAAGCTGTTCTGATCTTATGAGAATCCTTTTCTGGTTTAAAGGCAATAGGCAGTCACCCCAATCAGAGTTAGCATGCCCCGTTACTCTAGTTCATGATTGGCCTATTTTGATAATGTGACAATGTTTTTGATAGAGAATTGTGAAATTCAAGGAGAATTTCTCCTTGCTTTACCTATTGTTTGTAATAGTTATATTCAAAATTTCTTCAGAGGGGCTTGTAATGCAACAGGAGGAGATTCGCAAGAATTTGCTGATTTTTCAAAACAAATTTTTTTGCTACTGCCTTCTGCCTTTAAGTTCATGTTTCTCATCATATGTGAACCTGTGGCGTTGACAGTTCGCAGTAGCAGGCACGTAGCCACACGGGAGGGGGGGGGCACGTGTCACCCAAAATTTTTCAATAAAAGGTCTTGACTGAAGGAGGAAAAATTTGTTACGAGACCAGCATTTTTGGAATACAAATATAAGAAGAAAAAATGGAAAATCTCGAGCTATTTTGCATCTGGAGTCCTTGAAATAGGCAAAAAAATTTCCCTCCCCTTAGACCCCTCCCCAGGCCGGCGAAACTACAAAATCGATGTGCCCCCAAATTGGTTATTCTGGCTACGGGCCTGTGCAGTACTAGCCAGAAATATACACTACTGTATACAATGTGAAGGAATAAGTGAAATATAGTTGTTGTAGAAGTGTGGTAACCTGATTTCATCAATATTTCTAAAACATAATCGTCACGAGATTTTAGATGAAAGTATCGATCTTAGGGGATCGGGGAAACAGAATTCCTAGTACGAACTAGAAACACTTACAAACGGCCTAGGTATTATATTACCAGATATCGCGGGATCTAAATGCTGACCATTGCATGATCCCGTTACCATGTTTGGCTCCTGCGAAGATATCCCATGGCTCTCTTCTCATCCCTATTATCTCCTTGGCACTGGGCGTGATCATAGGCGGGATTACAAGGGGGGCGGAGCGGGGGCACTTGCCCCCACTTTCAGACATCAAATCCCGCGCCTGGGCGTGATACCCAAGATGCAGTTTCACTAAATAAACATTTCAGCTTTGTCTAGCTTTGTCTAAGTGCACAGAGTGATATTTATACAAATCTCTTTCAAGTAAACTATAAAAGTAAATTTAGTGAAACAGTAAAAAATTTAGTGAAACAGTAAAATTGCTTACATATACGGGGACTTTAGGGGCTTCAACCAATTCATTGGGAACGTCGGAGGTGGGGGAGGGGTTGGTTCTACCATTTTATTAGGAGGGCTTCAAATAAGAAATTGGTATACAATTTTTCACTCTTGGATTTCCTGAGGGCCAAAAGACTTGGGGGTTTGGGCCCCCAAATCCCCTTAGCAACAAAAGTATGAGTAAATAGCATGATATTATAGTCTTCAGTTTCTCTATATGCTTTTTGTTTGTTTTGTTTTGTTTGCTTGTTTTTTTTTTTTCGTTTGCTTGTTCTTCTCTTCTTGCAGGCATACATGTAACATAATAAAACATGCAAACAGGTCCGTAAGTAGGTGCTTTCTTTTGTGGGGGCTAAGCCTTGACGTTTAGAGAAGTTGTCACATGGGAGGCATAGGCAGTGCCTGGAAGTGCCCTCTACTAATACAGAGATGAACAAATGATATATAAAGCCCTACAAGGTAAAATATGGCAAAGGGACCCTCAAAGGGCATCCCGTGCGTCACTTGTGACTAGTTATATGGGTTCAAGGGGTGCATGAAACATATTTCACAAGAGTGATTAATGCTTCAACCACATTAAATTATCATTGAATAAGTTTCGAAATCTGCGGCCATTAAGTAGGTAAAATGTTTAGATTTTTAACAAACTGTATGCTAGGAAGGCCCTCCTGTACGACACGAAAAGCCCGTACAAATCCTAGAAATTACGAGGCAGTTGGGCACTGACTCCCTCTATCGTGTCGTCCTTCGGGGGACACCTGTCGAAACTCACTTGTTATACTCCCAGTCTCTCACACTCTAATCATTGTCACATTACTTGTTGACTATAGTAGTCTATCATCGAGGAAGCTTACCTTCGTAGCAGGTGTCTAATATTTACTCCTCTTTTCAAGTACATACGGTGCTCTAACGTTGGTTTTACCAAGTACAGGCATGTCTTGGTGAAAGAGTAATACACATCCGATGGGCGGGCAACGAGGAAGCCCTGTGTGAAGGAAAATTGAAAATCAGTTAAATAGATCTGTTAAAGAGATTTCCAATTGAAAAAAGGCAAACAGAGGGAAAAAATTGCATACAAAATGATGAGCACGAAATACAAGAATATCTCTCCTTTTTTGTTAAATTTACCAGAACTGATACTTTTTACTAATATTACATCATTTGCCTTTCGCAGTTTCCGTCCGATTTGCAAATTATGATATCACTGTAGTTTCTTTAAAGCTACACTTATCATACTACGCCCTTAAGGTTTTGTAACTATCTAACTTTGCTTTCGCAAATGATCGTTTTTCAAGAATTATCATGTTTACGACAAATTTATATGAGATGCTTCAAACATAAAAATGCTTCATAATTTCATAAACAGAGTAAACGTTTGAATTTTTATCGGTGTAATTTTCAAACAGTGGCTACTGTGCTTCCTGTTTGTTCATATTGAAGTGGAATACCGATGCTCCTCGATTTACTCGCCGATTTGGAGATATCTCGTCTTTCTCAGTCACAAAAGTTTGCTCTTAGCTTTAAGTGCATATTTTGGTGATGAAACTTGATTTTTGTTTCATAAAAATGCAGTCTTTTATTCTGCACGAGAAAGTGAAACCCGCATCTCAATAGCATATCCCGATTGGAAGATACTAATTTTGAGTGAAATGGTATATTTTCAGAAATACTATGCATGATGGGAAATTTGTTATGCCGTCTGGCCAAATTAAACAGAAATTCAGGGAAGTCCATTTGTAAAGAACTACAAATAAATGAAACCATGGCTTTACAGTTTGTAGATCTTTGCATACGGACATCTTTGTACATTGCTCTACTCCAGATATGAGCTGTAACAGATAGGATAACTAATCGGTTAAACATTCCAACAACAGAAAAATTCAAAATCAACTAAGTGAGTCCAGGAAGTAAGTGAGTAAGAAAAAAGATTATAAGGCATTATGCCCACTTTGACCATACTGTGTGACCTAGTGGAAGAGGACGGGGGAGTCAGCACATCAGATTTCTTCAGGTATAAGGCAGATTTAATATCAAAATGAGCAATAAAAATCCCTACAATATACCCGTTATGTGTAGTATAGGAATAACTTTATGAGAATTTCAAGGAAGTATAAGAATATACATTCCTAAAATTTCAAATAATATCTTAGTTTTTTACTCGGTTTTGGATGAGCTTCCTCTAACTTTATAAGTAAAGATAAAAATGAGTAAAAAGATTCACATTGTCCAAAATTTGTATCTTTTAAGTTAATTTTAAAAGTTGTTTCTCAGTTAGCCATGGGAAATTAGTTTCACATATACGTGTTTGATTTTATGGATTTTGTGATAACATAATACTTCCTACATGTTATCTATAAGTTGAAAAAATAATTGCTTTGTCGTATAACAAATGGGAGGTATATTGCATGCACAACAATATGTGACGCATGCTATTAGCTTGCTTGGCTCCGATAGGATGTTATATTCTGTCTCTTCTTCAAGCCAAAATTCATCTGTCAAAATTTCTGAAATTATACCTTTTTTAACCTCGAAGAACTGTTAGAGTTGAAACACGCCTTTACAAAACAAAAGTTAGTATCTGACAGTCTCTTTGTCTTTTTGTAGGGAAGCGGTGCGCAACTGATGAAGCATTGATTAATAACACAGCCTTCAAACCTGTCACTGTGGCCTATTTACACAATACATTGCAGGCAATCATACGCAGCTGTCACTTAATATAGTGGTAATTTTTGCAATCATTTCAACACATTTCAAAGCGAATAAAAGACCCGAACATTGATGATGATAATAAACAGCTTAAATGTAAACTGATATGAGGTAATCATTTTAGAAACTGATGTTTTCCTGCCAGCTTGCAGTAGTTAGTAACTCAAACATTTGATCTCTGTATTCTTCTGCCGTCGCTCATGATAATTCCCTAATAGCGCCTCATGACAAATTCTGACTTCTTCCTCTCATTTCCATGAGGTTGCACGTGTATATCAATGTGCGGCTGAAGTTAAAGGACTTTAAGTCTTTCCATTTTAATTCAGTAAGTAGCATACTCTTTTAAATAATTGCATTTACATACATGCATTTAATACTCCGTGGATTCAAGAATACCTTTAAACTTCTTTGACTGTCGGTGCCTAAATGGTTCAATTGTTCATTGATACGTCACTGATTCAAGAAGTAAAGTTCTATTACGTTTACAAGGCATACAAAGAAATGTCACTTCAAATTATGTTTCAAACGTTATTGACGAAAGTAGCTGTTGAATAAATCCTTTAATTAAGTGATTCTTGGATAAGTAAATGTGAAAGAGGTAGGCATTCTCTGTGGCCTCGGGGTCTCTTCACCTGAGACCCAAAGATAATATCCTTGAATAAAGGGTGATGCTGTCGTAATCTACCAAGTGTAAACGTTTACTGCGATCTTCAAACAACTTCACAGACAGACAGATAAATTCCTTAATTTAATGGCATGGGAAACGAATTCAAAAGAAACGGACATTCCAATACGGAGAGAAAGTTGTTTTTTGAAAAAAATTATAAGAAATAAAATTGAAGAAACATTTCAAATTGTGTATCATCAAAACTATTCGTATTTTCTCATCAAACTACTGGGATGCCCTCAAGCTCCATCCTCTGAAGAAACACAGTCATTTGTTTGATTTTTCTCTCAGCTGTAAATATATCGATTAAGAGTTGCAGGTTCTCCACGGTTTGTTTAGGGAAATGCAAAAGCCGTGTCCCATCCTCTTTGTAATACATGAACTTTACTTTAGTGGACATGCTCTTTTCACTCTAAATAGAAGTTTCATATAACACTTTGTCTTGCAGTATTCACCAAATTATACGAATTTATTCTTTTTAGGTACACTTTCAACTACCCACACACTTCTCCTTGCGTGACTACCTTTCATTTCATTCTCATGATTTTGTTTTTATGTAATACAAAATTATACATCAAGCCAAGTGCTCTAATTACAAGCAAAATCGCATTAGAAGAAACACAAAGTTCTTCATATAATTACAATTTCTGGGCCTTAGTTCCTGATCGTAACCAGTTTCTCGTCTAAATGATGCCTTTGCTAACTTCAAATGTCTCTTCATTTCATCGCAAAGTTCTATATAGAATGATTTTGATTATTTCTGACGTGTTTGCTTTTCGACACATTCGCTTTACGCCGTTCCGTAAATCACACAAAGCTTAGTACATTTCGCCTCTTTTTTTCTTCTTCTTGCAATCAAATAAAAATTGACTGTAATTACTTCGCATGGGGAATTACTTACCTCTTGAAAATCAAAGAGATCAATCGGTTGGTAGTAACCCGATTACTTGGCTTAAAACTAGTGACTTGTGTCGCTCGTGATAGGTAAACAAGGAAAGAATGACAGATGCAGAAGCGTATTTCAAGAAAAGGTGATGAAAATGAGATTAGCGAGTTGCTTTTTTCATCGGAGTTTGACCGAGCGATATAGTCTGTAACATTCTGATAGTATGGCAAGCTTAAGCAGTGTGAGTATTTTAAGGGGAACGAAAAAGCTTTTTTCAAGGTTGTACGACCAACTGGGAAATGTGAAATTTGTTTCAGCACTTTAATCAACTTCGTTAAGTCATAAAATTTAGTTCGCTTCGCTCAGATTTGATCTGAGAATCTCGAGGAGTTAGGATGAGCGTTAGTCCATTGTAAGGGACGAGAATAATGCTGTGTATTATTAGCTGCTGTTGCAAATAACCCTAACTAATGTAAAAGGGTGGTGGATGGGGATGAAAAAATAGCAAAATTGGGACGGTAAGAGAAGGGGGTATTGGAATGACCAAAAGGCTACTGGGAGGGTGTTCGCATGGCCAAAAAGAGGTTAATGGAGGGTGTCAGCGTCTCCAAAACAGTAAATGGAGGGTTTTAGCAAGACTCCTAGAGGTTAAGGGAGGTGTTTACATGGCAACAATAGGTTGATGGAGGTTATTAGCATAACCAAAAAGTCAATGGAGGGTAAAAAAAGACCAACATCATACGTTTTTCCACTCAGTAATACTGAGAAAGATACTCTATACAATTTCATTAAATTGCAAAGGTAGCTCATTTAACATTTAACTTACAATGGTCAGAAGCTTCGAAAGACTGATAACGTAACAGAGTTTGCTATAAATGTCCCAAGCACATATCGATGAAGTAGGACTTCATTCAGTGCCGATGTATGGGAAACCTCCCTTCACAAGGAGGAGAGGGGAGCAGAGGTTTGTCCTGGAATGGTTAACAAACAATTACATTTAATTCATCAGAAGGGAAATGGCTAACGCTTATTTTATTAAATTTGCCCAGAAAAATGAAGTGCCAGTGACCCAGAATCGACATTCATGCTCGGGAGGGGATGCTCCCCCAGGCCCTATCTCGTAGGTGTTTGATTGATCCGTTTGTTTTAATAATCGACGAAAGTTTTTCATATAAACCCTACACTTTACTAAATCAACTCCAGGAAGCTGCGATGGCGAATTGGATGAAGAGGTGGGTGGTATTTTAAGAAATGACGGGAAACAATTTTGATTAATTTCAGTTGCTTGTATTCAGGTAGCTGAGGTAGGGGGAGGGATGACGCGAAGAATTACTGCCTTCAAACGCATTTTAAACTTTAACGGCACTGAATTGCCAACAGTATGAAATGCGGGAATAGACATTCTTCTGTAAGTTGAGTTTTTCTTAAAAGAAGGGTTTAAGCTCAAATTAAGTTTTGATATGTTAGAGGGGTACTTATTCTGAGCATTCTGGTGAAATTTGCATTGAAATCCGATGTGTGGTTCTCAAGATATTAGCAGTTAAAGTTGTCACATTTACAACACAAAGTGAACTTGAAGCAAGTACATATGACGTGCGTCATAGCCTCACATTAATGGCCAGTCTTTTGTTTTTCTTTAAACTTTACAACCAATTTTCTCCTCCACAATCACATGTTATCGGAATGTGATTGCATGAGAGGCATAAGAATTTTACAAACTTCAAATTCCACATGGGGAGGTCCTATCCCTACTAATTTCAAGGTCAGCACTACAGACTGAAAAAAAAACAATGGAAATAAAGCATTTCTCATCAATGTGAGGAAGTGATATAACCCCTGCTTGCCTCAAGCTCACTTTGGGTCACAAATGCAGTACCTTCATTTGCTGATATCTCGAGTACTACATGTTCGATTTGAATTGAAGTTTCACCAAATTGCGTAGATTTAGTTCCTCTTTCACGAATGAAAATTAATTTTTTGCTTAAACCCTTCCTTGAATAAAGAGAACTGTCTTTTTAACTTTTTTTGTGAACAGCACCTGGAGAAAGCAAAAATACAATTAAAGTTCTTCAGTTTAGCTTTAAACTTCCAAACATTTTCCCATTCTCATTGCATTGCCATAAAAATCATTTATAGTCAACTTTCTCGTAATGTTAGCTTGCATGAATGTTACTAAATTGATACTTTTAAAGAGTCTTGTTTTATTGAATAAGGAATCAGCGACGTCGTGCCATTTGTCTTTCTTTCTTTTTTAAGGGGAGGGGCAAGGGGGGGGGGCTTGCGTCAAGCAAAGACATCCTCTTCTCTCACTTTCCTCCTCATTTTAATTATGAATGAAACATTATTCCTGGCAAAAATGGGGGCCGATAGGTCCCCATGCACTCCCTCCCATGGCACGACGCCTCCGTGACCGTTGTTGCGTGTTGAGTGCATACCATGTGTGTGAAGCAAAGAAGATTTGTCAATCAAGGAGCTGAATCAGCTAGCTGGTCAACGAGAGTTAGGGGGAAGGTTTACAGGGTATTTACATGGTTCACGTAAGGGTATTCGGAAGGATCATTTAAGAGTATTACCATGACAACTATGGTTATGTGATCTGTACTACATTCAAAACTGAAATAAGGTTAATTCTAAATAATTGATATCATGACCAATCCGGTGTTCGACTATCGTACGTTAACGTCACTTCAGTCTCCTTTCATGCTTCGTAGATATCTTACCTTGGAATCCGATAGTAGTATTGGTACAGTAATTGACATGTGGACAATGTGAGGTCGCTCGTCATTAATAACCAGAGACGTGCATTCGTTGAAAGTTACGCATAATGCTAACTTCCGCCAGTGACGATATCTTAAATACAGACAGTATAGACGACGCGAAGGCAAGTTTCTAAATTATTCATTTGCAATAACGAAGTTCCACCTCTTTTTGGTAGAGATAAGCAAATGAAGAGGCTGTGTTAATCACGATACTGGGCAAGAATAGCCGGGAGATGAGATCGATACTTTTCAAGGGACTGAGTCCGGTAAAGCAATACAGAACCACTCGATAGATTACATGCCTGTACGTGAACGCACATTCGTTTATAACGACGTAGAGGAGAAATGAAAGTCTTCGGAATACACCACGACCTGCTTTTTGCCTCTAAACTAAACTAGATCGCTAAACACGAACCTTTTGGAGAACATGCACAGATGTTTTTCAACGATAAACATTTCACGGTGGAAATGAATGGTTAAATCCGCGATCCAGCCATGTACGTTACTTCAATGGTTCTTAAGAAGTTTACTGAAGAGGTCAAGTAGGTTTGATTTACATAAGGATTTTATCTTTAAGAGGAATAAAACATCGTAGCAGCGTACAAGTAGGCGGTCAGTAAACTCTGTAAGTTGGTTTGATTCCGCCAGGGGCTAAAAATGGCATAAATCATATTAGGTGTGGAATAGCCTACGTTGCTTAAGTTGAATCTTCTGCAGGAATGGTTTTTCTTTGCTGCCAAGGAGCCAGAAAAACTTTAATCAGCTTCTTTCTCCAATGTTGAAGTAAAATGACTTAAGAAATATATTCCATCACTTGAAATAGCAGATTAAAGAAGTACAAAAATCGTTACAATAATGAATATTTCTGGCCTTTAAGCTCCCTGCTAAGGAACTGAAAGAGAGAGAGAAAGAGAGAGGGAGGGGGGGGCGGTAATGATGTTTATTGGTCTGTGACTTACGTTTTCTACTTTCTTACAGCCAATCCGTGTATGTAGTACTTAAATATCACAAAAGTAAGTAAAAGATTGTAAGAAATTATATCTCTGTGTAAATGCATGGTGTATGTTTTTGTACTATTTTTAATCACGTGTAGACTAACGAACTACTCTTGAGGTTTATTAAAAGATGGAAATTATTAATGATTTCAAGAAGACTACGATACATCTTTGAACCGTTGATATATTGTAACACAGGATAAAGAAGTTTTGTTTGATTACAGTCAAATACTTCTCTTAAGTGTACAAATAAACAGAACTTCTGGACTTACTTGTTTGATTGACAAATTTTCGCTACCTATCCCGATAGCATCTTCAGGCCAACTGATCATATGGTTCCAGTTGGTCATCGAACAGTGAAGGAGGGTCACAGTTCGAAGTTGAGCTGAGCTTCTTCGGAAGTTTCGTAACAACGGAACTATACGGCGAGGTTATGTCTGAGACCCGCTCTTCGGTTAATTTAAGACTTGGGTGCTCACTTTCAACATGATATATGGCTTTCGTTGTCAGGAAACTTCCGAAGACCGAAGAAGTTCAGCTCAACGTCGAACCGTGACCCCCCTTCACAGTTCGACTAAACTGAGCCATATGATCAGTTGAACTCAGGCGCGTAGCCAAGGGGGGGGTGGCTAAGGGGGAAGCTGCCCCCCTTGAGCATATTTTTGGTATTTTTAATGCTTATTTTTACAATATTGCTATAGTGTTTCCCGTATTTGTATGAGGTAAATAGGCCTGGGAAGTGTAATTTCCAGCGATCTGGGAGGCATTTTGGGCCAAAATTTTCTTGCGCTTCGAGCCAACCCATGGTGGCGCGGAGCGCTAAGAGTTTGTCTGTGGGCTTGCCCCCCCCCCATGAAAAATTCCTGGCTACACCCCCTGGTTGGTCTGAAGAAGCTACCTTGATAGGTAGCAAAAAATTTTCGGTCAAATAAGTAAGTCCAGATGTTCTAAGATACAATCCTTATCGTATCTTACACACCAGGATGAATACTCTGAATATTCATTTTCGAGTACAAGTACACGTAGAAAATTTAGTTTGAGACCGTAAATGGTGGCACTACAAAATCCCGTATAACTGGTAATGTGTAGGTAATGTGTTCACTATCGATATGAAGATATTGGTCAGATAAAGGTCTTTGTTTAAGTTTGTCCAGGTGGATATTATTGTATGTGGGTAAGATGATATCATTGTTAGGAGTGGCCTATGCGGAGTGAAAGCAACAGTACGTCCAATCATAGGTTTAGGTTACATCACTACTCAGAGCTAGATTTCTTACAGAGTGCCTTGGCTACATCGAGCTCAGTATATCCCGCGATTTTTTTTTTTCAAAAACTACTTTTTGTCCTTATCTGAGAATTTCGTTTTCACTAGAAGCCAAAAACAGGTCAATACGAGCATTGCATGACACAAATGAAATTACAGCGAATTGTGAGGTCTACCTTTGGCCTCAGAGGCTTAGTGAAAAAAGGCTTAACATTATAAAGCTCCTAGCAACGTAAAAGCTATGAGGATGACAATGAACTAATGGAATTTATTTCTCAATTTCTATAACTTAGTCTCCTGGCAACTGGCATGCTGGCCGTGGGGGAGGACTTGGGAGCTATGGCCTATTTTTTACAAAACATTGTTGAGCTCCAGTTGTAGGCAAATATTTTATTGATTACACAGCTTTATTTTATTCCGGTATTGTCATACCAAACTTTGTCAAAACTTCAGCTCAGATTGTGTCTATTAGCTCACCCTTTTTTTCTTCTCGTTGGCTTTAAGGAAATGTAAAGCTGTCATGAATTCGTCATTTATTTAGTTTCTTACACTCGTTCTTAAATTTCTGTTCACACGACGCACATGAAGTTAACAGTTATGTTCCTCGCTGTTTGTACAGCTCAATCCATGCCCCCAACATTAACCCTCTGGTTATGTCTATAATGTGAGAATTTATGTTCCTTTGAAACATTTGACACATTTACCAACTCCAGTTAATCGTTCGCTACTTTCCTAATGAGTAAAATACGATTCGATTGCAAAGCTAAATACGAAGAAGCGACTCAACGTAATCTTACTATAATGTAACCATCATTTCACTTTCTCTTCAGATATAAAGAGTTTTAGTTATAAATCTTCATTTTGAAGGAACAAAAACGCTTCCGGTATAAGTATCTTGGCAGATAAATTAATCTCCACAAATTCATGTAATTCAGAAGTATTTAAACCTGCAAATTAGAGAGCTTACATTTGAATGACGACGAGCTTGTCTGTTTATGCATCGGTACTGTTGTAATTTACAAACATCATGAGCAGCTCCCTGTTAACCTGTCTAGACAAGCTAAATCAGAAACAGAATAAACAAAGAGAACCGGAAAGGGCGCCTCATTAGCGTCTAGACATTACCTTGGAATGCCAAAAGGGAAAGTAATAAGTGCACAGTTGACCTATATGAAGTGATTCGTGCAAATGGCTGTAGTGGTAGAGTAAGCGAAACAAGTCAAACATAATTTTCTTTTTAGGTGCATACTGCCAGTTTGCACGTATTTTGGAGTGAATGTTTTGGAGTAAATATTGTATTTAAGGGACCAGAGCAGAAAAGTTTAAACTTATTCTGGTTCCTCTACTTCCATCTTTGGATACGTTAATTTGCTGTGCATTGTTACACATTCTGTGTACTTGCATGTAAAATTTTATTAACAATATGTACAAAACTCTTCTGGAATGGAAAGTAGAAAGTAAACTTGAAACTAGATAGCCCGCAGTGGATGGGAAAGGAATTTTTTAAGCAGTTTCCAAAATCAGGAAAATCCACACAGTTACCCATCGAGGCTTGCATCTCAAATAACCAGTTATACCATACGTACAAATGGAAAACAGGATGTTTTTTACATGGAAGGGTATTCTACTCTCGCACAGGCTTGCCACAGAGCTATTGAGAGCGGGGTCTGGTCTGATGGGGAGCTCATGTTTCACGAAGCAAGTGCGCTACCACATTCTCATTTTTGCCTTAAAAGTAAAGGACCCCCGTAGGCATGTAAGAAACTGACCATCAACTTGGAAGAAACCAAATGAAATGAAACTCCCTAGGGTGTGAAAAACACTAAAATCTTCCCTCTTTGTTTGAAAGTTCCAAGAATTTCCCTAGTGGAATTGCCTAACTTTTCTATCGGAAAATGGGGGGGGGGGGGAGTAACAGCAAAGGCCAAGAAACAGGAAAAGTTTGAAGTACTCTCACAATCTGTTCCAGCCTCTAAATTCGTTGGCTAGTTTGGATGTGTCAGTTATGTCCACGCCGATTTTCATTCATTCATTCATTCATTCATTCATTCATTCATTCATTCATTCATTCATTCATTCATTCATTCATTCATTCATTCATTCATTCATTCATTCATTCATTCATTCATTCATTCATTCATTCATTTATTCATTCATTCATTCATTCATTCATTCATTCATTCATTCATTCATTCATTCATTCATTCATTCATTTTGTCCGTACAAATATATATTGTATTAAAACACAAAAGCGAACATAATACTAGATAAACAATTGTTTATCTAGCTAATGCCCGGAAAAGAGACTTTACAAGGAACAAAAAAGAAAAGAAATATACAAAAACAAAAAAGACAAAAAACAATTAGAAAAACGGAGTTAACTAAGGAAACAGCAAAGAGAAAGAAACTCAGTGTACTGAGCGATAAGGTAATCTTTTACTTTACACTTAAAAGTAACATAAGGTTCTAGTCTCTTTAATTTCAGTAGGGAGAGAATTCCAAATTTTATAACAGTAGTTGTTTAACAATGATTTAACGTGTTTAGTATGGTGCCTACTAACCGTAAAGAAAACATTACTTCTAGTACTAGGACCAGCACTGGTAGAAACCCTAGGTTAACAATATTACTAGTATTGATTTTGGGATCTTTGAGGTATTTAGGCATAACAAGAGGCCGTGCCTCATCACCACTGATTCACAGCAACGTTTCTAGAGTGCATCTTTCTGTTTTAGCTGCATCTGTTTATATTCATTCTGTCATACTTTCTAAGCATCACCATTGTATACCACTATATGCGGGATTCTGATGTGTCCGAGGAATGCAAATTCAATACAGTAGGCAATAGTTCAGTCAAGAAGCCAGGAAAGGAAACGAATAGGGACTAGGTATAGCTTAGGAGGGGTAATATTTTTCAGGGGTGAGATGTGTTAAGATGTATTTAAGTAATAGTAATGTTTGTTCTCAAAAATTCTCTACGGGTGCAATGAATTTTCTAGGAGGGGAGTGATCCTGTTTGACTACGGCGCTGACAGGGTGACAGGTTAGTCCACAGAGTGCATACACGCTGGAGAACTATTTTAAACTTTTAGAGTGAAAAATCACTCTTTTAGAGTAAAATTAGGGACCAATCTAAATTTGGATTGAAAGATTTCAATCCAAAATGAGTCATTTTTACTCTTTTAGAGTGAATATTCAGTCTTAATTTTAGATCCGTCCCCAATTTCACTCTTTTAGATTCAGAGAGAGCAATAAGCATGATAGCAGGGAAGATGATTTGCACTTGATTTTGGATTGTTTGAGTAGTAGCTCAAGATATCATCTCGTAGGAGGTAAGATCCTTTGACATTTCGGTAGATATCTTCCTGATAGAGGGGAAATTGAGAAATGGACAACATAAGAACAAGGCAGACAATGCATGGGGACTGGTTGACTCTTCGAATGTTCAGTCATTCCAAAAGGTGTAGAAGAAATAGGCCCTTTATGTCGGTATGGATTAGTAATTGCTTCGTACCGTATAACATTTGAAGTGAAGGTCATTTACGAAAAAAATACCAAAACTAAAAATAATAGGCACTAGAAGGTGCTTTCCTCAATAATGCATGTATATATATATATATATATATATATATATATATATATATATATGTATATGTATATGTATATGTATATGTATATGTATATGTATATGTATATGTATATGTATATGTATATATATATATATGTATATATATATGTATATATATATGTATATATATATGTATATATATATATATATTTATGCTTCAATCAATGTCGGTCAGGCAAACCTTTCACATTAATATTTAATTTTAAATGCTCAATCTGATTGGTTCTAAATCAACCATTATCCACTCGTCACGGATCCCTTTCTCCCACATCCCCTGCCTATTGATATCCTTTTCTCTACACCCATTCACATCACCGCCTTTCCACATTACCACCCTCTTACTCGACCACCTTTTCACATAACCACCCTCTTACTCGAATCCCAGATTCCATCCTCTATCACACAGGAAAGTAACTAAGCTCAAATTTGTTGATTCTGTTGGATAACATTAATTTCAAATATCATTGTAAATCAACTAGGTAGTTTTACTACCTTCGTCTCACCTACCCCTCTGTTAGCCTAACTCATTTCGTCCCTCCATGCACCCTCGCCCACACCACTATTGAATTAAAACGGGATTTTTTACAAGCTTATGTCTCTCTTATTCTATATCTGCCTAAAATTTTGAGCGATTAATCTCCTTCCATACCAGTTTTCACTTCTCATCTAAAAATGCCAAGTAATTAGTACACAGCAGTTTGATCCATCGAAGAATTTCACGCAACTGCACCCTTTAGCATTCAACAGCCACGCCAAAACCAATTTGCTTCACTGAAAATTTTCCATGAAACTAATTTTCTAAAATGCATCATGTCGGCAAGTTGTCAGTTTTTTCCATGCTGCCGAGTCAATCTTACTAGGATCTCAGAAACTAATGTTTCGTCCCAGATCCTTCTGGGAACAAAACTGTCAAAATTTGCGGAACTAAGCTAATCCGGTGTACCACTATAATATAAGGCACCTGTTCTCATTAGGGTACTGCTGCGCATAGCTTGAGAGTTCAGTACGACTTTGAATACAATCCGAATCGTGTCACATATTTAGGAGTGTGTACTGTGCTGGCCTCTCGAAGCTTCCTAACCTTGAATGATGTGGCCCTTATAATCCTCTGTTCAAATATAATCTGATACAGTAATAAAAGTAACTTATCCGAAGAAATTTTGGAGAAGGTGAAAAGGGAAAGACTCGACACATTTGGTCGGAAGGAAAGTAAAATGTCTTCCTTGCAATAGGCCTAATGCTGATTGATGAGAAGCATGCGCTTTCCTTGATGAAACTGCATTACGGAGGCTGAAAAAACCTTGATTTCATAAAACAAAATTAGGGTCCCCACAGACTCAAGGACAAGCTGTGTTGTCAGCTACACATACAAGGAAAAAATAAGGAGTTACTTTTGACCTTACACGCAGGGGGTTTATTTTGAAACTTACAAACCCGAAATTAACCCTCACCTGCACGCTGTAACAACTTACATAGTTCATGAGTTTTAACAGCATTCGTTAATCAAAAATGAAATTATGTATACAGTTTCATTAGCAAGGTTTTAGGCTCGTTATTCGTATATGACTGTTGACTTACTTTTAATAGTTATCTGACCTAATTTGATTTACCGGTCTCTCTTGACAACGACCTTTAGATGTAGGCATATAAGTCTATATTTCAGTGAACTTGTCCTTTTTAATATCCCGGTCACAGAGCTAGAAAACAGAATATTTCTAGCCATTAATCTTTAGCTATCCTTCATGTTACTTCTTAGTATACTGTACACTATGACGTATTTATAATTTCATGCCGTTATGGAACCGTGTCAACGCTCTGAAGATTAATATATCATCTTAAAGGTGCACTCTCAATTTAAAATGAAACGTTTCTTCGTAGACTACAGTAGAACAAAAGGCAAAACAGACCTCACTGTGACCACCTCCTTACAGTTTGTCCTATACTTTTGGTTAAATTACCAAGAATTTATTCAAGAACATTATTTTAAGATAACTCTCTGGGTTTCATCAGCGAAATTTATTTGAGGTCATTCTGACGTTACAATAACCATTACAATACATAAAGAATTTAGAGGAAGTACCTTTAGATATATTAGTTGATTTAATGGAGGTTTTCAATAATTTATTTTGGGGTCGCGAGAGAATGTCTTTAACGAAGGCAAATACGACCGCTTCAAAATGAGTCTCTTCTAAGCATACATTGGTTGGCAACGTCTCTCATGCATCATTTAAAATCAGAGAGAATAAATAAACAAAGAGTCGCTTCATTAAAATGAGTCAGATTAGTAGAATGGAATTAATGAAGAGAATTCACACAATTATTAAAACTTATCAGTGATGAGTGTGCAGGGATATCGTCTGACGATTCATGACGATTTACATATAGTCACCTGGGAAGCTATGGAGGTAATGTACACTGCACATAGTAGGTTTGTAGATTCCTGTATGTAATAATTGTAGTTTTTACTCGGAGTTAATCGTTATTGAGCAAATTCATGTTGAAGTGGGAAACGCGTGTCTTTGGAAGTGATTTTAATTACTCCCTTCGTGTATAATATAGTTACTATGCCTTGTTATTGCTACAAGTTTAAAACTCAGCAGTCTTCGCAAGGAAAGATTGCGGTTGTGTGTCCATTCCGTAATATTGGAAAGAGATTACTTGATACTACCATAGTAAAAAAATAAAAATATGAGCACTGCAGAAGATGTAAAATGAAGATGAACAAAGGTTTGAAGGATGTTGTCAGATAAGCCTATCACTGCAGTTTAATTAAAATGTGGCAGAGCTAGATCTCATTTACATTTTAGGAGCCTTTGCCATCAATTTTACTTCTTGTCGTGAAACAATATGTCAGCGCTTTATTCTCGTTGCTTGCGTCTGTTGTATGTTTCCAGCCTCAGCTATACATTACATGTATGTTCCATGTAGCACGACAGTATTAATCAATCGGAACATAGCCTGCGTAGGAAGCTTTTCGAAAAGGGGGGGCTGAACCTTGTTCCGGATCGCTGTCCTGGGGGAGAGGTTTAAAAAGTATGTTCTGGTGACCAAATTTGATGTTTTCAAAAAAAAAAGCAGAAAAATTTTCTGTGTTAGGCAGTGAAAACCCCATGTCTATAGCATTTTGCATATGGAAGATATGAATTTTTGAAGAAATGCTTTATTTTCATGTTCAGCAGTGCATGATGGGAAATATGTGATGTCATCTGGGCAAATTGATTAGGTGTAGCTTTTGTATTTCTTTATAATGTTGATATCACTAAATTGATTATTTCATAACTTTATTTGCTGTGTGATAAGTATGTCACAGTTTTACACTATATATACACGGAAAAGCATCTAAACATTCCAACGGTATCAAATTTCAAGGACAAACAAGGTATCCAATTATAAAGAATAACAAAAGGAATCTGAGACAATTTGCCCACTTGGTTCATGTTCTGTGACCTTGAGGAAATCTGGAGGTATTTTTTGTCAAAAGTAACCAGTCTTTTGGAAGGGATATCTTGAGTTAGGAATGGAGTTTTGGTACGGGGTTTGGATGACATGTAGTGAAATATTTTATTCTTTCCTATAAGACCCCTACAAAATGCCACCAGACAATGCCTTTAAGGGAAGGGGTGTCCCCCTCCCCTTTGGAAATTCTTTGAGTATTTGAGGGTCCTCAGATGCAATTTGGCGCAACATTTTGGACAAACTTTAAGGAAAATTACTGCAAATTTTTGACATTTCTTTTAGAAGAGACAAATAAGGGGATTTTGCCCTTAGATCTTGGCTGGGGGGGGGGGGCGGAAGCATACTTCAGTCTTGACTGGGGGGGCTAAGTCCCCCAGCCCCCAGCTTCCTACCCCCTTGAATCGGAATACGAAACAGTGCGCAAACGCAGTTACAACAGTACTATATGTATTATACGTAGAGGAGCCCAATACGTTATTCCTTTTGTTTACACAAGCACATCGGATTTAAAAAGACTCAAAAAGTTCTCATTTGGGTAACCTGATGATTTGTTTGTGACTTAGGTGACGTATTGCAGAACCAAACCGTTCTGTGACATCATTCATTTGTATAAGCACGTTGGACGGCATTTCTTTAATTTTATACATACAAGTGATCGATTCAATCCCCAATTAAGGCTTATGTGGAGAGGCTTTCTAAAATGATTTTTGTATGTGCATTATATGCACATTTCACTACTATAACACAATTTTCCTCGGGGTGACCTGTTTCCGGCAATCTGGGAAGATATTTTTGGCACAAATTTTCCTACCTGCCAACCATTGGTGGCGCCCCGGATAGATAGTGTCATATGTAAATGCCTCAAGTAAGAACTTCTTTCACATGATTTACCGGCTGCAGGCCTGTTCTAAGGTTTATGCCTTACAAAGCATTTAAGATCATATCTTGTTTTCTTGTCGAGGTGTCGTTTCTGATACTATTGCTAATGTTTGTCTAGGATGCCATTAGACTTTTAACAAGTTCGTTTGGATGTTACAAGCGCACATAGTTTTGCAAGCCTCTTGTAGTTCTTGTTCCCTGTTTCCAGTGAAAAAAAAAACTCAACAATGAAAAATGATCCCAGAAATGCATATGTTAAGGAAATTTAAAATCTGATACTTACCAGGCGTGGATCGGGGGGGGGGGGCTTTCCCGGCCTCACCCCCCCCCTTGTTCGCCACATCAACAATAACATATATGAGAAAATTAGCATAATGTTAATCAAGGAGAATATGTCTGGATCCGCGCCTGCTTACTGTTGTAAGTTATTTTTAGTGGTGACTATTTTGAAAAGGCTTTCTTCTCTTTTAACGTATCTACCACAGCACGTGACCTTTGCATTATTCATCAGGTTGGGATGACAAAATATCTGTGAAAGTCTTTTCTGGTGACATACTTGTGGCTGTAAGGTAGGCCACAGTATTATCTGAACATTATCGAACGTAATGCGATACGTTAATTTGGCGACACAAGATTATCACTTCCGAGCATCACACCCAGTTTTAACAAAGTACATGTGTTGAACTCGACAGTGAGTCCGAAAGCAGGGTAATTACTTCAGTTGATTCTTCAACGTAGTTTGAGCATAAAGTTTACTCATATCAGCTAGCTTTTTATTTCTTTAATCCATGCTTAGTGATAGCAGTCGCTATACACCCAAGATCATGTCCAAACTCTTACGTCACATAAAGATAATGGGCTTTCCCGGACCTTTCATCGGCATGTCCGGTGGTGTCAAATTTGTCTTGTCACCTTACGAAGTGGAGACAGATTTTCTGTATCTAAAGAGCTTTACAATACAATCCTGCAATTTATATCCTCTCATCTTATACAACCATTCCTATTAAAACATCAACCCTCCTCTCACATCGTGAGCAATGCAAGTTGATACGACCACATTTCACATAACATTTCTTAGAATCTGAAGTTGTACTACATGATCTCAGACATATCCATTCATAATGGAATAATGTGCAGGAACGCACTGCGTTCATGCTACGTCCGGTTCCCATCTCGCGTCGTTTTACAAATAACTTTGATATCTCACAAGAACTGATCATTTTAAAAACTCTATTCTTTGAAGACATCGAATTACAAAATTCGGGAATCGTTCTCGCAGCATACTTGGTGCTCCTGGAATAGGATACGTGTTCTCGTAAGGAGGAAGCAACTTACGTATAATCGCCTTCCTCATGTTGATCACTGTATTTTACCCAGTGTTCGTTCCTTCTTAGATAGTAAAGCAACGCCAGCGTAGAAGGCTTGAGAAGCACGTATCTAAAAGCCCACGGGAAATATCCTATACCCGGGAACAGGGCTGGTGTGTGTTTTATTTTAAAGTCGATTTGAAATGTTCACCGAAACGCGCTTCGAGTAGACTTTGGAATAACTTGACTTGGCAGCTCTCTTTTGTTTTGGTTGAGGCTACATCGTACTGGGAGTATGGTTTTAAAGGTAACTTGAACATGGGAGGTATTTCACAGTATGTACTGCATCGCTCGTAGTAACACGAAATTTGCTGTTTCGACGACGTGTGTATTGTGTATTGCAAAGAATATGGTAGCTAAAGAGAAGCAAATATTGTTGATGTATTGGCAATAACTCTCGGTCTGTCATAATCGCTACACTAGTTCCATGCGTTACCTGCCGACAGGTAAATCCCTGTGGATTCTGAGTTATTGAATGATACTGAAATTGAAATAACAAATCGCCGAAGAGGAGTAGATAGCCGTGGACGGCTAACAGATTGATTTAATCTTCAGGATTTTATTCTGGTGAAATCCGTGTGCTATAATAATGTATACTTTATAAAAACTTTCGCTATAGCTTGATCGGTCTAAGTCATTGCGGATAGATGGATCTTGTTAATAAATTACATATAACGCATTGTGTAAAAAGTTATGGTAGGCGGTTTGATGAGTGTTTGTCTCTATGACGAATAATATATTGTTATTTGTTTCTTCTACTATCACTCCACAAACCTGTAACTTTGTTCAACAGTTACTCTGAAAGTTAGTGCGGAAAGCCTGCTCGTGGCGTAGGAGTTTGCTCTTACGCTACTCACATATCGAGCTTGCATATTTTAAGTCAGATTTGTCTCTCAGTTTTCCCCTTCTTTTGTCGTTTATTTGTCAGGAGCTGACGTTCTACTGTAACAGCAAAATTCAAGGTGCTGGATAATTGTAAATATCTCGTTGTGTGATTTGACTTATAAGAGTTCTTTGCTTGTTTTCTATTCATTTGAAGGACATTGGAAGTGAGTGTCATGTGCGAAATATCATAAAACTGTAGCAGCATTGAACTCTAGCAAGATAAAGTACACGAACACTGCAATTCCCTGTCGTTGCATTAATTTGCCACATAGGCGCACACAGCTGACCTCAACATGAGGGGAAAACGATCACAAAACCCCCAAAGTTTCACGTTTCCTCCGCTGTTCTCACAATGTCCTTAGCGCTATACATTTGAAGTGCATAAGAAAGGACATCTATTGACTCGAGGCAAAGATAAGCCTTAAGTAGCGTTTCCACCTTTCTGATGTATAATTAGAGTCTTACATAAAACGTATTGAATTTCCTTGTGTATAACCATGAATAAGTCAATTCGTAGAACCGTTTCGGCAGTTTCCAGAGGCTTCCCCTCTTCAAAGTGAATATATTTGTTATTTTGGGCTTTTAACGATTGAATCATGTATTAATTGACGGTATGTTACTACAAATGAGGCGTTTTCATCACGTATGAGCTTGATCTTGTTGGCATTAATGTCACCAGTATCTTACGAGCAATCCGCATCACTTGTTATCACGATCGTGCAGTAAACAGCATTTGTATTTAAAAACATTATTTTATTGTCATTTTACTGTGGATGGTGTTTAATAATAAAATGCTGAGAGAAGGAGCCTAAACAGTGATCTTCTTAGCGATAGGATTTACTATGACATCTGGTGTATAAACCTACAAGAAGGTGTCAGTTATGACATCATTCCATTATATGGAAACTTTTCTTCGATAAAAAGTGGTATAAAAACAAAGAGAACTGCCTGTTTTTCAAGTGAAGACACGTAAATCATAAACTTGTTACAACTGCGTACACGTGAATTTCAGCTGTTATTACGCGTTTAGTTAGTAAGGACGGTTACAAACTATCAATTTTAATAATACTATCGAAGGAATAATCTCTATCAGAGTGTGCTCTGTCAGAGGGAGTCACGTGTCACGAACGAAAACCGACTAGAGCAAGTTTAACTTTTTACTCTGTCACATAAGAGGGAAATGGTGAAACCTGTCAGATGTTGAAAATATTCAGTCTCATGGAGCAGCAAAATTGGTCCTTTTACGTAGGATAGGAATCATTTACTTGCTACAATCTATGTGGTTCAATATTTTTGTGAAGCTTTTGTACCATGGGACGATGTTTCCCGGTCGTGAATTTTTGTATGCAACCGATCTTTTGTTAACTTCTGTATGCTGCTAACCTGTTTCCTTGATGATTGTATTTCTCCTTAATGATGGTATCCCGTCTACGTCTTACTGCTCTAGACTATTCCATTAACAAATGACGCGTGTTATCCTGTTTACATCTTTTTGAAGGCTATTGGAACAAAAGATTTCAATTTAAACATGCAAGGAAACAATAATTTTTTTTTCAAAAATGCAGATACCGGTATATTATTCCGCGTGGGTAATGTTGTCTACTACTCAATATAAGTAGAAACAATTATATTCCGAATTTGGCGGATGACTTCTTTTGACTCGAGGCCAAGAGATTGAACCACAAGCAACTTTTAATTCGTTTGCTGCTTATTGAAAGAGTGGAGAATAAATCCTATTGACCTGCTTGAAGAATGGACCAACACTTATTCCTTTTGTACAGTCAAATGGATCATCAGGTTAAATGAATCCTACTTGAAACGAATCAGATTGAGAGTAATGTAATATTTTTGGAAATTGTGGGATAAAAGCAGTTCGGGTGTCCTGATGAGCGGTCCCAAGCCAAGTGCCAGTTTCCACCAATTTGTGAGAGGTAAATGGCGAAGATGGCGAACCGTTGGCAAGGTAACTAAACAACATTTTTAAATTTACTTTGATTTTACCATTTTCTCACAGGGGAACTTGTTTCTTCTCTTGGGCTTTCGGGAAAGACAGAGAGCTAAATGACGCGCGCGAAGAGTGCCCAGGCGTCAGCTGATAATTCCGAGGTAAGTCGTCTTTATGTTCTGTTTACTATACATTTAGTTAGTTGTTTACTATATAGTGCTGTGAAATATTAACGTATGTCTGGTAGTAAAGTGTGGAAGGACGAAGAAAATGTTGAAAGTTACACTAATACCCGGTGGCACTGTGCAAACCAATATCGTTATACCTCTCTTTAGAGAAACGATATCTTTCCAAGGCAGTAATTTTAAAGAATGCAAACCCTTCTTTCTGCGATTGTCATTGGCCATATATGGTATATGAAACAGAGCAGTACCAAGATATAATTAAATTCATTATGGCTTTAGATAAGTTAAGACACAGCATGCATTGGTAACTACTTGAAAGTGTGTGATAAGTGCGTGCGTCCTCCAGTTATGCACTCTACCAATGATGTCATGCTAACGCGCGCAAGCGCGCCTTAGCGCCGAAGGCGCTAAATGTCTGACTTTGCTGTAAACTTGAAGCCGCACTGTATGACCTGAAATACGGCAAAAGCGTTCCTTTTAATTTTAGTGACGTCACAATACAGTTTACATTACGTATGTTTGACATTGGCTAACTGTCTCACCCAGTGAGATAACGAAATTTAGAGTAAACGATTAATTTAAGCCAAAGAGATTGGAACAAAACCCTATGAATGTGAAACATGTAACTTACATACCGCATCTGCTCGCGTAGTAAGCTTATTAAAGTTGCACAGTGTTTTGCTATAAATACCGTTGACAGTTGTTTCGCGGAATTGCTTGCCGTATTTCAAGTGTCATGGAGGCCCACATGTAGGCTACATCGATTGTCAAGAAAGCAATGGCTGATTAACGTTATAACGCAAAACTCAGACATCTAGCGCTTTCGGCGCTAAGGCGCGCTTGCGCGCGTTAGCATGCACATCTTTGCGCTCTACAGAGGTACGTACAGCGAGTGACTACAGTGTGCCTCCAATAGACCTTATACATTGACGTAAGTTTGGAGGAAAACAATGAAGCACACGTGCACGAACGGCGGAGATTTCGCACGCACGTGTAGTAGACTTACGCGCGTATACGATTGGTTGACAAATCAGCTGTATGCATTTGTTGCAATGATACGCGCTTTTCCTCCAAAGGAGGGAGCACTTTCTGCCCTGTGACATCATATGCATAAGGTCTATTTCGAGTCCAGACGCTCTTGAGATTTTCTGCACAGAAAGCCTTGCGTTCCGGAACCACGCTGGCCTTTCACTGACGTCACCGCTTTCGCGCGTCTCTCTATTTTGACGGCCAGGCGCCCAGTGTATAAGAATCGTAACTAAGATCCTGCAGTCTTTTGCGCATGAGCAGTGACGGCCAGTATGCCAAATTGAAACGCGCTGGCGTCACATGAAAAACCTGTATATGTGCGTCCTGCATCATTCATTGTCTGTGAATCACGCGAGGTCTTGGTCATCCCGTCTCGTCACTCTTCTTCCTCAATTGCTCCTATATTAAATTGACCGACCTGACAATTTGTCCGACCTGACAATTTCCTTAATATATGCTACAAGTTCAGATTTGCTGCAAAGTAGGCTTCTATTAGAAAGCAATGCAAAAAATCAGGACCATTTATAGTTTCCTTCAATTTTCATAGCCAAATTTGAAAAACTGCTCATCCTGACCTTATTTGACCTTTGACCTCTGACCTTTGACGAAGGTATGTGAGGCACATATTCCAAGGACTATGTTTGCGCTCAACCTTGCTCTTAGTTCGCGGCACAAAATTTAGCAGGATTAGCAGCTGAAAATGAAACATTAGCTGACCTTGCTGACCTTGTGACCTTTAACCTCTAACCTCATGCTAATTGTTAGTGGCTTAAAACTTACTTCAAAGAACATCAAACATATCTGCAAAGGTAACATAGTGCTGCTTTATTTCAATACAATGTTATAAAAGAAATTCTAAAAACAAGTTAATTTGATCCAAATTTAGTGACCTTTGACCTAAGAATTGTAACACTCGTGAGTTTTTACCCAAGGGCACCTACCCACCAAGTTTCAAGGCTATTGAGTAAACAATTTAGGAGCAGTTCTTAGCAAAAGCAACAGCATACACGCGTAATTCAGTCAGATGTACAAAACGACCAAATTTTAGGTATTTTTGGTCACATGACCAGAAAACATGACCCCTGCCACCCTTTCTGGTCCACCCCTTAGTAGCGGTCCCAAAAGCCCCAAATTTCCCTACGGTTTCCATGGTTACGGCTGCTAAGGCGGCTGGAAGAGGTAAACGTGTGCCCATTTCAACAGTGGACGAAGCACAATATCTCATCCCCAGCATGCTGCATATGTGGAGATGAGATAACAAGCTGTTGGTAATTAGTCATTACCCATATTAGAGCATACTGTTCAGAAAAGTGCCCGAATGGATATGATGTACTGCAGTTATTTCGATCGGGTTACATGGAAACTATAAGTATTAATATGCAAGCAAGGTCTGCTATATTCCATAATATCGATACCAGTATTTCATCAGTTCATGAAAGTTTTGCACAATCAGCATGACTATGCGGACAATTCTACTACATTTCAGTACATCGATATAGATATTTCATGAAAAACCACACCCTCAGTATGGCTATGATGACGATATCGACAATATTATTTTATATCGATATCGGTATTTCATGGAAGTCCATACCTTCACTCAGTATGGCTATGATGACGATATCGACAATATTCCATTATATCGAAATCAGTATTTCATGAGACCTATAACTTTAGTATGATTATGTCGACAACATCCCGCAGAGATTATATTCTAATGTATCGATATCGATCCCATAGCGAATATATTCTAATATACCGATGTTGGTACCGGTATATCATAAGACCTTTACCTCTAGTATGACTGTGCCGACAGTGTCGACTATATTCCAATACATCGATATCGGTATTTCATGGAAGCCCATACCTTCAGTATGGCTATGAAGACAATATCCACTATAATATATCGATATCGGTATTTCATATGATTTATTTCATAAGTATGATTATGCAGACAATATCCCAAAGGGAGTAAGTATATCGATATCGGTATTTGATGAAAGCATGTGCACGTATGTCGGCTTTCTTGCACACGCCTATTTTTGCTTTCGTTTTGTTTTGACAGGACGCCTTTCGACGCGCTGCACATAACCTGATAACGTCTGTGAACGAAAATACTTGTGCTTTTTGTAAAAGCGCGCCTTTTATTCAGGGTTAAGGGACGCGATACGGCGTTGGGGCTAGTTCCGTGGAAACCATACGCATACGAGCCCTGTAAATGATACGAGAAAAAGTACATGTAACGGAGAAACGACTAGTTGATCGAGACACGACAGACTTGGACCAACTAAACACTTTCGTGGATGGACAGTCGACCATTTTGACCTTAGCCTCTAGTCAATAAATACTCTTGGAATGGGAACCAAAATTGTGCCCTCATAGCCAACGTCTTTATTGCTGATTTGGAACAGAAGTTACTTCGAAAGTTCCCATTGCAACCCATTATATATTTATGGTATAATGTCGACATTTTTCTTTTTCGGAACCATGGGGAGGAGGGCGCCTTCAAGGCTTTGAGAAAATGTCCAAAAATTTTCACCCATCGACACATTCACACAGAATCCTCTAATTCCGACATCCCCTTTCTGGACACCCGTGTCAGAAATGAAACTGACAACGCACTCTCACCATTTGATATTAGAAACCCAAGGACAAACATAAAATATACATGAACTCTTTTAGCAAATTATCCCATTCACATCAAACATTTCATTGTATTCAGCCAATATTACGATACACTGGATCTGTTTAAATTTCCTCATTTTTTGACAACCAATCTACTGATCTAGTTGATCACTTTCTCAAACGTCAGTATCTTCCTAAACTTATCAGACTTATATGGATCAAAGCAAGGAACATTCCGAGATCCAGACTTCTCTTTGACAAACCCAAAAGCAAATTGGATAGAATACCCGTGATCATTACCCTTAATATGGGACTGCATGCCCTCCTCAAAACTATCAAACGTGACTGGAACATGCCAAAATCGGACAAAAATCTTAAGTTACTTTTTAATTCCCCCATTGTCATAGAGGGACATCAAGCACCCATCTCACATAGTGTATGCTTGTTAAAAGCAAACTATCCAAACCCAACCCCGAATAGGCGTGTTGGGAAATTCGGTACTTCCGGTAGGGTCACAAGGTCAAGTGTACCATGATAACGGGCAACGTGCTTGGCTCTGCATGCTCAGCATACAACACCGGCGCTGGGACACTGTAAGTGTAGTACACTTCACCTTTGACCCAATGTATTGCGTGGGAATATTACCCAACACGTCTATTAATTGGTAACACCCCTTGAGGTAAGAGCAGATTGCAGGTATGCAATTACATGAATCGAAGTAAAACATTTTTCTTGAAGGCAAAACTCTAAATTCAGACTCCTTCAATTGTGGCAGTTACTGAAGTTATCTATCTCTTAACATGTCCTTCGGCATTCTACATTGGTCAAACTGACAAAGATTTTCTTCTTATATTCAATAATCACAAGAGTAGCATCAAGTTGAACAAACCAGGGTATCCCGTTGCCAAACATTTCAGTTCTCCCGGTCACTGTAATTCCAGCCTTGAGTTCGCCATTATTCTATGCAAAAAGCCTACTCAGGGGAACTGAATAGACGAGTAGAGAATATGCTTTCACGCAATGCATCATGGGATGCGTCAAAGTTTAAATGAACCACTTTCACTGGCGAAAAAGTTGTCACGGTAAAGTTGACCCTGTGACCCCACCGGAAGTACTGAATTACACAAGCGCTTATTGACAACGTCCTTCTGCACGACCAAAGGCGACTGCCTTTACAAGGGCATCACTTTCCTCTCCAATCTTCAGCATTTTTTAGGAACGGTTTAAAGTTTCCAAGTGTATTCGTGTTTTATGTCACTTAGTTTTAATCTAAGTTTTCATCTGAAGATGATCAAAGTTGATCAAAGTTCTCCCAATATTATGGATCATATAATATATATATATATATATATATATATATATATATATATATATATATATATATATATATAGGTCTATATAGTGTTATTTTCTGTTTGGTTTGTCATTTAACTCTTAGTCATTTTACATTTGTGCATTTAAATATTGAAAGATGATACCTTCATCTTTACCTCACATTTACGTTTGTAGCTGCCTTTCCTCCAATTGAAGCCTTAATTTAACTCGCAAAGTGTTGTTATTAGCCCTTTACCCTGAGGAAGTCTCGAGCCTTATGCCGTAAATTTCGCGAGATGTGATAAAAGATGAATTGCTGTGATGTGTTATCTAGATAGACATTTTGAGGTGTTTAAAGTTTCATTCCAAATAATGTCAGTATACCCTGATGACACTCTCCGTTCTACACGCGATGCGGTCTTAGGTGTTATAAAACTCACTTCCATAACATATATCCCGATAACCACCTGACATGTATATATGATACCCACAAATCATTCGATCAGCTTTTGACATTTATCGGTATTGTGTGAAAGTGGTTATCTAGTTTACCTCTATAAAGATAGTTTGACGACAAACAAATCGAAGTTCCCTCCATTTTTTCTTGGAACTCCTTTTAAAATGCTGTTACTCCTTGTCATAAGGTTAATATGGCAAGTTCTTTTCACTTAGGTGCTATAGGGACTCTCCAAAAAGGTTGAATAATATTTCGACTTCTTTATGTGGTCAAGACTGCTGACAATATTCAGAAATAACGACCAAATGCTCAACGTGAACAAGGTTCTGTAATTGGAACAAACAGATGTACCCGACCTAAATAATGTAAAGTCGGGTACAAGTTGGTGATACAAGCCATATAAAGGTACGGGCGTAAGAAAATGAATGGGATTGCAATGAAGATATGCTGAGGTAAGAAAACGCTTCTCTAAAACTGAGTAAAATTAATTTTTTCATTTCCTAAAAGTGAAGCTTTATTTTAATCACAAATATCTCCTGGGTATACAGGGCAAATAAAGACGGTTAGCGTTTTCGTTACACATTAGTATCACTAATAAATCAATTAACAATTGTTTTGCAAGAGGTGTTCATTTCAAATTTCTCCCGCTCATCTTAAGCTTAATGGAATTTAGACTAATTGATGTATCCGTGTGTTGTGAGTGTCCTTTAAGTAACGAAAGATTTCGCCTTCGTGAGGAAACCTGATCAGAAGACAAACCGTCTGGAAAAACTAGCACATTGAATGAGACGGTGAATTTGAACGTATTGGTGAGATCTGTTTCAACATTTCCCCTTGGATGACAATAGACACTTCTAGAAATGAAACGAATGCACTGTAAACAGAACTAAAATATGGACCTCTAAGATTGGATGGAAAATTTATTTAACTAGCAGCTTGTTCGTTTTTGCTATTAAATGTGGAAATATATTGATTTCTGCTCTTAGTTACTTTTTTGAAGTAAATTGTGTTAGGCATTTGAATATTGGAGAACGAACGTCTTAAAAAGTAAGAAGAAATTGTTTGAATTGAAACGATAAGGATGACGAGGTAGACCGCGAATGACGACGGCGGTGACGATCACGATGACGATGATCATCTTGATTACGATCCCGATCATAAATGCGATCACGAACACGATCTTGATCGGGACTATAATGACAATGAAGAACACGATTCTTGCCTATGAATATGAATTATGTTTTACATTGAATTTACATCAGTTGACAAAACAGTACAAAGTTAGCGATAGAATACTCGTAGGTCCTAGCAAATAGCAATACGACTTCTACTATAACAATTGGTATATGGTGTATATGAAGCTATATGGAATCCACAGCGTAGCTCTTTAAAAAAACCATCCCCATGGCATTGCTCTAAAATCCAGTGTGCGGTCGTTCGGATGTTAAAATAGGAGTTAAGTGTATTTAGTGCGTTTTACAAGGAAATCAAACACCCTAGTCCGTGGTAATTACCCGGCGGATCAGCGACTTAAACCAAGATTTACAACACTAAATAGCTTTTTAGCCTCCACATCTTCTCATCAACTGCATATCCGCCAAGTGTCGTTACAATAGTTCAACATATAATTGAAATGACATTCACCTTAAGAAAACCTCGAACATGAATTTTGAATGTGGAAGCAATCTCAATACCAGGCACGTATCTTTCTTGCCTTTTGAAAGCGACTAGTAGCGTTATGCTACAACTTTCATTGGTCTCTGAACTTATTAGCAGTTATGCAACCCTATAGTACAAAACAATTTGAAGTTTTCGATCTTTTATGGGGTCAATACTATTGAATACAAGTAATCATCTGCTTTATTAACGGTATCCCTAGGGTTGTTCAATAAATTACATACCTTTTAATGAACACTTGTATTTATTCGGTGCGGTATTATTTAGAAAAAAAGAAATGAAAATATCTTAACCATCCGATGAAGTTATCCCAGAAATTTCAAAATGAAATAACTTAAGGGAGTACAATAATTAGCGTTGATGGATTGCAACCGTTTCAAAAAAAAAAAAAAAAGCCTCGGGCATTCACGAATATGCAACGTAAACAGCCGCTTTAAAACTTTTATTTTACGTTTAGCGTACCAGACCACAGTTCTAATACTACTTATCTCATCCTTCGCGAATTTGTTCCCCCAGGTTGACAGGATAGCCTCCCATCTTCTTTCAAAAAGTACTATTGAGGAGGATCCGAAGTACGACAGCTTATCAACTTAGCCTTAGCTTTTATGATCCAATATCTTCTCAACCGCATAAAGCGATGTTCAATACTCTATTTGTGACGTCACAAGTAATGGCTAGGATTGCTCACAATTTATTACCGATAATGAAAACAAAATATCTATTCTTAAAACAAATTCTGACCTAATCCTCATATAATATCATGCAGGATAATCTGGGGGCGGAACCAGGATTTTTGTTTGGGGGTGCACTAGATTCACCCATTGTGGGAGACTGTCGTCCATCTGAAGGACTTAGATAAAAATGGTACTCTCAATATGGCGTACGAGTTTCCATATCAAACCCGTGACGAGGAGGGCAACAGTGAGATGTCTGCGATAGAATATTAAATGCATGGTCCATCTTAGTTCGTGAAAATTTTAGTCTTGGAAATTTTGGGGGTGCACGTGCATCCACGGCACCCCCTCTGGATTCGCCACAGATAATGTCTTCTCGAGACCAGTTCTAAACCTAATCTAATTTCATGTCTCCTCTTCCTAACAAACCTTGTGATATGATATCTTGTAGGATAATGTCTTCTCGAGACAAGAATGTGACACAATACAAAACAAAATGTGAGGATATGGTGTAAATTCTATGTAGCGCGTTGCATATGCATGGGCATAATGGTTTTAGGGGCAGCTGAAATTAGCCTGATAAAATGATGAATATTTAAGAACATGAAGAGTATAAACAATTCAAACGAAATGAAACAGATCTGCATTTTAAACAACAACTTATAGACCTTACAGAGAAATCGTAAGCTTTACCTGAAGCTTAGGATATCTCTGAGACCGTATGCATTGATGTCACACGACGTCATTTTAGAGGGTAAACAAAGAAGCACACTGCACGCACAACGTAGACTTCGTAAGCGCGCGCGTATCCGGTACACAAATCAGCTATCTGCATTTGTATCGGTGTAAGTTACAGTGATACGCGCTTACCTCTGCCAGTCCGTACCTTCTGTTCTATGACGTCATATGCATAATGTACATTAAAAAAAAGTCCATCGTTGTATGATTAAATGTTTAAAAGGTCTTGTCATTTACAACTTTAGAATTTCTTGTTCACGAACTATCAAATGACTGGTAGGTAACCTGCCCACAGTGATTCTTCTATTACGACAGTAATGCCAGAACTAGGTCACAGTTTAAGTCACTGACCTTTTGTAAATTGTTGTGACACTACGATATCAGTACATATTAAATTCACGCTATCACCTTTGGAAATGGTATGGCCTTGGTCGTACAAGCAAAACGTCCCCTGTTGAGAAACGAAGTCACTTTCTCGGCCTTTTGGCTAATAGCATGTGTAGTATCTGTTCTTTTCATCCAGTTAAGAATGACCACACATGACCGATCCGTGATGTAGAGGTCGGAGGGCCGAGAGGTTGGTCTGTTAAGTTTGTTGTCTTTCGGAGACGTAGCTCCATTGGGTAACAGAACTCCCTCGGGAGTAACGTTTGGTGTCGCCCCTTGGCTCTTCGCCGGAGAGTCGAGGGGACTTTGGAAAAAGAGAAACGAAGCTAATATTAAATTGTTTCCCTATGAAAGTCAAGAAAAGACCTAAAGTTCGCGTCATGATCAGTTATGAAGAAAGGTAAATAATTTCTCTCTTATCGTTATTCTGCACTTTTCCCTCTCATAGGACTTAAAACCTATATCTAGGGATAGCGTGTATTAATTACCACTGTGTGATCTATTAAGCTGGAATCCCATCAAACATATTTTAAAAAATGTGAAAAGCGTATGGATGACTCACAAATTTTGTCCAAAGTATTTAGAAATAGTCAAGGAGAATTTAGAATGGCATTTTGCAGTAACCTAGCTTTACAAGACGTGTGTAGCACGAAGAGTGTTATTTCGAAATGAACTAGGGGAATTAAGCTTTCTAGCAAGATCGTTTGTAATTAAGTAAAATGCAGATAACACATCTTGAGTATTTATCTCTAAACCTTCATAGAGCCATCTTCGTGAATCAACCATACACAATCATGACGTCATAGGTACATATTACATTAAAGTCCAAAGTTAAGAACATAATCTGTAGCTTAAATCATTGTACCGTCTGGGGCAAATTTCTTCCTGGAAAGAGCTCATATGGCATATTTATTAAGCTGTCTATGCGATAAAAGTTGGAATTTAAATTGTCGTCCCCCCCCCCCCACGCATTTCCCCATTGTCATCTTTATAGAAGAAAAATGCGTAAAACCTAAGCGAGATTTATGAGTTTGTATAAATTGTTCTACAGTATTTATTTTAAAGCTAAGAATTAGAATTCACTTTCTCAAAGATTTCAGTCCCTTGAAATCAGATGAAATGGGTTTTAAAAACACGCTTAATTTATATATTGACAGAATCGTGGACCTGCAATATTGTTTGCACTTGGCGGTATACAATTGTTCACTTTCTTACATTTTCGTTTAAACAAGCAATCGTATACTGAATATTTCTTGTAATGACAAACCTGCTCCGGATTTCAACCATCATCTTTATATATATATATATATATATATATATATATATATATATATATATATATATATATATATATATATATATATATATATATATATATATAAATATATATATATATATATATAAAACAACTGATCTCAATGAAAGTCTAGAAAAAAGCCCCAAAGTTCGCGTCATGATCCGTTTATGAAGAAGGGTAAATAATTTCCCTTTAATCGTTATCCTACACTTATACCTCTCATAAGTGTCACACGCCTAAAGAAAGGACTCGAAGCATAAAAATTAAAGTCACTCAGAAAAGCATCGATGTCTTGGAACAGATGGGCCACGTTTGGTGATAAAACTTTCAGTATCATCCTTATTCTAATAGTGCATGAGGATTGTATTTCTGAGTACACGCAAACTGTAAATAGATTGATGTTACTGTATCAACATTTATCGGACTTAAACTATCATTGGTTGCTTGCTCTGTTTCTTATCAGAGGAGAGTAAAATGATGAAAGGCAAATAAGTCCGACTTCACGGAGAGAGAAAATACACAGAAAGGGGGCAAAAGTAAGGTGTAAGAACTGAAATTGTAGTAGTACATTCATAAGGTATTCTGCATAACATGTGTGCTGTTTCAATTAAATTCGAAATACTAAAATTGTACTTGTCAGGTAACCACATTGGCCTCAACACCTCAACGCCCTCCCTTACCCTCCCGGCGATTTAGATTTTACATATTGCCATTAGTATAGCAAGTATAATTTTAAAATTTAAGGTCTGTACAAGCCTTTACTTCTGAGTTTCGAGTTCATTACTACTCCTCATTAAATTTTCATACTCCCCCACCCTTTGTAAGAATCTGAGTTAGTGGATTAATGATGAAGTATGGTTTCTAAGGTGGATTAGTGATGAAGTATGGTTTCTAAGGTTAATAAGCAGTTGATTTACCGCCTGTGTCCGTCTGCACAGAGAATTCACACTGAGAGAAACGTTGGATGTGCTTGGAAAATTCTTACTTGGACTCACGTTGTAAAAACAAAAACATTTTCTTAATAGGCTTTTTACTAGAGGGATTCATAACGCCCGCCCTGATTTTAATGTTGATGCTGATGATAGCTTCTCTATTTTTGCCATGCAATAAACCGTGACCAGAAGACTACGCTCGACAACTAGACTACTCTTTTCATAAAATAGTGATGTTTTTGTCTACGATCAGTGGAATTTCCTTTTGTGTTTTTATAGCGTGTGTGTTTGGGAGGAGGCGGGGGGGGGGGGCAGAGCGGGGGAAGGGGGAGGGGCACAGACTTATTTAGCCAACAGGCGAACTAGAAATTAACTAGGAACTGTATGAATGTAAACTGGGCAAGGCCGTCCCTAGAGATATCATGTGTTAGCATTTGATTGATTTTGCCTGGAAACAATCCAGTACAGTGCAGGTACAGTAAGCCAATTGTAATTACGTACGTTTCTCGTTGAGTATAGACAAGCGAGAAGATACAACCAGCTTGAAGTGTAAGGCCACGTCACATTTCAAATGAGAAACAGTATACAATGAGTTTACCCCCTGAAAGCCACAGTGTATGTATATACGTCGATATATTTCTGTATAGATGTCGATGATTTCATTCCTTCACGATACATGCATGATACACGATGCGTCCCAGCAAACAAAAGTGAGTGCACGCTTAATGTACTCGAGTTTCATGAACGGATAAACATATAGCTATGTACAAATGTTCAGTAGGTATTTGCATGCTGCATAATTTGCAAAGAGGTTTAATTAACATTTCTAAATTGGATTTCGGCTGCAGGAATACTGCGAAGTCTAAGATGACAAATATTCCGAGCGAGTGAGTAGTTGTAGATTAAACTAATGGACAAACTTAACAATTATGATAGGTGCATCCCCAAGGAACAGTTATGTAAAGTGTTTTTTCTACGTAAGACAAATAATTGGATTATCAGCCAGCACATGCAGAAAAGATCAGCTGTACGGCTTGCATTGGGAAGTATTCAATGATAGATCATATAGGTCGAACTCAGCGACACCAAACAAAAAAACATTTATGACAATTTCATGAAAACGTTCTAAGTCAAATTGAACACCTTGTCTGTTTCCTGGGAATAGTTATTTCGGTTTCCAATTTTTTTTCAACCAAGTACAGCCATTTATAGTGCCGTCACGTACCGAGATGCTCAAAACTGAGAGCACATTATACAAATTCGGATTTTTCCAAAGGGTTCCAGTTGGAGTGACCCTCACTTGACCTTTGCAAAAAGTGGGCAGTATCGTAAGTTTTTGAGTCGTTGCGAACTATGACAAGCATACCCACCATGTAGTTTTTGCATGGTAAAAGAGTTAGCCTGAAAAATATGCAAAATCTTGCAAGTAATTCGAAGATGCTAATTTTGCGATGATAAGTCATTTTGTCATCTCAGTCATTGCAACTCTGACTAGCCGGACGAACTTTGAACTTGTTAACTCTTTACGACTTCAATGATTAGAACCACACGCAACGGAAAAGATTCTGTGCATACGCTTATTGCACCATTTCCATGGGACATACGTTTTTTGCAGATTCTACTCAAAATTTTAGGTTGTCAAAAATTTTGGGGCACAAGGCTCCCTACCCCCTTCCCCGCCTCACGGTTTAATCATGACTTCAAACCCTTGTCGATCAACGGTCCGGGTGGGGTGGTATCGCTTGCAGTCCCTATATGATTGATAAATGAACAAATATTCCCAATAACGCATGTGTTATATAGAAAAGCGCAATCTTTCTTACATGCTGAGTAACAGCTTCCTGATTGAAATTAGGTCTAGTTCCAACTTACAAATAAATGATCATATTTGTGTTTTTTCACAAAGAGCTTTTTATTCAAGGGATAAAACGGATTGTTGCGTAGACCATAAGAAGACAAGAAACGGAAGGTAGTTCCGTTTTAACACATGCATCACACTATGAGAAGTGACATGTTCCACTTTTTCACACGTTTTAAGTTATATGGATTTTAACTTGCTGCTTATAAGGCGATAAATATCAAAAGGATACAAAGCTACAAAGAAAACCCAGTGTAGCACGAACATTTAACACTCCTAACAATAATCAAAGGCTAGATTTCACGTGCAAATTGCGTTCGAAGTTTACACAATAGGCCTATATGAAGTAAGAAATGGCTTCTTTTATTACTTGATACGGACAGGTGCTCTCTTAAATTAATCTTACAAGTTACAAGTGATTTTGTTGAAGAAGCCCCGTAGTTCCCTGTAGCATAGAAGATTGATCAAGCGTTGATACCAAGGTGAACGCATTTCTTGGGATACGTGGTACCTGGGGACGTTTCTAGCCTATTTAGCTGCTGAGCCAAAGAAGAACAAGACCTAGATTCAAGCCAAGCGTGTTAGCAGCGGGCAACCAATCTTAAACTGAAACATGGCAGTTTTCACCATCAGTGATGCATTATTTAGAACCATTCCATTGATGATATCCCTAATATGACAGAAATATGAAAAAAAAAATGTTAATTTGGAAGATATAAAGAAAGTCCGACAGGTTCCGTTTGTAGTAATTTGGACGTGGTCACAGGAACAATGAAGGCGTCTACTTTTACGCTTGTCTGGACACAGGCATAGACCTTATGCATTGACGTCACGCTGACGTCATTTTGGAGGGAAGCAATGAAGCACACGTGCACTCACGGCATAGATTTCGGGGGTAAGATTTCCCACGAATGTGTTGTAGACTTACTAGCGTAGTATACGATTGGTTGAAAAATCAGCTGTCTGCAGTTGTTGGTGTAACTTGCAGTGATACGCACTTTTCCTCGAAAGGAGGGAGCACTCTCTGCTCTGTGACATCATGTGCATAAGGTCTATAAAGGAATTTCATGTGACGTCATGCGAGTGAGATTCCCAGGCACTGTATGCCTAAGCGTATTTACAGGACACGCGCAAGGCATAACCATAGATACTACTGTGACACAATGGACGCGTGCCCTTCAAAACCAAAGAGACGCACGACCTTGCCCTTCAAAACCAAAGAGACGCGCGATCACGTGACGTCGGTGAAACCCCTCCATAGGCTCAGGGCATACCGTAATATTTTAATTTGCGATAATGCATATCGTGAATCATCGAAACCATGGCACAAATGGCGTGGTCAAGGAGGACCGTGCCTTTAACCATACAATTGGTGGCGAAATCTTTTTGTCCCCAAAATTTTTGATAGTAATGATCAAAATAATCGAAATTAGGGGAAATATAAATTGGATTTCTTTGCATTGTAAAAGTAAGCAAATCCTTATTGTAATGTCTTGTTAAATGTTATTTCCTTCGTCATTAGCACCCATCGAATACTCGAATCGCCTTCGTTGCTTCTCGTAGGAGAGCTTGAGTGCAACTTTGGCAAAATTCCGTGAAACCTCTACGATTCCCCCATCCTCCCTTCCCTTAAACTCGCTGCATCATGAAGAAATCGACAATGTGACATTTCAATTTAGGTTGTCATGAAAACAATTAGTCAAACTGCGATTTTTTAAGGTCTCTCTGGTGCATATTTGATGTCATTTGTAGATAGTTAAATGCCAAGTAAAATGAAGTAAAACGTTTCAAAAATGTTTTTAATATGCTTACTTTCGGAGGGCTTTGCGTATCCTTCGTTTACGCTGTTTGTGTAATTATTAATTCCCTTAGGACACAGTGTGAGCTGCATTACGGCTAAACCCGTGCAATCTTAACGATTATCCATCCTTCGTACCCTAAGGCCCCCTTCTTCACGATATACGATATGAAGAAATAGACCAGCAGATTGTCCAAATTAGGCTAATATTCACAAAATAGGTAAACTGCCATTTTCGGTATGCCTTTTCCGTATTCAATGTTATTTGTAGATAGTTATGTATAGTATTTCAAAGCCCATAATTTAACAAATACCCAAGAATTTCCTGAACCCCACCAGGGGCCTTAAGGGTCGCCTCTGGAGCACACGCCAAAGGAGAAGCGCTTCTAGATTCTGGATGTGGTGCTTGTGGTGCTTGTGGAGTGTTTGTATTTTCGGTGGTCTTCCCCAACGAACTCAGAGATTTTCTCCCTCTTCAAAAGTGGGAAAGGTGTTGGGTTTCACTTTTTTAGTAATTAAACCTCCCCCTCCCCCCACAACTTTGTAAACACGTTTATTGTCTAAACATGTTTTAAAAAAACACTATGTTTATCAAGAAAAGGCGCTTTTACGCAGATTAGGAATTTGACTCTTGTGCTTAGTAACTTCACTTGTTTACAAAAAAAGCAGAACAATGGTTAGAAAAAGACTTTGAAGTCCCTAAACTATTTTTAGATTGCATAAATGTTTCTAACCTCAGAAACCTTCTGTACTGTCCCTGCTTTAACTAGTAATTATATTCCTGGATCTCAGATTGTACATTATTGGATCAGAAAACTTCCACATGAGCTGAAAAACACAGGGGAAATATTTGTTTTCTTGCAAGGAGAATCTCCCGCATTTGTGTCCCATTTATCTGCACAAAAAAATTACGTCGCAGCTATTGCTAGCTATAGTACAAATTCACCCCGAAGATGATCTAGTTTTTCCAAAAGAGGAGGCCTAAATACTTCCAATCTTCGCACAAAAATGAATTGCATACAATACATTTACGTCCCTCAGGTCAGAAAAGCAGCTTAATATTAAGTTGTAGTAAACAAAGCACAACAGCTGAAGCCTTAGAACACCCCCCCCCGTTACACGGGAATATCCCCCACACTTCAGCACTACCACCCCACCTTTGTCTTGTTTATGACTGTGACCAGGCAACCCGTGACCCATCGCAGCCCTTTCGCCAGTTGCCTTGCATTTTGATCAAGAGATCTCCACCTGAAAAACAAACGCTTCATAGAAAGATGTATCCACATCCGAGGTATTGACTAGATGCCATGGCGATCTTGAGTACAGCTACATACTTATTCGTGTAAGTTTTCCTTTTTTTACTCCTCACCCCCGTTACAAATGTAAGCCTCTACCCCTGTCTACCATGCGACAGCGTTTGTATGAAGCAGTCTCGTACATCTGCCTCTAGTATCTAGGAAAAACACAAAGTAACCCTATAGCTGTTGCCAGAGCACTGCTTCTGTTAACATTTAAATTTCTATTTGTTAACGGAAGAAGAGGAGTTTAAATCTGGTTTTCGAAAATAATTATTTTGTAATTAGGCGTTTCAAATTTATAAGTTGGTTGACGCATTAGGTGTGACAGTGATAGGAATACTTTTATCCTTTTCGCCAGAATGATGTCAGGTTTAATTCTCACCATACGGATTAAAATCGTCATTTGAAAACTACTTATATTTCCAAAAGTTTCCAATTTCTCAGATTTTTCTCAAACTTCAGAATATTAACCTCTTTCCCCCTTTCCTTGTAATAAAACAGTCTCGTATTTTTGTTTTCAAATTTGAAAATATTATAAGTAACAGGCTAAACTGTCGCTTCAGAACTACTTCTGCGTTCAGATTTCCACTCCACTTGTTAAGGCAAGAAAAGAGAAGAAATTAAAACCTGCTTCAAGAAAAAAATATTTCGTAATAAAACAATTTACTTTTATTGGAATAGTTGAGACATTAATTGTGACAGTGATATATTTAAGACAAAGGAAATGTCAGGCCTCATCCACACCAGGCAACTTGAAACTTCAATGTAGAACCTATTTATGTCCCCCAAAGTTTCTAATTTCTTACGACTTTTTGGGAACTGGAAGTTGTCAAACATTATCAGTTTATTTTTGTAACTCTTCACCTTGGTGTAACATTTCTGCACCTAGAAGTTTCAAATATCATGAAAATAAGTAAATGCTTTCAGTTGAACTTTTCGTCACTCCCTGTATATCTTCTATTCCGGGATATTTTATGGAGAATACGTAAACATTGCAAGGAATAAAAATGTCGTTCTTTTGCAGATTTAAATGTTATCTTTCCCCAGTCCCAACGAAAGTGGTAATACAATCCCTTTTTGCAGAAAGGAATTGCCAGTTCGCGAGAGAAAGATGCGGTAAAAACACTCCACAAGGGATACGCATTTTATGTTTTCACGATTTCATATGCAAAGAGTAAGGCATTAAATAAGAATTGTACATGAAAGGGAGAGAGATAGAGGAAGATTTCCGCAAATGATTCTATACTTTCGTATACGTTAACAAATATTATAAACCTGTGGAGCGTGCTAAATACTAGTTAATTTTCCCCGCTTGACTTGTCATTACTGAAGCCAAGAGCATGTTTGCCTGTCCAGAGTGCAATATTGGAAGATGTTGTCCTTTAATTACCCCTTCTATTCTCCACGACGGCGCTTAAGAAAGAACGAAAAGTGCACTTAAGCGAAACATCAAATTGTGGCAGAAAAAATTTAAATAAAATTAAATCAACGTTCACTGTAAATCACCCAAGGGCGAACACGCAATGTTTTACAGTCCTCGTGTTAGAGAAAGAGTTTCCCTTTGTGCTCTGTTAGTTTGATATCGAGAACATGTTAGGTTTGCATTTTTTTTTCTTTTTTGTTAATATGAATATTCATAAGACATTCTAAAAATGTTCGTTATGTAATCCGGTACAAATTTAACGTTTAAGCTTTTCTCATACGACAGGTTTTTCTCTTTGAAACTTCTTTTGACACTTTTTAGACCTCTTTTATGATAGGAAATGAGGGCGTTATATGCAGGAGTAAGGTTGTTTAAATACAGCTTGGCAATTATGTTAGACGTAAAATGACAATTTCAGAAACATCTGTCGTTTGTATGTACGCTGCATGCTTAAGTAAGTTCGGTTCCAGCTGTATCAGCATATGGCGAAGAAAGGTGATGAGATCCCAAGTGAAGAAAACTCTGGAAGATTTACCACCATCGCCGTACCCCCACCCTCTATTTTACGCCACCCACTGGTTTAAAGGAATTTAACCATGATGGTTTTTGATTCTTCAATTATATCAGTATGCCATTCAACACACGTACACAAGAGCATGAAATGTGACGTCATTGAATAGTTCGATAAGCCAGAGAAGGAATTATGTATATTCATTGGGGATTTAAGCTGAGGGTTTCTGTCTCTAAAACTTTAAAAGAGAACTTCAAACTCAAAGTCCCTGACATTTAATTTAGACGACAAGTCTTAATTAAGAGAGAACAGAGGAAAGAACACGGATTTAAAATAGAACAAGTCATAGTTTTGTAACTGAGGTAAAGGTATCCTGGTATTACGATAATTTTTTTCTTTTGGCTTGTTGGGCTTTCTCTATAAACCAACGTATGTTAATGATAAGCATGTAGAGTGAAATATAATGTGGAATATAAATGAAATGCTATGAAATGTAAAACATATCCCACCTCTTACGATTCATGTACTCTGTGAGCTAAGTACATATAGGCCTATCTTTGTATGATATGTTTATTTTCATAAGCGTACTAGGCGGGGGCAGGGGGCATATGCCCTCCTAGTTCGGACAAAAATAGTGAATCCATTCGGGTAAATGAGACAGTCAAGAAAATAAATTATGCCCTTTTGCGGGCCATGACAACCGACACAGCGGTATCAAACTTAAGGCAACTTGGTGCAAAATTCTAAATTTGGGCAAAAATTATCCCTGCCCCTACCTTCGTACGCCTGTGTTCATTTCTCCTCTCTCTCTCGTCAACAAAACTGTGCCATCAGTATAGTATTTACGAAACTTAACTGGTTTGTACTCGGTGTAACAGCCGCTATCACGACCTCTATATATGTAACACGATAAAATATCTCAACTACTGCTCAGTCGCAAGGAAACTGTGACAGTTCATAAGTCATAGAGCGGCCGCTATGTCTACGTAGCCTCAGGATATTTCTCAACTGTAGTCTTTTCGTGTAAAAGAGAAACCGTTTGCCTTTATCAAAAGGTGATGAGACCTTTACACTGCTTCATACTCAATATATCGTGGCTGCTATGTAGCATGCTGAAGCTATTTCAAGATCATATCATGTTGTTTTACGTTTTCACCTTAAACGGTGAATGAACCGGGCGTTAAGTACATACAAAATTACACGATATGTAAGCAATATACTTACTATATATGTAGTAATACAGTTCTTCACGTCTGGGTAATGTGCTACCCTGGAAGAAGTTTCAAGTGGAACCAAAATGGAAGTTGTCAAAACTTTATTGATAAGGTCCGTAAACTCAACACCATGCTAAAAGGATAAGTCCCGTATATGCTCTCGTTTAAGAAGTTACTGAAAAACTATTCCATGCACAAATAATATTGATTTTTTTTCTTTTTCTTTTTTTTGTTATAATCCATTGTTAATTTATTGTTTTTGTCGTAACTCTTTCTTTGTTTAAGGAGCGCTCATACTACAAGCTCTATGGAGCTTCTTTTGGGTTCCTCCTGAGTCTTTTCAGTTCTGTCATACTGTATTATGCTCATTATATATATATAAATATATATATATATATATATATATATGTGACCATTTAGGGTTATATATATATATATATATATATATATATATATATATATATATATATATATATATATATATATATATATATATATATATATATATATAATTTTTCTGAAGAGCGACTCAAATAAACGTTGAAGAAATCAAATCAAATCATACACAAGTTCGTGAAATCGTTGGAATCTGATATCAGAAGACTGGCCGTCTAATTGCCAGAGTAAATAGATTTACTTGTGCTTCCTCTTATAATTGTTTTCATTTATGATTAATCTGCTACTGCCATTACAACCTCAAATATTCGTTTTCATTTGCTTTTCATTCTATATACACGCTTGACTGCGTTTACATTATAGTGAAATACACTCGTTGAATGATTGGAATAAATCGAATTAAATTGAGATACAGCCCTTAATTTTGCTTTCTGTAAGTTAGCTATAAAATTTCAAAATGAATCTCAAGGTGAATTTTATATCGATCCTCGAAGTAACTAATATTTTTTCGACATACGTTACGCCTCCATATGGTTACATTGTTACAAATTTAATTTTCCCTGACTTATTCATGGACTGTGAATGACATTTTTCTTTGAAATTTTCCTCTTTTATTTTTTTCTGTTTAAACTGAATATTTTTCAATCTCTTCTCTTCTTTTTTAGGTGATACGACTCACCTCAGATGAAATTAACCATAAAAAGCTTCGAGTTAGAAAGCTGCACAAATTTACAATCCTTCACTATTCGCCTTTCAAGGCCGTTTGGGATTGGTTCGTGTTGCTTCTCGTCGTATATACAGCAATATTCACACCTTACTCGGCAGTTTTCTTGCTCAGAGGTAAGTTCAACTTTGCATCTACATATTATTCTTCTTTTACAATCCATTGCTTCAAATTTCAGTCCAGATGTACTTACTCGGATTTGTGAAACAAATTCGTGGTATTTTGTCTGGGTTGTTTGCTATGATGGTTAACTCAATGGCAAATAGCCTAACCTAACAACTATATACGTACAAGCTTTAACTTCTGCTCTACTTCGGCCGTCAACATGTATGTTGAAAAATAACCTTCGGTAAAATATCAAGTTAAGTTATACTTTTTAGTATTGTTATGAGATCGTGACTACCCATGTTCCAAATATTATTCAAACATTTCCTACTTGTTTTCATGAAATACGACTAAAGAACGAAAACTTTTTGTTAACAGGTATTTGGTAAATGTCATTCATTACACAGTAATTAGTCCTTTTGACGTTATAATGTGTACGATAAAAGAAGGTGTTTTTCATTACTCCGTATGTTCTAAATATGCACGGATTGAACAGGCTTCAGACTTAATGTACCTTTGTGGTTGTAAGAAAACTGCTGAAGGCTTCGCTATCTGCCATCCCATTTTCGGCGCCAGGCGTTTTGAAGGGAAATAAAGGCCACTCCACGGTCCCCTGATGAAACGCAAGACGTGGAAAGTTTCTCGTGTGTATTGGTTGCTAATATAAACTGTATTATTTCATTATGTCGATGAAAGAGACATGCTATATTGCAAATGATGACTAGTTCGATAGTAACCGTATGGGCTATAGGTATCGTGTCGCAAACCGATGGTGAAAACTCTTGCGACGTCCAATTATATTGGAGTCATACTTCTCTTGAACTGCCTGAAAAAGTGACAGCCGCGCAGATTTGTGAAAAACAACAAGGTTGATTGATCCGGCCGAGGAGAGGTATAAGTGTGTTGTATAATTAGGCTGTTATATGAAGGGTTGAGTTAGTGTCAGAGAATACCCTGACGGTAGATCAATGACGATTTATGGCTATGACGTCATAAAGGGACCGGTTATTACGTTTACTCAATACACGTAAAATGTACAATGATTGAAATGTGCGATACTTGTTTGAAAATATCGTCGATTTGCAACTAACAAAATTTTTCAAAATGGTATTAAATTGGATGATACAGGAATCCAGATGAGGATATCCTAAACGTGCAATTTTAGGACAAAACCATCTGCATATTACGTTTGCAATTTTTAAAGGGACATACTGAACGTAGGTGAGAGGATACCATGTCTATAGCACAAATTGTATGTTGTTAAACGCATACTATTAGATTGTTGTTGCAAGTTAAGTCTTGGATGGACATATGTATTTCTGTAGAACTCATACTGTGATATCATAAATTATAAAATACATAGATTTTTAATCAGCATTGACTAAATGCATGAAAAAACATAAAGTGGTTGCAAATCCATACAAAGCCCTTAAAATTTTGCTGAAAATTTGACGTCATGGACGTTCACAGGCAGGTATTGCCAGCAGTATTGATTTTGTGTAAACAATAATAAAATTATCCAAGAATTATATATTGAAGCCTGGTTGGATCAGATTGCTCGGTAGTTGAGCATTATTACACGAAACAGCTTCTCGTCCTTTCGTATAAGATCTTGTGTTGTGTGATCTGTGCTATTCAGCCAGTCTATAGCACAGAAACAAACATGCCAGACGTCACAGACCCGTGATATAGAACTCTGAAGACTTAGCGGGTATTCACGTACAGTTTGATGTCCCTGTTGGGGGACGTAGCTTCACCTATCCCGCGGAGCGCACTCTGTTCGTTCAGCCCCTCTTGAAGGCTTCATCAAGGAATATGAAGTACAGCCTGCTACGTCGGCAATGCTTCACCTAGGTCAGAAATCCTCGGGGTGCTTGATTAATTTTCGCCCTTCAACCTTGGCCGATGAAAGTTTTAATGTAAAAGTGTTTACACCAGGGAGATGCTACTCTAGAGTAGCATCTCCCTGTTTACACGAAACAGACATCGCAGAAACGATTGTACTTCTTGCATCAGAGCAGGGAGATATTGGAATCGGTTGATGCATTAAAATGCATGAATTCTACAAAGTTACACATAAAAGAAAATTAAACAAATAAAACGAAGACGTGGTAGGTATAAAGTAATAAAACAAAAAAGCAACAGAGAACAGAAATGTTTGAAAATAAATAAGTATATTTTATAATGTTAAACTTACCACTGTAACAAACAGTGACTGGGAGAATCGTTAAAAATTCTGTACATTTACACTTTTTGCTAAAAGTGTGTTCTGCCGTAGTAACACCACCCGGTTCCATCAAGTATTGAAGAGGTAGTATTTTTTATTTAAAAAAAGGAAGTATGACTGAATTAACTGAAGGCATAATTTTCACATCAAATGTATCTAGCATGTTCATATAACTTTAGAGACGTGATCTTTCTCTTGAATAGCAAGTCTGTCTGCGGCTTATAGTAGGCATGCGTAGTGCCCCAGGCGCACCTTTACGTTTGCGTCTGTGACAAATGCCCCTGTCCCATTCCTGGCATTACTGAAGTTATTTATGTCAACGCAATTTTTCACATTGCATGTGTTTGTCAATGCCATGTTTAACCTCCAAATTAGAGACATAATTTTCTCAAAACGTACTCTCTTAGAAAACCTTAGGTTCCCTATTTTTTACTCTAAAAAACAAACTTCCATAGCAACTTTCTGGTAAATAATCTTAGAATCGTACCCTTTGTAAATACCCCTCCCTAGTGATCTGTACTTGCCCAAGAAGACCCAATCGGGCAGTCGAAAAGGGATGAACAAAAGATATTTAAATCTGATATTGTAACCAACAAGAGGAAAAGTATATTTAAAATTGGTTATAAATAAATCACAACTTTATAAAAAAATATTTTTCACTCCGCGAAGGAAAGAAGATAGTGAACCAGTAGTTCTTAAGATCAAAAGTTTTAAACGTTGTCAATTTTTCCAGACAACTCATCGAACCTTATTTTGGCAAAACATTCACAAAGCCTCACATTAAGGCCTCAGGTGATTGTTTTCCTTTTGTTTTTATGTCCTTGAATGCAGTTGATACCCTGAGAGACACATCTGAACTTTTCTTCGTCTGTATGACTAATTTTTACATTCCTTCCTCAAGATGATATTGCCTTGGCAAATAATTTATCAGAAGTGTGTGACGGCATGATGGATTAAAATGAAAAAATGTACTTCATCGGGTTTGCATAGTTAATGAAACCAGTCAAAGACCCGAGTTCTGCAGACAACGAGGGGACGAATGAGTGCCGGATATCAAAAAAGAAATGGAAGATGATGTATCATAACCTTAATTGTCAATCAAAACATGTACTAGGAAGCGTAATTAGGACGACCACAGGAGGAGACCCTGAAAATATTTTCAAATGTTCTTATAAAAATGAAAAAATGAAACCAAGGAAACTTCGCCTTGCTGCAACATTTTTGGATTCCCAAAAGGAAGAATACGGAATCACTCTTGCTGAAGAGGCAACACTTGAGGGGACCGTGAATTGCGAGGTTGGCAGCAAATATCTTACGAGAACAAGTTGCCATTACGGATATTGCCTAATACTTGTAAAAATCGCTACATATATAAGCACTGTGCTCCAAGACAAAAACGTCCCTGGTGAATACCTCTGGGGGGACTACCGCGGGTACGTGAATTACGGAGTCAGCAGTGATAACCATGTAAACTGGAATACAAGCAATTACTATTAGTTTCATTACATTACAGAGTGTGGCAATAATGGGTGTGCTGTGATCAGAGGGGTACCGACCCCAAATCCGGATTATTTATTTTACAGATTTGTGTCAAAAATGATCCGGACTGGGTCATTTTTATCCAAATCCGATTACTGCAAATGACACGGATTTGGGTCGGGGCCCCTCCGATCCGGATTAGGTTCAAATTTTATCCGGACGTTCTTAGAGTGTAAAAATATAGTTTTTGTCAATTTTTTGACCAGTCAGCCACTCGACATTTCCTTTCTGAAAAGCAGAGGGGTAGCTTTGGGGGTGAATAGGTGCGACACCCCCAACGGTCAGTCGGCACATCAACAATCAGTTGATACATCGACTCTCGAGAAAGAGAAAAAAGGAAGAGAGGAGAAGAAAATTCTTACACCGTGGCAACTTAATAAATAATCAAAATAACGATTAAAATAGGGTAAAAAATTTGAGAATTATTTTTGAGTAACATGTAAAAAGTTTCCCGCGCATAGCCTGCTGTATTCTAGCTCGTCATTGCTTCTCTGACTCCGTCCTTAATGTGTAACTAAAGATGTTGCTTACGTAGTATCAAATTAAGTTCCCGTATCAGAAAATGCTTGTTTTCCTTAAAAAAATACAATTTATTTTTTAATTTTGTCTGTGAAGTACTGTAGCGGTACTATTGCTTTCAGTATGATGGCTTTATAAACACTTTATACGTCTAAATATATTTAAATGATTCTGTGATAACGCCTGATTATAAAATGCATTTCATGGAAATCAGAATTTTTAGAGAAGGTACTGCCCATAACCAGCAGAAGGCCCAGGATGCGAATCAATGTACACACCTTATTTTATTGCAAGATTCATTTATCCCGAAATTTTGCAGATTTTGTTCCAAATTTCGCCAAACATTTTCTCTCACTGTTGATATGGATTGATTCTTCTTAGTCTATCATTATTTAGAGTCGTGCAAATACACTGAGAACTCCCTAACAAGTAATCATAACATACGTATCTTTCCCAGTTTCTGTTAAAGCCTGGAGTTCCATGTTCAATCTCATAGTTATTCTCTTTTATTTGGTCCATGCTACGGCAGACGATGCATACGATACTATGCAAGTTCGCTCCTATAAAGATCCTTCGCTCCGGCAGTTGATCTGTTATCACCCCGTGATGGTTACAAATTCCTCTCTGCATTACTATTTTTTCGTCTTTTTTGCGCGTTTCGCGCGCTATACAGCTCTTCAAATACTATCTGTAAACCAGGATTAAACACGGTACATCAAATATTTATATTTTGTAAAATTTTCTATGGCAATGACGTGTTAGGCTATCGTAGCCTGTTGTGTGATAGTTTCCTTCTCTTCTCTTTTTTCCCATCCCCGCACTATATAACACATTCGTGTTGGTGTGTCGTTAAATCTTACCTAACTAACTAACTAACTAACACCCATCCCCGCCTTTCGGTCGTCTCCTTGCCCTTCCTTACCCCACAATTTTTTTCCAAATCCAAAAAACCTTAGTGCGACTTTAGAGTGCTTACCTTTCAATGAATACTGCCTATGTCCAAGCTGTCCATGAGTCAAAGATTAGGCATGGTAACCACTATAGATAGTTCTCAGTGACGTCACAGCTAGGGGTTAGCAACCGCCATGTCTGAGGGCAAGCCTGTACACACATGCCGGGGTTGCCCTCAGACATGGCTGAAATAACACACGTGAAAAGCTCCTATGACGTCACGTGAGAACTATCTATTGTTTTCGCGCGTGATAGCGGTCTTTGCGTTCCTTCATGTTTTGTCCTATAGACCTCATGCATTGACATCACACTGACGTCATTTTTAAGGAAAACAATGAAGCACACGTGCACTTACGGCATTGCTATCACACGCACGTGTAGTAGACTTACGCGCGTATCCCCTTATGTACAAATCAGTTGTCTGCATTTGTTGGTGTAACTTGCAACGATACGCCATTTTCTTCCAAACGAGGGCGCACTTTCTGCTCTGTGACAAAGATATTACAAGCATAGATTCCAAACTTAAAACGGCGCGTTGACTCCCCATGGAGGCCAATATATCGGGGCGGAAGTGCTGATCACTGCTCAGTCGTTTTGAAAACATACAGGCAAATGAACGGCTTACAAAAGTATTAGTTCTTGTTATTTCGGAATGTTGTTGACTGGAGAAGTACTACCCCTCAATAAATTCCCTTAAACAAGAATAACTTATTTCTTCAACGCGGCAACTACGTATTAACACTTGAACATGAACGCACAATGACTGGTTTTTCAAGTTCATGGACATTCATTGGTCAGTTTCTATTGTATCTTCAAGTGACGCACTTTTATATGCGCGTTCAATTACTTACGCGCTCACAACGGGAAAGCAACTAGCGCGTTTGTTTCCAGAGCGCGCAGAATTGTGCGTCAAGTATTTCGTATAGTACACAGAGAAATGTATTCTGCTCATAGAACGCGTTGTAAATGTGCACGCACGCTAAACTCTTTTAACAATGAAATTTTCTGTGACGCGTTCTTATTTTTGTACGCAGATCACGAAATATAACGGCGCGCATGTCAAGTTAACACTTCCGCCCCGATATATGCGTCTCCATGAGGAGTCACTGAGCCTAACAGTGTAGGTATAGGAGTTTGGAATCTATGCTTATAATATCTTTGCTCTGTGACACCATATGCATAAGGTCTATAGAGGGATTTCATGTGACGTCACACTCACACGCGTCGGATTCTTAGGCACTGAAGGGCAAAATACACACGCAGTAAGCATATTTACAGAAAGCGCACACGGCGTAAGCATAGATACTACTGTGACACAATGGACGCGTACCCTTCAAAAACCAAAGAGACGAGTGATCTTGCCCTTCAACACCAAAGAGACACGTGATCACGTGACTTCGGTGAAACCCCTGTATTATCTTGTCTTTTAGGTAGAATGCACTGAATGTAACCCATACAAAGTTCCAGAGAAGTTCTAAGCCAAGCTTTGTTCTTTCGTACACGCAGTACATAATAGCCTAAATTTCGCACGCTTTGTGCTTAGACGGTCACTTCGTGTTGTCATGATGGCATTGTGTTGGCAGAAAGTATACCGAAAGATCGGACATGATAATTTTGGTCTAGTCTGTCACTCTCTTCCTGTCTTGACAGGGGGCGTTATCCATTGTGCCAAATGAGTTGCTTGTGACTCAAACGTGAGGAACAAAATTCAAACAAAACTTTGCTTTATTCATTTCCTTTTCCTTGATTTATAATTAGGGGTGGTGCTAAGTCGGAGTGGCACACCCTCCCCCACAAGTTTCCTTTCCACCACTTGTTCCCGACTGAATCTGGTACTTATCCAGATATGCAGTTCTACGCTAATCGTGTATATTAGAAACAACCTCGAAACAACCTCGAATGCAATGTATTAGACTCTGGATTACCAAAATGTCTTAGAACGTGCAATTATTTGGCGCGCTTGGCGAGCACCCATTACTCTAACATGGCATAATTACAACTATTTACCGCAGGGTAGCTTGAGTGCTATAACTCTTCAAAATCCCCATGCAGTCCCTACCATCATCCATTCCCCTATTCACAATTCTTCTTCATCATTACTTTGACCGGCTGTTTTGTGCAAGTCAGGCTAGAATAAAGTGCCAAAATTAAGATTTCTAAGGGCAGTTGAAGGGCAGCCGCCTATGATTGCAAAAAGAGATCTTGAGAGAGTTATATGAACCAAATAATCTTTGGGGAAATAATAGATGAATCAGATATAGAAACTACCGCTACGAAAAGGATTTGCGGATATTTCGATTCCAGGCACAGACAGATTATCGATATGGTAACAAACTTTACATGATACGAATCAGTATGATTACACACAACCCTCCCCGATTACCCTTTCGGGAAACATTTCTCACTCAAGTTCTAACTTGCTCTCGTCAATGAAACCTAAAAATTACTCATGATACAGCTCCCTTTTGATGTTATTTACTTGTGTCGTACCGATACTTTTTGATGTAACAATGTTGGATCTAACCTCTTCTTGTAACATTTTCTCTGTTTGAGCAAATTCTCTGAAATAGAGAATCATCACATGAATGACGACTTAGTGACGTCTTAATCGCTTCGGATCTGTTTGTTCTTTGCAGACGACCAGGAAAGATCACGTTTGAATAAAGACCCAGAGACTAGAACGCCAGCTGGTCCGTCGGAAAGTTATACCAATCCATTGGTCATTATTGACTTAATCGTTGACGTCATGTTCATAGTAGATATTTTTATCAATTTTAGGACGACATTTATCGACGATCAAAAGGGGGAGGTGGTTTCTGATCCCGCTAAGATAGCTAAACATTACTTAAAGGGATGGTTCGTGATTGATGTTCTAGCAGCAATACCATTTGATCTTCTCATGTTTGGCCTGGCAACGGATGAGGTAAGTCTGCTAACGTTAATTTACACAATGAGATGGTGAGGGCGTGATAAATTAGGGGCGCTGTGATGAATGTCATAGCGTGTATCGGCTGTCGTAGTTGCGCATGCATGATATTTCAAGATATCTTCAAACGTTACCCCCTTGTGTCTTTGGTCACAACATAATTTAGCACGGAACTTAACCGGCGTAAATTTAAAACACAACAAGTCAACAACTGTCAATGTTATTACTCATTTTTATCCAAATTATGGGTGAGTCAGGAATATCTTTATGCTTGCCTACATCACCTCACAATTTGTTTCATGCCCTACTGTCCTAATTTGAAAACGAAACATGATTTCCCACAATTTTGCTCATATATTGTCCATGTAATTTTTTAGTGGAATATTTTTTGTGTATATTGATCATAAGAGGAGCCAGTAGGGTTTGTAAGAGCTTCATGTGCAATACACAAAGGTAGATTAGAGACGCGGTTGTCAAAGTGACTATGTGGCAGTTTTGACAGATAAACACGAGGGGCCAAGACAAGTGTTTAGCTTAATAAAGAGAGAAGAGTCATTATATAAACCCGTCCTAGAGAAGGAGAAGAATCATCGAATATTTGTCTTGTATTTATTTCAACGAGGAAATATTTTGATGCAGCATACAATTGCGTGCAAGAAAGAATGACGGTATGGCATGTGAATCTCATTGTTAGTGCATGCCTCCATTTCAGTTGTAACATTTTCAACTCAAATTGAACACGAAGGAAGCTCACATGACATCATATCCTCACACTGATCACTATTGATTTGTTTTTCTTTAAACTTTGCAATCAATTTTCTCATTCACGATCTCATGGTTTCGTAATGTGAGTGCATGAGAAGCATTGAACGCTTACAACCTTTCCGTCACCTTGGAAATATCATATAATCAACTACTTCAAGGTTAAATCAATCGATCAAAAAAGCAGAAAACAAAGTATTGCCCATCGGTGCGGGGACATGACATCACTCTTGTTTGCTTCAAGTTCACTTTAATTTACCAATGTAGTGCCGTTATCTGCCGTTATCTCGAGAACCGCATTAGGGACTGGAAGAAAATTTACTAGAATGCTTAGATTGAATTAATTCATCTGTCACATGTCTCAAATAATTTTTGCTTAAATTAAATCCTTCATTTGAAGGGCACCAGCTGTCGGCCCAAACCTTCTTTGAAACATCAGTTGTAACTATCCAGTATTTTCTGATTTCTCTCACATGGATTTTTCATGTTTCACAGCTCATGTATTGCATACAACGGTTAAAAAACTGTGGTATCGTACAAATATTGATCAATTTAATTACATAAAAATTATCACATGTTTAGAAGAAATGATACTTTTTGTAGCACTTCTCGGGTATACCCACGAACGTCAAGGGTTTTTGAAGAGTGATTTTTGTGTGTACGAGGGTGGGGGGGGGGGAGGTGCCGAGGGGATTTTTCCTCAGATTATACTACAGATCTTCTTGAACCCTAAGTTTTCTAGGGCCCTTCAGCAAGCCCCCTGTCCCACGCAAGTAGGACTTCACAATTTACGCTTGAATGAGTTTTGGTCAAGATCATGCCCCCCCCCCCGGCACCCCACCGATTTTAATCCATTAAATATCTGTTTACATCATTTTCGAGTCTAACATCGCATCAACTATTTTGGGCTATGGAATCAAACATGTGCCTACTATTTTCGTCCGGGTTTTCCAAAAGAAGAGGGGACAAACGATATTATGTTCCCCTCTTTTAAAAGTGGGGGAGATCGCCCCAGTGGCGTAGCCAGGATTTTTTGAGCAGGGGGCACTGGGGGGTCACGAACCTTTCCTAGGGGGCAAAATTTCTAAATTTTCTCCATTTCTATAGGGCTTATATACAGAACTGTGCGTTCCAATATTTTCCACGGGGGGAACCTGGGGTGGCACGGCTTTGTCGTGGGGGGCACGTGCCCTCTCATGCCCCCGTAGCTGTGCCACTGGATCGCCCCTATCCCCGCTCATCCCCGTTGACGCTCATTAGGGTATATACAATAAAATTGAGGTAACTGGGTTTTACAACCTATTATTTCACCCAGGTTGTGTAATATTTTTTAAAAATAATACCAAGTTTTCCCACATCTTTAAATAATCTGTTACTGCAGTAACATAAATGTCAGTCACATGTTCGTCCATGAAACAAGAAAACGGATCTAGAAAAACAGTATCCTGTCTACTTTGCTGCTTAAAAATTAAGCTACAGGTTCGCTTTACTCCTTTTTTGGTCTTCGAAACGTTTCAGATAGCTACAAGGTTCCATCACACACGTAAGAGAAAATAACAATTGAAGCATATTCCACACCGAAATATGGTGGTATAATAAACAGGTGGCGTATTTTGTTATGCCAAAAGAAAACGTAACGTAGAAATTAGCCAAACTTCTTCTGAAAAATCCATTAAGAGCTTAATTTTTATATTACATCTTTGTCAACGATAAAAAGGCCTAAATATGCAAATGTGTGGCATGGAAGCAGGTACTGATAAAATAGTTTTAACCTAGTCTTTCCTTTTTAACCTTCCGACATTGCAAGGACATGTGTGAAATGATATGCGCAGTGAGGGGGGGGGGTTCAAGTTGTCTACTCAAATGTTTCAGTGAAAGTCATCAAAATGTGAACTTACGAGTGTTATGTAGTACAGAAGGTATTCTACTACTGAGCAAGAGAGACGCCATTTTGTTGTTTGCAAGTTTTACTTCCTCCCTTTTGTCCTAGATCCCCAGGTCCCTTCCCACCGGACGTTCAGGAAATTCCCACTCCACATTTCAGACTTTTAGCAAGCTCAGTGTATGGGTGTAGTTTTCTTAACCCGATTTCCCCTCTGATTGGTCAGCCCATTCATTTATGTTCATGTAGCACTTGGCATGTTTTCTATGGGCCAATCACGAGTTCACAATTTGTATCCCATAATTGTAGTACTCACTGTTAGGACCAGTGCTTCCACGTGCGTTTCAGCAACCCCGTAGACACTTGTGATCAGGAGCAAAGAGAGTCAGACCGAAGCAGTTAATTAAGGCCTAGCGGCTTATCCCGTTGCGGGTCCACCTTAAGGATTCATAAATAGTAGTAAGAGCTCGTATCTACAATAGCTTCTGTAAATAATGTGAACTTTATTTCTTAATCTTCATGACTTAATTTCAGATCTTTTTTCTAAAAATCAATCATCGAATAAATGTTTAAGCACAAAGAAAAAAAAAAAAAACATTTAGTCGTTGAGAATTAGACCCAATGTTGTAAATACTTCTTCATATACATTCTTCAACGGAGCTCACCCGAAGCCTTCGAGGGAGGGATTGGCCCCAACGTTATATGACACTAGCAAGTACGTAAGAGGTATCTTGTATAGGATCAACAAAAGAAATACTAACACCGTACAACTTTCTCCCCGTATCATTTTTTGTGTAGGCTATGAGTTTTTACATACAAATATTCAAACTTTGAAGATGTGTATATTGAGAACAATTAAAGGCGTACAAATAATTACAATATCTTTCACTAAGGAAGTTTACTACCTACCCGTTGAGTGAGGGCAGCTCGTTTTGGTTGGTTGTCCGTATGCATTCAAATAAAATCATTTTAAACATCATAACTGAGTCATTGAACAGACTTAGTTTTAAAATATTTTACTAAAATTTGTGAAGTGACATGGTTACGTTGAGGATTTATACTCTGAAAAGGTTGAAATGACACAGTCTACACTCTTAAAAAAGTTTCACCAACACTGGTCACGTATGTCAAATAACTGAAATTGGTTAATTTTTCCCCAATAATTATTGATTAATGGGTAAACCAATAGGTAAGTTAACATATAATTGGGTAACCAGCCTCTACGGTTACCAAATAAACAAGAAATATTGGGGAAAATTTTACCCAATTTCACTAATTTGACATACGTGACCAGTGTTGGTGAGTTTTTACCCAACTTTTTTTACAGTCTAAGATTTGGTCCGGGTCAGTACGATAAAAGGAGCTCTAGACCACTCTTCGCCTAAGTCCAGAGATTTAATTGTAAAGACTGATGGATACAGCCAGCTGGTGTTTTTCTGTTCTCCTTTCCGGCCTCCGAATCAGTTGTTTTACTCACAAATCGAAACAATCTGCCAAGAGACTTGAAAGTACGACATGCAGATGGTATCGTAACTGTTTGTAATTGTCACGATCTGTCTACTTGGTCGTCAAATTCAGGCGTGAAAGTTTTCAGAGTTTCCTTCTAAACAGCAACTGCTTGCTTTAAGTAGATTGGATAGGCGAGAGAAGAAAGTTGTACGTAACTATGTGTCATCTTTACCGCATTTATCAGGGTTCAGTTAAAATGGACGAGGAATATTGATATGCTTGGTCTACTGATCAACTTAATGCGAGATTATTATACAACAACTAATTTTAATCGATTGAACCGAAAAGGTATAGAAATATAAAATAAAGTAAGGACGTCCCATTTATTTATTTCCCCTTAAAAAAGAACACGTCACTTTAATCCTTTTGTATTTTTACGTTTGAAGATATTGCCGATTTCAAAGACTTTTTTAACTTTTCTTATTAGACTTTGGAAAGTCTTTCGTAGACAAAATTAACAAAGCTAAAACAAGATAACTCTGCCGCAACCTTCCTTTCGTTGGATACGAGCTTCGGCAGATTAATGCGACGAAATTTATTTATACCTTTCTATATATAGATCAAAATGTGTATACGTTAACGTGACTAGTCTATGAAAATTAAGACACTGAGACAATATATTTCAAGTCAGGAATTTGTCTGTAAGTTATGTACATTATACAGTGAAAATAACAAAATGAATTTCTCACTTTAATGGACCAGTTTCTTTCTGGGTTAGTATATGTCACCGAAAGTTGATAGATTGCTCATCTCACTTCTTCCAGGAAAGAATGTACCTCAATATCTTAACCTAAAAGAACGTTTTAACACAAAATTGCAAAGGCCATCATATATAGACCTTACTCATATGACGTCACAGAGTAAAAAGTGCTCCCTCGTTTGCAGACAAGCACGTATCATTGCAATTCACACTAACAAATGCAGACACCTGATTTGTCAACCAATCGGATGCCAGGCTACTACATGCGCGTGCGAAGTCTACGTTGTGGGTGCAGTGTGCTTCATTCTTTTGCCTCCAAAATGCATCGGTCTATTAGCCGGTAGACAGTTATGACGATGATGAATGTATGCATGTGTTGAAACCAGGCGTATCAAATTTGGTCTTTAAACTACCAAGACCTTTTATCAGATAACCTTATATCACTAACATTTCACTTGTCATATAGGTAGGTATAGTCTCAACTTAAGCAAGTTTACAATCTCTCACAGTGTTAAATAAGTCTATTATACATCTTCCTTCGGGGAGCAGAACTCCTTTGGGAGTATTGTTTGGTTTTCGCCCCTGGCTCTTCGCCAGAGAGTCAAGGGACTTTTGGAAAAAAGCCTTGCCAATTTAGTCCTGTTTCCAAACAAGGGTTTGAAGGGGCGGTATAGTTAGTTCCAGCGGTCGAAATATTTTTTCAGTAGGCAAAATATGTTATGATGTATAAAGCAAATAACTTTTGTCCTCGAACGTTTTCCGAGAGAGGCGCCATCCCCCTGGGCCTCCCCTGACCATGGGCCTGAAATAATTTAGTTTGCACAACCTCTAAATGGTATCATTATTAGTTCATTGTGAAAATATGATACAATTTTTCGCACTTGTCTGGACCAGGTAGCTGGAAGACACTCCCTGTCTGGACAAAACGGTCCCAGTTGACCTTCTAAGGTTAATACGATGACAATTTATGCCATCTGTGACCTGTAATGACTACTTAGATGGAGAGAGAGAAGGTAATCTCTAAATCACAGGAAAGATGTGTTCATGTACGTGTCACTATGGTGACGTGACCATTAGGTTTAACTTTAAATAAAAGACTTGGGTACCCTCTGTAATTTTTTGGAGTAGTTAATTGTTCGATGTAATTACGAATCCAGTGACGTCACTCTTTTGTTTTTTAATTACAGAGGACAACAACAGCCATGGGTTTATTGAAGACGGCACGTCTTTTACGTTTACTACGTGTAGCTAGAAGGGTGGATCACTACTCCCAGTACGCCCCTGCAGTCGTCATTTTACTAATGTGCGCCTTCTCCCTGGTGGCACACTGGCTTGCCTGTATCTGGTACGCCATCGGGGAAGCCCAAAGAGTTAAAATACCGCACGGATGGTTGTGGTCACTCTCATTAGAAACGGACCAGCCTTACAGGGTAAGTTGTTGATTGTTTTATTGTTAGTTAAACTGTTAGTTAAACTATAATTAAATTGCCACACGTCTAACAAGGCTACAATACCTAAACTTTGCTCGCTAAACTACACATTTAGTCCATAAAATCACATCTCTCTTCACCATTCATAACGATATCGAAGTTTCATGTCGAAATCTACAGTTGCAAACTTGTAATGTTAGCCTTCTTGAAAATGCAACACTAGATGTACCTCAAGGTGAAGTAACTGGAGTGTGCTCACGCATTGAGAGAAAGCTAACAAATAAACCATTTTTAAAATTATGGGATATTGAGAACACCCTCTAGAAAAGCCAGTGAGTTGTTAGGAAACTTCTGAAAAGTATTGGATACCATTGTCTTCTTTATTTATCTTTAAGAAGGCGATTATGAAAGGCATCATTGATAATGAATAAGTTCTCTTGACGAAATTCTCCTCCATATCTTACCTGACTCCTGATATTTTCAAAATGTAACTAGTTCATAATACGGTGACAACTCATAATTATGTGCGTATGTATGTTTGTTTGGTTTTTGCAGAAGTTGCAAATATCTGTTTCCTTTTCTCTTTTTTCGTTGGATTCATCCACTTTGTTTAGCCGGTCGTGGCTTTCTGGATGACTTCCTTTCACACCATATTTTAACATGTAATGTGATGAAACAAATCGAATGAAATCAAATTGTTGATTGTCTTTGGGCACTGTTTTATTCCTAGGTAGTTTATTAAAGTTAACCAACCTACCCAGTTATCTTACTTAACACAACTCTATGTATTACAAATGAGAAATACTCATCTCATTGAAAAACAAGTTTATTGAATTTTACAATACCAGTGAGCATAAATGTTAAAGCAGTAGTATATATCACCATGGTAATTTGTTGTGTTAATTACGGGAGTGTGAATACCTTAATGAATTCCTAACGTTTCGTTCCAGATTTCTTCTCGACTTCTCTTCTTTTTAGCAGTGACTAAAAGAGTTGTTTTGTGCAAAGTTCTTTCGCACTAAACGTTAGCACATTTTACATAAGCTCGCCTTCGGCTTGCCTCTATGTTCTATGTTCCACAAGCGATCCCTCGAAAGGCCTCTCGCCCATTCGAGTCATTTTATTTACACATTAAATTTATTCAAACATAACTACTGTGACAAACACCGACGTTACGATAAGACCTTGGCACATAAAATCGTATTACAGGATCAATATAGATCCTTTTAAAAGCATTGCTTAGCAAAGATGTAAGTATGACGTATTACAGCCAACCGCTGTGTAAAAAAATGAGCTGGATTTCCGCAATTATTGCCAGCGATGTTGAAAAGTTCACCAGTAATGACGACGGGCAGTTGCAGAGTTACTTTACCGGGATTCGGCCATGATGATGTATTGGAGCCAGAAGACTGATTTCCTGGCTATAAAACGTTGAATCGACAAAGAGAACGGAAATCCTAGCGAATGATAGGAATTTCCAGATGGAAAGCTTTGTTCATGATTTAAACATTAGACTAAACTTCCTTTGACCTTTGTTTCATGGCATTACGTTCTATAACATGTAGATGTATCGCAACAGTTGATTGCGTATTGCCAGATGCAAAAATTTCAACCTAAATAGTAAAGAAAGATAATCTTCCGACTTCGCTGAAAGCAGATCTATATTTTCCAAGGATATTTTTATGACACATGTGCACTACTACAAAAATTATTTCAAATTTCAGCTAACGTGCATGCCCTATTATGCAGACGACAGTGAGTGAACTTACTCAAAACGTTTTCTCCAACATTTTGTGCTGGCTTTGGATTTTGTGTCATGAAAAAGTTGTCCTTAAAAGGCTAGATATTACACCTTTACGTTTCGACGGTACTGGAATTGAGTTATCTCAAAAATCGTTACGTTGACGTAAGATAAATTTCAAGCTTCTAAGGTGTGAAAGGATGGTTTTATTAACTTAGGTCATTTCAGCTTGTACTGGCAGAGACTTAGATTTGATTAATTTAGTAAACGTTTACTGAGACTGTAGTGAATGTTGCTTTCACTTGGCATTTATTGTAAAAAAGAAGCTGTTTTACCTTTAAGATCGGATTCCTTGCTTAGTTTTTGTTTTAAGAAATTTGTAAATTTCTTTTTAGGATTTTTTATTGCATTGTCCCATTTCCTTATTCTAAACCTAACTTTTAAGCATGAAATGCTTAGCTTGACAGTATAAATGTTTTGGAGTAAATTCTGTATTACCTTCTTCATTAAAACAACTTATTTCAAGTGTTTAAGAAAAGAACTTTACCTTTTTTGTTCTTGTAGATTCGTGCTGTCATGCAAGTATGGGAACAGACATATTTTTTAGCTACCGTTTCTAAAGATTAGGGAACAATTTAAGGAAATAATTTTACGAAAATTATCAAAGCTCTAGTATTTTGATCTGGTACCGGTACAAATAGTAATGTTATCATCCTTATAGACAGATAGATTCATGGAAGATTCCCAGGCTATATTAAGTTATAAAACAATAAAATAATTGCAACGGGGGTCTTTGGCTTGGAAACACCACAAGTAAGCGCGGTTGTCTGCCGTCATAAAATTAATCATGATATTTTACTTACACACTGTTAAAAAGTTATTGCGAAGTAACGTTTTTTAAGCACCTGTTTTCCGCCACTTTGTGAACATGTTTTAATTGTAACACACTTGTCAAATTTCTAAGCGAACAATGTCAAAAAACGTTCAATTGTTATAGTGTTTAATACCTAAACTGGTTAAAAATTATTTACAAAGTGGAGGCAAAAATGGTTTCGATTGCTAAACACCTTTTACAGTGAACAGTTGTTCCTACCTATTCCAAAATGAAACATTGTGCAAGGGTCTACAATCATGCCAGTATAGACGTTATGCATTGACGTCACGCGACGTCAGTTTGGAGTAAAATAATAAAGCGCATGTACGCGAGCTGCGTAGATTTCGCACGCACCTGTAGTAAACTTACGCGCGTATCCCCCAGTGCAAAAATCAGCTGTCTGCATTTGTTGGTGTAAGTTATAATGATTACACGCTTGCCTCCATTGAAGGGCGTACTTTGTGTTCTGTGACGTCATATGCATAAGGTCTATAAGAAGAATTTTTATCGACAACCAGAAACATTACAATAAGCTAGATAGGCATACTCACACGGTTGGCCTAACAGTGCAATTCCGTCTTCATAGTCTTCACTAATTTCTAGAAGTTTAGTTCGTAGAGCTTGACCGATGCGAAGTTTTGTAGGATTTTCCGAAAATTTGATAATTTCATTTGGTCATGTAAGTGATCTCTACGTCTGTAAAAACTAACGATCCTACTTTTTGTTTTGCTGTCTTATCCAGTGGCAAACTATACTATCTCATAACTTTGTATCATCCTACTGTCCCTGTACGGTTTTCTATCTCGCCAATTCTATAAATGCAACGGTATGGTTACTTCTCTACAGAAAGCAACAAGAAAAGCTTCTCAGACGTATAGAGTCGCATTCTGGCTTATCTAGATCAGCCAAGATACAAATAATGACAGTTTCTGAAACTCGCCTTTTCATCATGTGAAGTGCTATAGTCTCTTTATCGTCTGGAGTAAAGTTTGCCCCGTAGGACTCACACTTTCGACCCTGAAAATGACAGAATAAACTGTTTCTTTTTTCCAAGTCTTAGTCATGATCACCCACTCTGATATAGTGATGTCTCCTCCAACTTACAGAACGTCACACGAACCATCAGCTATGTAATTGAACATGAACGTATCTCGACTCTCTTACCCACAAGCAACAACATGATCATAGCCAAGAGTTTAAAAGCGATCACATGTCAGTTTTTGAGAAGCTTTTGGGCAAAGCCCAGCTTCGACAATTTGCTGAGAGTACATTGTAATTTTGAAAGATGCTTTTTGACTAACGACAGAACATGGAACGGTGCTGAGGTGCACCGTAGGCCTAGAAATTAATACGGATATTTGGATCAATTTATGATAATTTTGTGAAAATATGTGCTGTTTCCTTCCTTATAATGGAAGAGAGGAAACCTGACATTTTTAGTTTGTCGTTTACTTAGCGACTGAGAACAGTATGTGACTGTTCTTTGAAAATCCATTTAAAATATGCTCACTAATCCGGGAGAGCAGATTTTGTGATGGACGTTAAATAGACCGTTTTAGTGTCAAGAATTATCAGTCTCTGATGCAATGCCGACCACACAATTTAATCTCCATGCCTTTTCAGTAGTTGAAACTTTCGCCTTTAATATCACATCTATTGTTAACTTCTTAATGGCAAGTTTGGCGTAATAACCCTTATGCATATGGCATTCGTGACTCTTACTATGTTAGCTAGATAATGTCTTCAACACTATTTTCTCGCAATAATAAAAATCGCAATAATAAAAATTAATAAAAATAAAAAATAAAACAACACACTTGAAGAAGTTGTTAACATTCAATTTCATACTAAAAAATTGTCAATTTTGGTAATTTCCATCCAAATGGCATCACAGTTAGACCGTATATTTATTTGTAGACTTCTTGAAATCATTAAGCTTTACTTCGAATATTGCCAAATGTTCCTCTTCAACCTATGCTTAAGTGATTTGATTATTCTAATTTAAAGAGGGGAGAAATCATGTACAATTCAAGATGACATTAGAGATGCTATTACATTTTGTCATCAAACGGTAAAGGGGTTGTTTCTGCCGCCAAACATAATTAGAAGCTACACAAACTAACGGTACTGCTGCATGTAATTATTTCCGTATGGCTTCATTGTCGTTGAACAGTCCCTAGGGAGCTTCCTTAGCTTTCAGAAGAGCTTGAGTTACCCGGCGGCGTTTTCTCTCAACCGATACTCACTAAACCTCTCCAAATATCCTCTTCAAGTTGAAGGAACAGACGGTTAGGCTTGTTCAACAGAAACTGAAATTAGATTAAAAGCCAAACAGAGGGCTTGTTCTAGGTCATCCCTCGAGAAGCTACCAACAATTTCCAGAAAAGGGGAGGGAAGGAAAAAAGACCTTGTGAAATATCGACGATTAGAATTTTCTAAAAACTTTGCCTTTTCACCAGTGGCTACTGATAGTCTATGTCGAGTCAAGGGTGTGAAAAATGCGGTGGTGTTAGTTTTTCAATAAATTATTGATTGGACCTGGAATATTCATTATCGATTAGGAGGATACCAATAATAGAAATGCTTACACATTGCCAAGCAGATTAAATGTTTCATACAGTCTTTCTTATGGTACCATATATTTGAACAGCTTCCACACATGTTTCAGAGAGTCGCTTGTTCTCGACATTAAACATTTAATCGTCATCTTTTCCGAATGAACATTTCTTTCTATCCCATCTCCCTACATGTGGTATTGGGAGTTCTCTACATTTAGTTTGTAGGGAGATGACATATTGTACTTCATAACATTAGAAGTGTGACGCTGTGTCTGAATGTCTTAAAATCTGAGTGTTTGTCCGTGTGCCCGTGTGTGCTTGTGTGAACAAAAATGTGTCCCTTTCTCCTCCTAAACCGAAAGTCCGATCAAACTTGATGGATAGCTACATGACCATGAAAACTTGAGCATGTGTTAGGGATGACGTCATGAGTCAGAAGTCAAAGGTAAAAGTGACCCATAAGTAGCCCTTTGCCAAAATTTGATTATCAGTTTGTTGGAAAATTCCATTGATCTCAAGATATAGACAATGTGAAAGAGATCAAGATTTGCATCTCCATGGATTATCCTTTTGGTTTCGTTGTAAATGGTAAACTTATTTATTGCCTGTGTTACTTAACAGTGGCTCACTCTTGCAAATATGTGTAAAAACAATGATAGAAGGATTTCTATCGTAATTGTCTGAGTATAACGCAAGTTATAGTCAATGACGCCATTTGTAAGGAAAAACATATTTATATTCGCAACCTGACCAAAATCACGGTGTGCATAACAGCCAAATGCCTACTTGGAGGCCTGTACACGGAATTTAAAAGTCTAAACATCTTGATAGGCCTACTTGCCTAGGAATGAGAGAACTGTATGGGCTAATAGAACTGGTATCATTCGTTTATTTTCACGTGAAACTTTCGTTGTACTTTTGAAGTAAGATTATGTGGTAATCAAGGCAAAACAGAATCCTACTGCAGCAACTGTAATAAGCTGCATAAGGTATTGACATCACCTTGATTGATGACGCCAATTCTTTCTCCCTGCAACATTAGTTACTTTTATGGGCAATTGTTCGTAGTTCTTTAAAACTCCCAACCGGTTATCTTGATACCTAGCTTAAACATGATCCCCTGATTTGTTCCTTTCTGTTTGCAGAAGTCTAAAGAGAGTGTATGTTTCTTTTGACATGGTTTCCATGGTGTGGTGCAATGACGTCATTTAAAAATTAGGTCACGATATCTACCGACGAGCTTCATTTCCTATACCTATGCATGTAAATGATGAATAGGTTAATGATATTTTATAAGTTAGACTTGAAAAAGAAAGCAGTGGTAGTTTTCTTTTGGAAAGTGTTCGGAAAATATTTGATGGAAATTTTGTTGTTCTGTAAGCATGGTACACTAGTTTATTTTAATTCGTTGAATTTAGCACCAGGAGCTCTTTTCGTAACCTACATACTTAGTCCGTTAAAAAGTTAAAGGGTGGGAGGAGAGGATTCTTTATATGGAGGCAAGCAAAACATTGTGTTTGATATGCGAAAGAGAGACTAAAACTAAATATTCTGTTGAAATTTCTACTTGTTTCCGACATGCATTGCACGAGATATCAGCATATGAAGTAACTACGTGTGCGACCTAAAGTGACCTTGAAGAAAATCAAGGGTTAAATCATCTCCAGTCATTGATGAGAAATGCTTGTTTCTTCGTATTTCAATCTGTTGTTTCGACATTGAATTTAATAAGATTATGAGCTTAGCAATGGTATGTTGCGGTCTGTAAACCCCCTATGCCTCTCCTGCATTCACACTCTGATAACATGACACTATGGAGGAGAAAATTACATGTAAAGTTAAAAAAAATGAGAACTCTTGTTTCCCGTTCACTTTAGGATGAACATGTGACTCTCCATCTATTAATATCCCGAGAACCACACGTCGGATTTCAATGCAAATTTTACCAGAATGCTTAGATGAATTACCCCCTCTAAACTCCACCCAAGCTTTAACCCATCTTTTAACCACCTTCATTTTCGACTTGCACTGAAACGAATAGGACTCAGAGCTTCCCCCCGTAAAAGGGGATTACACAAAGTTGTTTTACAATCTGCTCACGTGACCTAACTAACATTTCCCTATCCGAAAGTCGACCGAGGCAGAGTAGTATTTAGTTCTCTATCTGTATGGGATATGCAGGCCAAGTCGTTATCCAGCTCCTGAGTGTTGCTAGGACCGTGTTGCTAGGAACAAAGCTCCTATTAATCAGACAAGGACCTCATCTCAAAAGGACGCTGCAAATGTCCCTTACTTCACAAATGGCAACCCATGCAGCACAACTACCAAACGCTTTGTCGAAAAAAAAAAACTGTTTATGAAATTCTATCTAACAGCTCATGTGTTAAATATGGCAACTTTTTAAGTAGACTGCACAGTAATAGCAAAGGTTCTTGACTTACACAACTACTCACATCTGATATCAACTTCCGAAATAAAATTTTAATTCTTGAAAAAAATCTGAGAAAATTAAAAAAAAGTAAAACGTGTTGCATTAAAAAAATTAAATAATAAAATGATATATCTTGTATTTTTCTAAGAATATATTAATTCAGATATCATTGGACGTGGTTGTCACAAAAACCACCCATTTTGCGTTATGTTTATAACAATAACCACATTTCACAATATTCTAGTGTATAACACGCAGGTTACGAAAAAAACTATTACGGAACCGCTATAAAAAGTCCTCCAAGGAACGCCGGACGCTGAAGGCTCCACAAAATGCACCACAGAACACGGAAATCGTGACGAGAATAAACCTGTGCATGTGGGCAGAGTATGCGTTTAAAAAAGCAGGAGAGGAATCCCTGGGTAAAAATGAAAGGCGTCTAGATCTGTCTTTTAGTCGGCATAAAAGGATATGAAAAAGCTGGATTCGAATCAATTTTTCAGCACAACGTATCCACGACCTACTTTGGGACGAAAGTTTGGTAACAGACAAGTTAAAAATTATTTGCAAGAGCCAAATAAAATCTGTACTTTTCATGGATTTATTTCTGGGGATTAGAATTTGAATGAATGATGACATCTGCTTTCTCTTGTACTAATCATAACACAGTTAATTCATAACTTCATAGACAACTTGGATGAAATCTATTGAGACGAAAAGATTAATCAATGCTGCAGCTCTCGTACAAAAGAGGAATGCCATGCATCTATAGGTTTGTGGAGTGGTTAAGGGATGGATAAACGTGACAAACAACAATAGGCTGGAAATGTTCAGAAAAATGACGCATGCTAACGTTAAAACGTTGACATAAATTGAACACCCCTCATTATAAGTCCTTGAAGAGCAATCATTCGGAAAAGTTAAGAACATTCTCATGTCTCATGTCACATATTGGATTCAAAAAAAAAAGAAATCCACTTTTAGCTTGACATCTCACATGCCATCTGCAATTTTATGCACGAACAGTGAACAGCAAGGTCCTCATCAAAGACAGTTATACGTCCATATAATAGTGGTATTGCCGCTCTATTCACAGACCTGCATTTCGTTTTATTAACCGCTAACGAAACGTAGACAAAAAAAAAAAGAACTACCAGATGTTAATACAATGATGTTTAAGTAATACATTGCCAAATTTTGGAATTTGCAAATATATCTACAGAACATTTTCTGCTCAGAGTCATGTTAAAGGGTAGATATAATAGTGCAAAGTACTAGAGAGAAATACTGTTTCTTCTCTCTCCCGCTCTCTCCCCTCTCTCTCTTCGTAAGACAGGGAGAGAGACTGATTACCAAGCGAAACACGTGATAAGTAAGCAATGCAGTTTGTCTCTCAGTACAAGTTTCCCCAGGAGATTAATCAGGTCCTTGTTTTAACAGAAACTAGATATTCTCCTCAGTTGAGTGCGGTATGGGGTAAAACTATATCTTTCTCAATTCGACTGAAAAATAATTCGACTGAAAAATAATTTTGTGACAAAATGACTGAAAAACAATGTATTAATTATGAATTCATAACGTTTATTCTCTTAACTGGCATTCATAGAATAATAATATGAAAAAGAAATAATGATATTTTAACAAAATAGGGAACATTTCATGTAGGAAAATATTTGCTTTTAGTCGTCCTTGAAAGTTGTGATAAACCTTTGCAGCGTATAATGTGGTTTTTTCTTCCCACGCACACAATTGCTAATTCACGTATCATCGTGCTATATGTCCACTTCAATCTCAACTATTTTGTGATCACTTTCCGTAAATCGAACAAGTTCTTGTTCCGTTTGTTCCAGGGTTTTTGCACTTTAAGTTTTCTGGTTGGCAAATTCAAATGGCTTCATATCAAATCATGTGACCATGTAAGCATGGGGCTTTAAGTAACTACTTCCAATCCAGCCGTAATAAGGATCCAATGTAATGACAGCTGGCCTCCGGGCGCACACCGTTATTAACATGCCCTTTCGCCCGCTAATTGAATTATTTCGGCCACTGAAGCAGACGCAAGAGGGTAGCAATACAGACATTTACGTGCACTTCCAAAACGCAAAATGGATCAGCGAATTTTATGATCGGCTGGGTCTCCAGAAAATTGTTAATTAAGTGCTAAATCTGGGGAATTCCACACAGGAGCAGGTGGGGTGTATATCTACGTAACTGCAGTAAGCTTTTGCTATACAACCTCGTCACCAAGCATAGGCCTGATGCACGCCATTTCCTTGAATAAGAGACCTAACTCTGTTTAGTTTGATGCTCATCTGACCTCGATGTGATGCGAGGTCGTACACGAAGAAAGCAGTATTCACGTTTGTAGGATATGAAGTATTCTCCCTACCCCGGGGAGAAATTTTACACCCTTCTGACACACCGGATGCAAGTCAGTGTTAGGAAGGTCTGCCCTTGTTCACTGAAGAGTTAAAGATTGAGTAGAGAGTACTTTTTTGCGTGCAGTTCGCTTTGATCATCGTTTCCGTGCCTCGGGGTTGCTCGTGGGTGGCGTCGGAGTAAATACTTTCCGGGAAGATGGAGTTTTATTGTATTTTAATAACCTGGGATTTCGCGTAACTTCTAATAACCTGGGATACCGTGTAACTTGTAATAACCTGAAATTCCATGCAACTTGTAATAACTGAACCTGTGATTCCGTGTAACTTGTGATAGCCTGGGATTCCATGTAACCGGTGGTGCTTTCATAACGCATTATTGAGAAGACAGTACGTATTCTCCCTAGTAAGTAGTCAAGACCCTCCTCCAATTTAACCAAGCCTCCTGTCTAGTACACCTCTAAAAGTCTAAGAGAAAGCATGGGGCTACTAGGACAGTGCTACAGTAGCCTGCACTGAGTTTATTAAATTGCTTGAGACAATATTGTCAAGCACAGTGCATGTGAACTTAAAGACAACACCCCAAAGTATATTTTTAGTGTAGGGGTATGAAAATTCTCAATTGGTGACTGCTCTTTGATTGACATCACAGTTTGAAAATTTGAAAGATGCAGAGTAGCTCACATTCCACACAAGGCAGAGAGAGTGTTTTTATTACATGTTATAGCCTTGTATGCTCACCAGGACAAGGCCTTAAGCAATAAAACAGGTTTATTCCTGCACAAGGAGTAGCTTCATACAGTTATGGGAGGCGCTAGAAGTTGCATAGTAGTTGGGAGAATTGGAACTGTCTGGGATGATGAAAATTCCCCTTTAATTGGGAACACTGCAACACAAGGTACAAGTCCTTGTTGACCAACCAAAGTGAAACTATATTGTTTGAATGAATGTCAATCAAAGTGCAGCTATCAACTGTGTTTAGAACTCTGGGGATATTCCTAAATATGTTTGGGCAGAGAGTTGCTAGAGACTCCCTGGTTTGGGCGGATGCCATATCCCCTTTAAATACATGTTCTGGTAACCATATTTGATGTTCTCAAAAATGCAGACACATTTTCTGTATTAGCTAGTGAAAACCTCATCTCAATAGCACCTTGCACTTGGAAGATACTAATTTTTGAAGAAATGTTATTTTTTCCAGCTTCCGCAGTGCATGATGGGGATTATGCGTAGGTTTTTGTACGTCTATGTATAATGTTGATACCACTCTACTATTTCATAACTTTGTTATACCACAAAGAATGGAACAGTTTTTAGACTAGATCTAGATCTAGAAATATCTAAACATTCCTACAGTGTCAAATTTCAAGATGAAACAAGGTATTCAGTTGTAAAGAATAATAAAACGAATCTAATGTAATTTTCCACTTTGCGTCACATTCAGTGACCTTGAGGAAACCTTGAGGCAGTTTTTGACAAAAGTAACCAATCTTCAAGAAGGTATAGTCCTAGCTTGAGTCAGAAATGGAGTTTTGGTCGGGGTTTGAATGGCATGTGATGAAAAGTGCTCAGAGCTACCCGAAAGGTGAATCCGGCCCTAATGTTTTCCTGTGTTCTCCTTGTAATCAAAAGCGTCCGGATCAAATTCCGGTAGAACAGTTTGAAATTTTCTTTCTGGGGATTAACATTCTGTGAACCGCTCGCAGCAGTTCCAAACTTTGTTTTACGAAGATCTTCTGGTTGTTCGACTCAGGTCTTTTGTAGTTCAGGTACAAAAGTTATGCATATCAAGTATTATTCATCCACCAACCTTTGGGAAAATATCAACAGACTTAACCATCGTTACCGTTCTCACTGGCTGCCGCCATTCCGTGGCTGCAGTACCTCCGTCTCTGTCGACGATAGCCAAACATTCGTTCACATAGTCCAAATATGTAGCACATTATGCAAATGAACTTAAAGGAATGTTCCAGCTACAATTTAACATCATCCCAAATAAAAGAGAAATATTTTTCATCACATTTCCTTCAAACCCTACACCATAGCTTGTCCATTACTCAAGATACTACTGTTTGAAATATGTTATTCTTGTCACGAACAGGCTTCCAGTTGCCTAAAGGTTGCACAATGTTATGAAATACCTGCAGATGGTTTCTAGAATCGTCTATTGTTCAAATTGCAGTGTTTAATTTAACCTTGAAACTTGACAGCAGTGAACATTGAATAACGTTCATTGTAAACTGAGCTTTATTTTTTGATAACTACTGTTACAGTTCTGAAAGTGTCTGCATAATTCATTTAAATGTGTAAAGGTTATATACATAAGATGTTCAATTAGTCTGCGTGTCTGACATCACAAATTCTCCACAATGTAATGTAATGGTTTAGCAGGGTTTAGAGTGAATATTTTTTGAAACTTCATAACTTCTAAACGTAACATGCTATTGAAATGCAGTTTGCACCAGTGGAGACAAAGATTTCCAATGTTATTAAACTCCCTATCTCAGCTACCCATTTTCAGTTACCGCATATTGATTTAACCAGGGGCAACTCCCTGCTTTAACCCTGCTCTGTACTGGTGTACTGTGTGTAAGCATAAAAGTGGTTGTGCTGTACCAGGGACATTTAAAAGGGTTTTGTCAGAAACTAATTCAATGAATTCCACAAATGCAGATATTTTCTGTTTTAGGAGTTGAAAAACCGCGTCTCAGTGGCATGAAGCTGTTACGGTTTGGTATAATACACAAACCAGCAACAGCGAAAAACAAAATGCTGAAGAATGAGATGTAAAGTCGGAACAGCTTCTTATTATTTTACCCCCTTTCTTTAAATCTTACAAAAATCTACTAATTTAAAGCTAAGCATGTGATTACAACTGTTCCTCTGTGTACCTGTCTCTACAGGATTTGTCTGGGCAATAACACACACCGTAGTAACGTTAGGCTTCTCGCGAATCTAGTTGATACGGTAGTGGTGGCGATAGCAGGTACGAGTTTCAAGATATTCGGTGGCGAGCTTCCTTTTTCTCGGACAGTGTTAGCTCGTCTGGTACGTATTTGTTGGAACGCCGATAGCGCCTCGTAACAAAGCGTTTGGAAGATAATAATTTTCAAAGGAATATAACTTTTTCTAGAGTTACAGTGCATTGTGGGGGAACTGTTATAACATCGCAGCACATTGATCAGACATGGAAATGTTTTTCTTTATGATATTGACACCGCTGAAGGCGTCATTTAACAACTTTGTATTCTATACCGTACATGTGGTGTAATTTTATGCTAGATTTATGTACATGGAAAAAATATTCAAACATTCCAACATTATCAAATTTCAGGGAGACCCGGACACTCAATATTAAACAAAAAAAAAAAGGAATCTGAGGTAATGTGCCTACACTCTAAAAAAAAGTTGGTTAAAAATGGTTGGGTAAAATTCAAAGTGCCCAACCTGGGCACTTTGGTAACCAAAACAGTGGCAAAACAGATTAACCAAGTGGGTTGGTTAACCCTCAGGTTGGGTAAAGTCCATCTCCCTCGCAATATTACCCAGGATGGTTAAAGTGAACTGATTTGCGCACCATACGTACGTACACAATTATAATGAAAAGGTACTATACTGTACTGCAGTAGAGACGGTACGTACGTACCTACGTACACTTGTACTCGCAGCCGACCGAGACGACGACAGACTTGCTTTTGAAGTCTGTAGAAAAAGGCTGAGTTTTCTGAGGACGCTGATTGTAAAATAGTCTGTTATCTTTTATCGTATGCGACGAAACTGTCATTAAATTCTGTGGCCTTGATGAGAGTTAGGAGTATTTTTGACAAAAGTAACCAATCTTTAAAATGAGATATCTTTAGTTAGGAACGGAGTAGTGCTACAGGGTTTAGAAAACATGGATTGGATTTTTCTTTTTTACATGAGACCCTTGAGAAATGCCACTGAAATATGCCTTAAATTACACTGACCTCCCTTGCTGTGCGTAGGGCTGCACGACGGTAGTAATGCTTCTTTGTCTAATACGGCACGTATGTAATTGCTTTATTCGAGTCTATCCTGTTGTACCTAAAGAAATTGCCGTGAGTTTTCGAACGCGATTCAAACATTTTTTTAGCACTAACGCCTGCGGACGTTGGTTTTTCGCAGCGATAAGCTGAACGAAAAACTTCTTCCGTTCAGGCTGCGTGCTACTAATGACTACAGTAGTTGGGGATACTTATTCCATGAGGAGACTTTTGAGAGCCTTGAAACATCCATAAATCGTCATGCCTTGGACACTTACCGAATAGAGAAGGCATTATTTCCTCAATATCCACTTCACATGGCCATGATGCGTACAGATCGGCTTATAACCAGGAAAGAAATTTAATTGTACCGTATACAACCGTACAGTGTGTTGGGTTAAGATGGCCACGTTCGAGTACCTTTTTACCCAACATAGATACCAGACATATTTTGACGATATATGGATTTAACAAAAGAGGGGATTTATGTTTACCAATTCCAAGTAGGAAGAATTGTTAAACATTTGAAATGTTACTCCGTAAATCAAAATAATACTTAAGAATTTAGCGTTTTTCTAAACACGTTTTTGTTCTAAACTTTTTTAATATGTATGGTTTAAACTAAACACACGTTTCGTGTTGCTAAAGCTCTGCTTAAAACTGGTTTAATTACCTGACACATAACGTAGTAACGTACTTCTTCATTATACGGTACTAAACATACTTGGAGTATATATATACCTACTCACGTAGTTGGGGCAGTTGTACCGTAGCTTTTATCAACCATCATCATACTGTACGTTCAGAATGGCCGCGTAAGTCTATACGATAACGTTAACAACAGAATCTACAATACCAAGCAACCATGCAAAATAGAACATTTGCCGACCAAATATGTGTCACTCTTTGGCTTATAAGCACATGCTGACTGATTACTAGTGAAAAACCGCTATGGTCGATACGTTAAATTATAGCATAGCCAAAGGAATGGGTTTCAGCTTTTGTTGTTTCCGTTTTTTACGTTTTTTTCACATCTATGCCGTAGGTAATATTTATGCAAAGTACGACTCTCGAGTCTCGATAACTGCAAAAAAAAAAAAAAACTATCTCTTTTGTACACATATGCTAAGGCTATTACTTCCTCGAAGAATGACTCGAGCGTTGAAATACTGCTGCATGCGTTATGAATGCATTCAAACACTAATTGACAACTTTTGCGAAAGGTAATTACTCTTTATTTGATAATTTCCGACCGCTAGATTTCATTACTCTTTTAAATACGCTATTCTCACCGGAACATTGATATCTGCGGCAACATGTTACCTCCGCAGTTATTACTGTCAATGTCTCGGTGAATTTTATTTTCTATTTCATGATGCGCAGTTTGAATTGACTGATAGATTCAGTACTTATATGTGTCAGCAAGAAGTTACTTCAAGTATAATATTGTTAGCTTTCATTAAAGCTTGGCTTTTTGAGCATGGCAATCATAAGACACTATTTTGGTTAACAGTTAAATGAGACTGCTTTAAGAGTTTGCATAGTTTCTCAAATCACAATTAGGCTACATATGAAATGGGTTCAGTTTTTCAGATGCATTGATAAACTAATTTTTAGGAGAGAGTATAACTGAAATTGGTTTTAGATAAACAACAAAAAAGTTTGTTGACGAAATGTCAGCTTTTTTAGTAATACTTATAGTAAACCAATTGAACTTGAATAAAAGTGGGTTCTTAATTGTGGGTGAACTAAAATGCCACATGAATATTTATAACACTTGTCTCTAAGACTTGAATTAATATGATTAGGAATGGTTTATGCATCCGTGGCTGTAAGAACATTCTCATTTCACCGCTTAACACATAGTCTAACGGATAAATTATTCCAGCCGTAGACTTAGCCAGCCATTTGAATTTTAAAACCCAGCTAAGGAGTCTCCTGGGCTATCCAGAGTGACAAGGAATTCACCATACAAGAATATTATAAGATAAAATTATGTAGGTCGTCTGCATGTCTTTGAGATGTTTTCATCACGTTGTAGACTTCATAAGATATAAATGCACCTACATCCGTCTATAGAGGGATTTCATGTGACTTCACGCCAGTGGTATTCCCAGGCAGTGAAGGGCAAAACACACACGCAGTAAGTTTATTTACTGCACACGCATACGGCATAACTGTAGATACTACTCTGACACACCGTACCCGTCAAAACCAAAGAGACGTGCGTCTCTAGTGGCTTTGAAGGGCACGTCCATTGTGTCACAGTAGTATCTGTGGTTATGCCTTGCGCGTGTACTATAAATACGCTTACTGCGTGTGTATTTTGCCTTTCAGTGCTTGGAAATCCCACTGGCGTGACGTCACATGAAATCTTTTTTCCAAAAGTCCCCTTACTCTCTGGCGAAGAGCCAGGGGTGAAATCCAAACAATACTCCCGAAGGAGTTCCTCTCCTGAAGGAGTAACAACGTCCCCAGGGGACAAACTTTGACTTAAATGACCCACCCAGAAGTGGTCCCGTTCTAGACTGGCTGAATAGAACACATGAAATCCCTCTATACGGCGGGGCAGTAGGTGTTCGTAATCTGATGACGTCACCTCACCATCTTGATTTTAAAAACACAACTTATGTTAAACTATCGTAGATAATTCTTTATTCCGTGCACTCTGTATTTAGTATTTAGCAATTAAAGACTTTCCAAACTTGAAAACTTTTTGCCTCCACTTTTTAAACATGTTGAAATGAAAATAATACTTGTTCAATTCCTAAAATTGCAGTTTTAATCGTGTCTAATTTATAGAATCACAGCATGGACCACAGCAGGTGGGGAGGGGAACCCCCCACTTTCGAAAGTGGGGATATCATACTGGGTGTCCCCACTTTTCCAGTACCCTTTCAAAGGGATAGGCAAATATTTGATTCCAAAAAAGCAAAAAGCCAAAAAAAAAAAAAACGTACAATGGGTGATTTAGTGAAATCAAACTCGAAAATGGTGTTAAATGGATAAAAATGGAGGGAATGTGCCTCAGAAAGAGTGGAAATACTAAACCCATTTTAGAAAGGTATATTGCGTACTTTGCTGCTTAGATTTTGGGTCACTTTTTCTCATCCGACATAGTTACTTTTCTCATACACTGAAAAGACAGAGAGAGAATTCCCCTTAATCCGATATTTTTGTTTTATCTAAACGCCTGGTTAACTTAATGGGAGATCAATGTATACATTTTTCCTACTTTAAAACACATGTCAAGCACGTCGCGTCTTCAAAAGGTGGTGGAGGCACCATATCTCGCAGTTTACATTAATAAACACGCTGGTGGTGGGATATACGTAAGGTTTGCACCCATGTGCTTCCACACTTAATGAACACAAGTGACAAATATCATAGTTTCTTGAAAATCGTATTTTACGTGGCTACATCGGTAGAATGTACTTGTGTAAACTAACACCAGAATTGGGAGAAAGCAATACATTTCATACTTTATTTGAGGGATACGTTTTTTTCACCTGAAAAAAATGAATTATGTATGTCCTTGAAATGTCGATTTCTCTCGTGGCATGTAAAAGTGCAAGCCTGCAATGATGGTTTGAAATAACTTTATTTCGTAGATGTTATCTGCGAAGGTCTTGTTATACGCCTTAGTCATCTTAGGTGAAATTTGAGTAGATTTTAGATGTTCCTAAAGAACAACTGTTCTTTGACCGAGTCTGCAGAGAGGGCAAAATTTGTATTCGAATAAAAAAAAAGAAGAAAAAGAAGAAAAAAACTAAAAGATTAGAAAGAGTGGGTTGGTAAGATGGTTTAGGTTCATGTTAACGATTCCTAAAGATGTAACGGAATTGAGAGGGCATGACAGGTCAGAACTGTCGACTTTTGGTATTATATGAAATAGGAATATTTTTACAATTCTCACGATTGGTGTTTAGTAGAGTTACATGATAATTCTTTTTAGAAAGAGATATGATGGTATGTTTGCACATACATAGGCGTAAGGGGCTGTTAGATACTGGGGGCTGAACCGTGTTTCGCATCGCCGTCCTGGGGGTCTAAGAGGAGAGGTACCTCCTCCCCATTGTAAAAAACTGAAGGTGCTTAGATGCAATGTGGTGCAACATGTTGGATGGATTTTAAGGAAAATTACTGCAAGTTTTTTACAGAGAAAAAAAAAATAAGGGGATTTCGTCCTTGGATTGGGGGAGGGCTGAAGCATACTTCCTGCCCACCACATTTTTGACTGGAGACAGTCCCCACTCCCACCCCCTTCCCCTTCCTCCCTTTGTGCACCCACAGGTATATCGTAGGCAACATTCCCTGCTTCCTACGACGTAGAGAATCGACAAGATCTCTACTGTAGTCATGAGATGAACAGGTTGATGCAGTGCAACTTTCAATTAAGAAAACTATGGGAAACGTAAGGGTCCAAGAAAACAGAGGGGTGAATTCGAGGGACCGCGGAAGCGGGGGGCTACCTGGGCTATAGAACTCGCACTTTTTCTGCCGTGGGGATTTTTGACCGCCTTAAAATGGGATAATAGGCTTTTATTTTCTTGAACATATTGGGCCACTTCGATGAGTAAACCCCCCCCCCCCCCCCGCTCACTTCATAATTGGGTCGGCGGTTCCTGAATTCAGGCAACGTAGGATAAATATTTAACTTATTGTCTGAAACATGTAGACGCTGTTTATTTTTATGCTTCGATTTCTATAATCTGTTTGCCCTATGGTATAGATTCATCTTCGGTCAACCTCTAACTTGTATGTTATAAGGAGGAAGATAGAGCTTCATCTTTTTTTTATGTGACATTTGAATTTGTAACAATTTTATATGTCATTCACCATCTGATCAATTTGCCGGCATACTCATGTACGCATTTGCTATTTTGTACAGAATATATAAGATAATATTTCATCGCCTGATCGGTCCAAAGTGGTTGGATGGAAAACTGAAGAGCAATGCAAGGCCTAATGATGCTTACGAATAGATTTTGCAAAAAGCTGTTTCCTTGTTATACTATTTACAAACAATACATTAATTTTGTCGTCAAAGATACATATCAAACAACCCGACTTAAAAAAAATACAATTTCCGCACAGTTTTACCCAAAATACACAAACAAAATCCCATAAGGTTAAAATCTGAAATGTATAAGCGGTAGGAAAGTCAATAAATATATCAAAAGTTCACCAACATCCGGACGTAGGAGTAACTTTGATCCAAAAAAGAACAAAAGTTTACTAGCTTACATATATGACGCTAAGGATTAATGATATGCACAAGTAGTCTTTATGGAGTCATTTCGGGAATTTGATATTTTTTCGATGTTTTCATTACTTTTATGAAGCTCACAAACATTTTAATACAAACGTTTTTATGTCTCGTAAAAATAAGTCGTAAAAGTCCCAATGCATTAACATCAAAGTTTCCTAACTTTATGGTAAGACGTTTAACTTGCAGTCTAAAAAAAATCATTGTACAGTTTTATAATTTGCTTCTTTTTTTATTTCCCATTATAGAATGATTCAACGGCTGGCCCCACGTTGGAGTCTCGCTATATAACTTCACTATATTTCACACTTACGACGTTAACAACAGTTGGCTTTGGAAACGTCGCTCCGAATACCGATGCCGAGAAACTTTTTGCAATAACCATTATGTTACTTGGGTGTAAGTAAACATTTCTCGTTTCCACATGTTGCAGTATGTTTTTTTTCTTCTAGCAGATATAATATGCTCCACTGAAGTTGGTAGATTCTGGGTACAACAAACCCTTTATCTTTGTTGGTATGTTGTTACGTATATTGTTACAAGCCACAATTTTCCACTCGCTGCTATTGAATATCCTGGGAGTTTGCCATGTACAAGTCAGTGAAGAGTCACGTGCATGGGCGGAGATCCCTGAAGAAAGGGGAACATGTCCCCCAATATTTGAGAAATCGCCCATTGACTTTGATTTTTACACAGTAAATTATTTGAAAATGGGGTCACGTCCCCCCAGTACTGAGAATTTATCGCGGCCGCTGGTCGCTTGTATGGAGTACAAAGCACCCCTTCCCTCTTTTTCCCCCTTGTCCCCAAAGTTCAGGTATACAAACCCTAGGGTTTTCACCTTTGTCGACACAATACAGATTGGTTCTTTACAGATAATATCGCTCGACATTTCATCTATAAGACGGTATAGAATCCGTTTGGGGCAATAACAGAGAGGATCGTTTATTTAACTCTCTTTTGGATGTGACAGTTCGTGACTTTTTGGGGCATTTTGGGCTTATCCCATGTGGAAAATGCTCTATCTGGTATTTTTTAAGGAAATACTCTGGATTGTGTAAAGCCCTTAGCTATCTTAACCTGTGACGACTGTAGTGACGTAGGGAACTGTTCGCAGCTGCACAATGACGCTCCTCTGATCACTACTGGTCTGGTACAACAAAACTTAATTCCGTGGCAACTCTCTGATTGAAGCAGCAGAACACATTTCCTAATCTAGGCAATTGGGTCACGTCCCTTCCTCTAACCATCACAAGTCAAAGCAAATTTATTGTTGTTCCACAAATTTTCTACACTGTCAAAATTTCCCAAGGCGAGCAAAACGCTTAAGGCCATAATGTTAGCGGTGTACAGTATGGTGGGACTGCTCTTCGTGTTGGCTGTTGACATTGCAGCTAGCTTCGATATCTCATGGGTTAGAATCGATAGTAATAAACGCAAAGACATAACTTGGGGATAGTAGCTGCTCGGACGTGCTATAAATATATGTTTGTTGATAACGGCAACAAGTAATTGAACAGAGAAGCAGCACCGATAATGTTGGTTTTCCCTCTTAACCTTCGGTGTCTTTTTCTTATTTTCAACCACACCGCGTTTCTTGAATGCTCTACACGCATGAAAACATCGTTTTGTCGCCATCCTACTACTTTAAAGCCTGTGTGGAACCAGGGAGGTGGTATTACTAGGGAGGTGGTATTACCAGAGTGATGGTATTACCAGGGAGGTGGTATTACCAGGAAAGTGGTATTACCAGAGAGATGATATTACCAGGGAGGTGGTATTACCAAAGAGGTGGTATTACCAGAGAGGTTGTATTACCAGGGAGGTGTTAAATCCGGGAAGGTGGTATTACCGGGAAGGTGGTATTACCCCAGCTAACACAAAAACGTTTTCTAAACGTTCTTAAAACGTAACCACTTACGTTTGCAAAACGTTTCTTTCTACGTTTTTAGCACGTGTTTTTGTGGACTTTTCATACGTTTTAAAAACGTTTTTTTGAGACGTTTTAGAAACGTTTTTTAGACGTGAACGACGTAAATAAAACCTATGCCTGATATAATACCGACGTGTGGAAAACGTATCAGACACGTAGAGAACACTAGTACGTACGGAAAACGTCCGGGACATAGTAGGATCGTGCTGGACGTTCAGAAAACGTTTAAGGAACTACGAAAACACCCGGGACGTTCAGAGAACGTTTCAGAGACGTACAAAAACGTCTAGGACGTTTAGAAAACGTTTTAGGGATGTAAGGAAAACGTCCATGACGTCCAGAAAACGTTTTAAGGACGTATGACAAATACCCAGGACGTCTAGAGAACATTACAAAGACGTACAAAAATGTGTGGGAGAAATTCTGAGAAATCTTTTGCATAATAATAAAATTCGTAGAAATGGTCAATTTGTGTTGTGGATGAACTTTATATATATTAATAATTAATGTAAACACGACGGATTAATTGAATGTAAAAATGAATACAATACTGTATACAGAGTTCATATCAAGCCTGGCACACAGAAACTAGGAATGGTAAGTCTGAGGCTGTGCGTTAGCACAGATACACATAAATACAAAATTAGCAAATCCAAATAAAACAATCCTTAGTTTGCAATTGCATGTTACAGGAAAGTGAATTAAACTAAGTTTTAAAAACTCTGGGATGAAATAAAGAATGTAACTTTTATCGAGGTGCGTGAATAACACAATTTCTTAGAAAAAGCTAGAGTAAAATGCTGTGAAAAATAGAAATCTCAAATAACAAACTTAAAGATGGCTTTGCTAGAAGACATGAAAGCAATAATACCACTAATAAACTTAAAACTTTATGATGTTGCTATTGCATAAACCATTAAAACAACCTGGGTAGAAAAGTACAGAAGTCTCAATATGACAGAAAAGCAATATTCTATGTAAAGTAGAATACAAGTTGGATTAATGTTTGGTACTGTATACGACAGGAACCAAAATATTGTGTGACACTTTGATATCAACAAGAAACCACTGTTCTCATACTGTACTTATGATGGAAGCTAATTACAGTACAGTAAGTGGTAGGCCTATGTATGTTAAGATGCCTGTACAATTGTTGCTAGACCATAAGTTATTCTTAGATTTATCATTTACATTTCTACTTGAATTTCAACTGTACAGTCAACTGGCAATAATTACACTGGATTGAGAAGAGCAGCACAAATTGAGATTCTTTGGAACTTATCTGAAAAGTCATACCACCAAACAAAGAGGAAGCTTTAAAAATTGTCTCCTGTTCTTCAAAGTACTACATGGCCAAATGCTAAATCAAGGTGTGAATGATGAACATAAAGTAATTAGGAAATTAACTGGGACATCAAAGCCCAAGTCTCAAAAAAAAAGAAAACCTTAAATTTGTCATGTTTGATCTCCACCTAATACATAGTATATCAACCACATAAACATGTAAAGAATCATTTACTGTATAACACTCCCAAGGCAAGACTGATGGACAAAAAGTAGCAAGTTTTACAGCAACTTACAGAATTTAAGTTACACCACCCACACACATATATGCATATTTAAACCAAACCCAATAGAGACCATACAATGCAGCTTTTCTCATATGTGGGTCATTTGATTTGTAAGGAATTGGCTATGCGATCCCGCGTATGCTGAAGAATCTGATATACTGTATACTTACATGATGTTTCAATTTAAGCAGAATATTGGTCGTTCAAAAATAGTTGCCAAGGAGGCAATTTACAGTATGTCAAGGCTGAATAACCATCAGTTATCAAAGGGGACAGATTTTTACACGATCTTCCAATTTCCCCATTAGAAAACAAGGTTTTGCTTTTGTCCAAGGAAAAAAAGTCATATATGCATCATTCATTTCACATACGTAAAGGGAAAGGCTTGTCCACAATGTAAAAAATAAATTTCACACTTTTCCAAATAAAAATCAAAGTTTGGCCATTGTTAAAAAGTATTCTACTAAATATATAAGCACAAGTCATTTTCCATTTTCCAATTAAAAACAAAGTTTGTCCATGGTAAAGAAAATATTTTATGAAAAATTATGTGCATCAGTCTTCTCATATTTTCCAAATTAAGCACAAGACTTTGTCCATGACAAAATAGTATTCCTGCGATAAGCTTTGTTTATGATGCAAGAATTGCCACAGCGACTTTCCAGTTTCTACAGATTCCACAATGTATGAAAGGTTAACTATAGAAAGAAATATTTTGTTCGGTCATCGTATAATTCTTCTGTCCTGCATTGCCTTCCATGCAAAGGGTATGATCAAAAAGGAATGGAGTTCGACTCTTCTCAACCCCATCCTGGTACAGGCACTCTACCCTGTGTGTTTCAGAAACAATGTTGAACTCCAGTTCCACTGTTCATTACTGCACGAACTACTTTAAAAGACCTACCATACTTTAGGAAAGCAGCCATCATTTCTTTTGTGAATGGAGATGGTCCATACTCCATAGCCATTTGTAGGGAACTTCGTAAAATGCGGTGCATTCAACATGTAGGGCCAATGATTTTCCGCTTCACAAATCATAGAATTCCGTTTTAACTTTCCAAAATCCGCAAAATTCCGTTTCAAGCATAACCCATTCCTGTGATTTTCTGATTTTGGAGTCATTATGTTGAAAACAAGTCCTAAACTTGTCTGGTTACGATCCTGAAGGCAGCAAACACTTGTAACACACGAGTGATCTAGCCTAACACACTATAGCATAGGCAAACTGGAGCCTATACCGGCAAAAGTTTGCCGATTTTCGTAAATGTCCTACTTGTTTTCTGATCGCAACTTCAAGGTGTTTTGATGATTTTAAGGGTAAAATGTCGGTAAAATGTCTGAGTATGTCTTTGGTATATGCAGGCATTCATTTGGCATAGTTTTGAAGAAAAGTAACTCACTTTTTTTGTCAAAACTTTACATGTATTTTGAGCCTGATAATTTTTGCTAAACTCCGTAAAATTCCGTGCAGAAAAGTAAATTCCGTTTTTTTCCGCGTTTTTCCGCGATTGCGGAAAATCATTGGCCCTAAACATGTTCTACTGTGTATATATAGTTTCTCCTCTATCTGCTTCACATAACAGTACATCATCTACAGTATTTCAATACTGTAGCTTTTCTAGTCTTTGTAGTCATTCACTCCACAGGAATGAAATCGAAAAGTACAGGGTATGTGGACTTGCTAATGACTTGGGTTCTGAATTTCACACATGAATTCAATTTAGTCAATCAGGCAAAACGTTCATGGAAGCACAAAACAACAAGAAGACTCCACTTGCATATAGTACTGTACGAGCAATTTGCTGTCTCAGAAATATTGTGTAAGCAATTCAGAGACAACAACAGCACAATAGCAAAAAATCAGTGAAAAGCTTCAATTTACTGTACAGTATAGTGTCTCTGCATGTTCCAAAACAGCTACAAAAATCAATCTGTTGGTACTGGTTATCACTAACTTCTTGAGCACTTACAGTCACAGTGCAAACTTAATTCTGCTATGAAATAACAGTCTGGAATTAAATATCATGAATTATCCACAGAACTCCACCAAAGCTGTGCAGATCAAGCTTTACCATCATGTCATCCTGTAAATGTAAATGAAAAAAATAACATTGAAAGCATATACTGTAGCCTAGAACTTAAAATGCTGTACTCTGCATCTGACTTGGTAGGCACAATTAGTAAGAGCGGAGGTGATAATAAAAAAATTAGTGAAATATTGGGTGGTGTGTTAAGGGTACCTTCTAGCAACTCTCATCCAAAGAAAGGCATAATCTCATGCACTGAAACAGAACACTAAAATTCTAAGACAAAACTCATTTAATTCTAAAATAAGGTAAATGGCAACCAAATTTGTTCCTTGAGGGCCCCGGAATCTGGATTCAACTCCATGGGTTTGACCGTTCTTATTTTTAAGTACATATACTCTGAATCTCTGTAGAGAAACGCTTGAAAAGTTCATTATGAAGGTCATAGTTTTGCTACATTTATTCTGAATCCGCCTCATGCGACTGAAAATTGAACACTGAATGGTTAAGGTCTGTGTAATTTCCATAAGCATGTGTTGTGAAGGGATGGTTGCACAACATGTAAGGTGCAACATTTTGTATCATGCCTAGGCATGTGCTGCTAGGCCTACAGTATATTATCCCTGTTAACTACATTGAGATGTCAACAATTTATTGGCAATTTGTTCTTACAGTACGTAACTGGAATATAAAAATTCCATGAAGGTATACTTACCCTTTATTCTTTAATTAAAAAGTGGGAAATTCATCAACAATTGGTAATTACAAAAACAAATCTCTATCTTACCATGAAGGGGCCTAGGCTAGTATTTGTAATTGTTATTTTCACCACTCTGCTTCTAACGTTACTGTACAATCCCCAATTTACCGGTTTCTTCGCTGCTCAACATTCCAACCCACCCTGCTAGTATTGGCGTACTTAGATTTTGAACCTGAGGCCATTGTAATTTGAGGGCCTTTGCTCAATATTCACAGTTTTTCTCTCACAAACCATTTATCATACCTAGAGAAGTACTAGGGAGTTGTCAGAATGGGTAGGCTGCACAACAGCACCGTCAGACTGTACAGTACGTACTACACTGTACACAGTCGAGTACATAGCCTAGGCGTATTATTGCTGTAGGCCTATCACTGCAAAGGCCTTACAAATATCTTCGCAAATTTCCATCTTTTTGGCTTATAAAAGGGCAATATACCTAGTTTAATAGGAGAATCAACTTCAAACATTACTTACTATGATTCTGATAGTTCTTTGAGGAAAGAGACGTTGAAATTTCTAGGTGTATGAGGAGGGCTTCACGCTTTGAAGCAGCAACGTTCAAAATTTGTAACTGTCACATTCTGTAAGAGTACTTCCACAAATCAAACATGATGTTCCTGGAAAAGCTCACCAACATTTTCCTTACACTAAAACTTAAAAGATTTAAATCCCTAATGTTGAAATTTAACTGCAGCTAAAACAACTTTATCCAAATTTTTGGCACGTTTAAATTTTAAAAAAATCTTTTAAGCCCCTAGAATCCCACAAATCCCCACTATATCAGGAAAATTCCTGCAACATTCAAACGTAAATAACGGTATATTTTTACTGTGGCATGCCAAAAAAGCCTTTACTAGTAGGGCATATTAGTAACCATTCAGTGTGACACGGCACCGTATAATCTTCAGGGGCAGACAATTTTTTTGAAAAAATGGGTGGAGGAATGGGAATGAAGACCCATCGAAGGAAACTTGACTGTTTGAAATGGTAGAAGTCAATAGAAGCATTTCCAAAATATTGGGGGTAGGCTACTAGCATTTCTATTCCCCTACCCTGAAACACAGTACGTCCTAAAACGTTTTAAGAACGTTTTTTGGACGTAGCCTACTGTGTTTGTAGGGAGGGAACTCCGCCTTTTGTAAGTCCCCAGTTGAATTCAGTACGTTTGACCCCGCGGTTCAACACAGTTATTGAACCCTAGTTGAACCTAGTTGGATTTTCAACTAGATTCAACTGGAATTTATGCCGAGGAAGGACCAGGGACAAAAATACAAGCTTAGTAAATTGCCAGCTAGGATTAGAATTCAGGTGATGGGGAAGGGGCAATGGGAAAAGGGGGTAAAATTGGGAAAATGACATTGAAAAGCTCCAATCATAAGGAAAGGGACACTGTTCGCATTATGATAACCATGCAAAGGGTACATGTATAACTTATGTGACGTCTAGAGGAGGGGTAAGCTGAAAACGTCAGGAGAGATGAGAATATTATCCCTCCTTAATTTTTTGTTAACACAGCTAATTATGTAAGTAAAGTGACGATTTCATTACTTAAAACTGAGGTATTTTACTTATCACTTTGAGTCATGCCCCGTTAAGGTTATGGGATCCCGTTGCACCAAAGCCCCAGCTATTGATTCCCGTAGAAAACCAGCTTTCAAATTAAAAGAGCTTATGGGACCATGTGGATGACCCATTGAAATCAACGGGTTTCCAAAGTAGTCTCATATATTCCCTTTGGCCCCATCAATGACTCCTATTGAAAATTCGCATTAGGCTTTATGGGATATAGACTTTCCTCTTGGGCGTGAATACGGTATATACTCATTTGAACGTCTAGAAAACGCTTTCACACCATTTTAACATTACGTTTTACAAACGTTATTTTCTTACGTACTTAAAAACGGTTTTGGAGAATCCTCGTGAATATGCTCAAATGAAAACGTTCAGAAAACGTTTAGAGAACTTTTAATAACGTTTGACATTACGTTTTACAAACATAATTTTGTTACGTATTAAAAACGTTTTTGTAGAGTTGAGTTTAGTTTTTGAGGAACGGAAGACGTTTTGAAAACGTTCTAAAAACGTGATTTAGGACGAAGACGAAACCGCCGAACTGAGAACCAAACCAAAACGTTTTCTGGACGTACTGTGTTTGCTGGGACCAGGGAGGTGGTATTACCAGGGAGGTGGTATTATCAGGGAGGTCCTACTCTGCACTACCCAGTAACTCCATCTCTTTGATTGAACGGAAAGTTACAAGGTTGCCGGTATCGTTAGACGGATTATTTGATGTCTCCCCTTCTTCTTAATGCTCAATAATCATATTATAACTGGTAATGTGGAAACAGGATAGAATTACTCTTTACAGCATACATACGAAGGAACTATTTCTTCGGTAGAATCAAGAAAGGGCATGCAATAGCGTAGGCAGGCATAATTAGTGCCGAGGCAAAGACCAAATTTTCCAAAAGAACATTAAATTTAAGTATATACAAATTTGCTGCATCCAGTTGTAACAGGGGTTGCCGGAGTTGTTTTGGGAGCATTTGAAAAGTTTGGCTTGAATATTACCGTGCCGTGCCGTCTTCTGGAGGGATGTATTAAAAGGGGGGGGGGGGGATATTAAAGGAGCACCACCTCTCCCTTGAAAAATTTCAAGACAGACTTACAGTTCACATGCAAAACGGTGCAATATTTTTCAATATTTTGGGACACTATGAACCTTTCCTTGCTTTTTATTAGTTTGAGGGTCAAGAACAATAAATAAAAATGCTGTTGCCATGGGCGTCCGCAAAAATGGCATTGACACACTGCTTTCAAAGGAGGCGGCATTCTCATACCGGTAAGGTGTAATCCGTGAAGCCTTAAAACGGGGGAGCTGAAGGTGCGACGTAACACACGTAGGGCAGGTCCTCCCAGAGAATTTTATCAATTAAATTTGTATCTATTCTGGATACCATTTTATAGGGAAACTCCTGATTCCTCCCCGTGTAATATGGACACTAAATAGTTATTTCGGCTGACGGGCTGAATTAGGAGGACCTAGAGCACTTAGTGCAATTTGCAAAATTGCTGATGGAGTGTCAGTGTCTATTTTAATGGTGGGGTCCAGTGGTAAAGCTCCGAAACCTCTGGTGTATGTCAACATTTTGGGCGTTTAGAACAAAGCTTTGGACTGTCTACAAATGGCTTTAGCAACGAACAGTTCACAACTGTCATAATTCATAATCACCATTTTAAAAATCACCATTTCAAAAATCACCATTTTAATAATCACCATTTTAATTTAAAGAATAATTCAGACTATTAAACCGTCTGTCGAGTTTATGTAGGGGAAGGGGAAGTTGGTAGGAAAATGGATTGCGGGAGGGACTGCAGTGTTTTCGGAAACAAAAAATACACTCAAGGTGTTTTCCAGAATTCGATTATAATGAAACACCCATGTTGAGTGCTCCCTAAGCTGGTCTAATAGTCTAATAGTTCACCTACGGACCCTAGTAGTATCTGGAATGATGGTACCCGGAAAATACCAACTCAGAGACAATTTCAATCTTAGGAGAGGTACGTTTTGTGACGGGTTACTGTCATTGAGAGGAATTGATTCGTGTGGGAATTTTTTTTGGGGGGACTTAAGGTGGGAAGTGCCCAGGGAAATTGTTCTGGGTCGGAGATGGCTGGGGGGAGGGATTCCACTGATTGGAATTGCCCGGAGGAGGGAGTTGTCCGGTACGATGGTTCCAAATTAGTTTGCCAACGTTTTCACGAATGAGTGATTTGCGAGGCTCCTGTAGCCATTGAATACAATACGATGTTTTTCAAAGGATATGTCAGTGAAAATGAACTGAAGCTTGACAAAATCTTAGTTTGGGAAGTTAGTTTATACAGACAAAAAGGCATCACTATCCTCTAGACAAACAGGTCTTAATTTGAAATTGGAGAAGTACTTCCAGGAGTCAGTCGTAAATACTTTAAACACAGTACAAAATAGTTCAACTATGGACTCACACAATTTATCAGTGAGTTTGAACTTGATCAAGTTGTGTTCCATGCATCTCCTCAGCTTTGATGTTCGCTATAATCTTCGGTAACATGACAGCAATTATCGATCGGCTCTACGAAGGGATGTCCAGATATCATCAACAGATGAATCTTGTAAAGGAGTTTGTTCGATTTCATAATGTCCCTACACCATTGCGAGTCAGGCTTCAGGAATACTTCAAGCATGCCTGGGTCAACATGAATGGCAATGACATCGAGGAGGTTTCCCAGGTAAGTAAATTACTTGCAAATAAACTAAGAGAAATATACATATTCATTTTACTTCATTTCTTTATTTTTCACAACAGCAGCAACACACAGTGGCAAGTTTATTACGATTCAATTTACATGCAGTTTTGAAAGAAGTGCCCAAAACAATGTGAATCTCAACGATGTAGAACACTCTCTGTAACTTGCTAGTCAGGGTAACCCTTCATCCGGGTAAAGAGTTTACAATTGATCTTTTCACTTATACGTTGGCGTTAGTGAGCATTTTGTACTGATTTTCACTTCCAGTGGAGGTGGAGCTTCGAGTCTAAATTTACAGATTTAAGTAGAACGCTATCTCTGTTGGTCACTGGAAGCGTTCAGCTAATAACACTGACATTGTACAAGGTTGAGTAGCAGTGAACAGTGACGTGAACTTTCGCCGTAACAAACTAATCCGGAACATTTTCAATGTTTATCCACGATGGCGTAGGCGTGAGGCTTTCAGAAAGGTATGGAGCAAATGCTATCATCCTTTCAAGCGCTTGACTTCTCGGTAAGGATTGGATTCAACGAAAAAGATACGTTGTTTTGGTGCAAGAAAAGCTTGTTTTCCATCCACGTTTTCCATTGGCTTCAAATTCGCAATCTTATGGATATTCATATCAGACGAGCGTTCTTATCCCCGATTGGCCTTCCACGGTTTTTTGGTTGGGGAGTGACTTTCTTCACGTTTTGCTCCCTTACATCGGGGGATAAGTAAAAAGACCAAACATAAACGTTTCCTCAGGATTACTCTGACTAAAAGGTTGCGTAAGAATTGGGTAAAAGTTTTACTGAACGTGGGTAAAAAAACACAAAAATCCATCCAATCGATCAAAAAGGTACCTAATATGGGTAATTTTTACCCCTTTTTTGACACGCTTCACCCAGCAATGAAATTCTGTGCCCTGCTACGTTGTAACTATTCTGGGTACTTTCCACCTCAATCTGTCGGTTTTTAGGTCACTTATTCAAGTTTGTTACAGGTTACAGAACTTTCCTTTTGCGCCTTTTTGGAAGTGTTGAATAACCTTACTCTTAGGTCGACTACACTGCAATTCTTACATCTTTTCAAATCAAACAAACATAGTGATAACTTAAATGACATTTTCTGGAATGACAGCTGAACTGACAATGCCGTACTGTGATCAGCTCAAACGAAGATGAATAATTCCAATGTTTAAAAATGTATGGAATTATAATCCTTTTATGTGAAGAAGCGACACAGTCTGAATTAGACGGCACAGTGTCTGGAATAACAATTTGTATTTTAACTAGGAAATTTCCGTTATTGTAGGCCAAAGAAGTTGACGTACTTCTGAACTGACTTGCCCCTTGCGTGTGATACAATTGTTGGAAATATGGGAAAATAATTTTTGACTCGAGTAAAGTAATTATGAATGAGTCTAGCATACTAGATAAACTTTTTACCGTCTCAGTTTCTCTCAAAAACATGCCTAACAACTTTTAAGTGTTACAGCCTTCTATTTTTTAGATATTGTCGTCAGTACCTTAGCCTTATAAACTATCAATAAGTGACACATACGGTGTTGATTGTACTTATAATCCAGTTGAATAAATGTTCCATACCCGAATTTTCTTGTGGTAGAAAGCAAGGTATGCAACCCATAACAAAACAGGAAGAAAAAGAAAGAACCGGCTATGCCTGTTGAAGCCGACTTCAATCCTGACAAACATTTTTATCTTGCCAGAAGTATTGAGTCAACTGAATTCCGAAGAATTACTCTAGACGTAAAATCAATAGCTTTCCAGTCTTAGAATGTATTCCAGAAAATTTCTTCTTTTCGACCTGGTTTTCTAAGGGCATATTTCCAAAATGTGTGAATAATAAAGATGGCAGCAGTCAATAATCATTAAAATTTATAAAATTCTGATACAATTTGATACTCATGGTATTAAATGACTTATACATTATTCATACTATTGATCAGTTTCCCTCCTGTGTCAATCTTTTGAAAGGTTATGAAAGATTTCCCGGACTTTCTACAAGCCGATATATCTCTTCATCTCAATCGGAATCTGTTAAAAAGCTCCGTCGCCTTTCAGGGTGTTAATCAAGGCTGTTTGCGTTCTCTTTCTATACGTTTGCAGGTAAGTTGAGTCTATTAGGAGTAATCTGTGTGTTGTTTCACTTGATTGGGGCCTGAAAGCATCAGTAGGTCTTTCGGGGCATACGTGTTTTTTACGTTATAGGTTATTCAGTCCCGGTTCCTTACCCGAGCCTCTTTCCACGGATTCGGGACTGACGAAAATATTGTCTGCACTAGGGGCTTTACCTGGAGTACTGTATAATCTCAAAGAAAGTATTACACCCTAGTATGCAAATATTACAATACAATGGAGTATGGTATTTGCAAATACAGGATAATAGGATAAAGAAGGTAGCGACCTCAGTGAGGAAGAGAAAAGGAAGATGATAAAAATTATTTGAAAGGGAAATAAATAGAAAAATAGAGAAGAAAACGTATCAATTTCAAGCTGTACGTGTCCAAACAGAGTTATTTTACGTAGCAATACGATGATGCTTTAGTTGTTTCTTAATAATCCACAAACGACTTTTTCCGGTGGGTGGGTTGGGTTGGGGGTTTATGTAGAACAAAACATAGTGGGCATATACAGTTTGATCTCAGTGACCTTACTCACCTTGTTTGATCGTCTATTCCTTTTCGTCCACAACAAGCCAGACATATCTTACTATGTCTCGGTGATTGTTGATCTTCCTTGCGAGATTGGATCACAAGTGGTCTCTCTGCGGCTTGCTGAGGGATTGTTTCCTCGTTAAGATTTAACCAGAATGTTATGTTAGGCATTCAATTTATGTTTAACGCTGCTGTGGCCGGGTGGATGAAGGGGTGACGTTTAGCAACCCGAAGGTTCGGGGTTTGAATGCCCGGCCGGTTCAAAGTAGGGTGGGTCTTTCAATAAAGAGCAATTTATGTTTTTTTTTTTTTTCATTCAAAGTGACCTTTCAAATGAAGCAAAATTTGATTTAAATTGTTGAGTCAGTGAGCTACCCTACTTGAAATTTCAATTTGTAAGCCACAGGTTTTCTCCACATTTGTGATCGCCTAATGTCGTAAAACAGGCCTAACTTAATTTTAAAAGAAATTAAATCAAATGCTACGCTTTCTTACTGGTCTCAGTTAATAGAATGCCGAGTGAATGTGAAATATCACAAACTTGAAAAGTGGTGCATTGCAATAAAAGAAAGGTAGTCTCGAAACCTTTATAGGGTTTAAAGGTTCCTTGAGTCGATGACCAACCATTGGAACGTCAAGTGTTGTATACGTGTAGAGCCGGGAACCTTTATCAACAGTAACCTAAAGTGAATTGGATAAACTAAGAAGTCCAAAAATAAAAGGACGAATAATATGCAAGCCACCGGTTGTGCCGAAAACCACGGAAGTCATATAAATGTAGGTTACCAGAAAAAAATGACAAAAAAATTGAAAAAAAAAAACAATCCCATCATCTTCTACGAAAACTGGTACAGGTTAAAGAACAGTGTTGGAAGTATATTGGACGATATATTGAAAGGTTGACAACAATGTATTGTTTAAGGGACAATCGACAGGACTTGGTGTGCTTTGACGACGTCAGACAGGGAATGACAGATTATTGATATTTGTAAATGCAAAAAAAAAAAAAAAAAATAACGGAATAAGTGTATTCTTGTTCGAGTGCCGTGCTGCTCTGTAAGTTATGCATTATTTTGGTAGGGTTTTCTGGGGGGTATTTTCAAGTAGACTCATTTTTGCCGCTTTGTGTGTATCTCAAGTACACTTAAATGATTGAACGGGAAAACATGGATGTTGGTTGGAAATGGGAACGTACATTTCAGGAAATTACTTAAGATAGCAAACTAAATGTTGATTATAAAATTGTACACAGTGCTCTTTTCATGTTCGAATCATGATGCATTTGAATGAACACTGCGAAAAGATAACATGGACAGTTCTCTCTCTCTCTTCTTCGTCTGAAACCTGTGCAAATTCCTATTTGTATCCAATGTCTACGCCTAAAATTGAAAAATTTAGGTTTCATATTCGTTTTGAAGACATCTGAAAATATATTGAACAAGAGTCATGCATCATTTGTAACAAAGTTCACTTTATCATCACTTAATTATGATTGTTTAATACATTACTTTTTGACTCCGTCAGTTGTGTACGTCAGTGTTACTGCCCCCCTCCCGCACAGTGGCGTAGCTAGACATTTTTTGTGGGGGGGGGGGCAAAGCCAAAAAACTCCGACAGATTATTATCTTGACAGTTGTTCAAAATTCTGGGGACCTTTTTTTTCTCTCTCTTTTTTCTTCTTTTCGGGCAGTTTTGAGACCGACTTTTGATTTTCACGTTGACATATCGGTGTGTAATTCTGCTTAAATGCATAAGAAGTGCTGTAAGTGTTTCAAATGACTTGTTTTTATTTATTTCCGACAGAGACTAGAAATTTACGACAGAGGCCTTGTGGGGGGCGATAGCCCCCCTGCCCCCCCCCTAGCTACGCCACTACCAAAGGATTATAATCAATATACCCATGCGAGTTTTTACTGTGACATTGTAAGACACCACGCTCATGCGAAGGCTTGGGGGTGAGCTCGGGACAGAATCCAAGTAAAAACGATGATTAAGCAGTTGATTTCAGTTCCTTGATTATTTACTAGATGATTCGGTTTCAACAGATCAGATGAAAAATTACAGCCAGCATAGAAAAGATTAATTGAACTATATACAAACTTACAGAAGTGACGACATGCTTCTTCTGAGTAGGGAATTGTCAGGGAACTCCCTGTTCTGAGAGGTCTACAGCACGAGTAGTGTAAAGCTTGAGCAGGGAGTTGTCACTAGGGTAGGAGATCCAACATTGATATGTCCTTTGAAACTAGGTATAGTTGCCGACATTAAGCTGCCTTTTGCCTTGCTCTTGAAACCTCTCTAAGACGTGAAAGAGAAATTGGTACTGAAGACAATGGGTTGTGTCGTCTGCTACATCTCAAAACCTTATCATGGTGATTTCACCAATTGGCATTACATTTCAATGATCCTTTTCTTTTGAAAAAGGTATTATTTCGTATCAAAAATAAGAAATTTTTCAAAGGATGTTTCATAAAATGGTAATAACAACAACAATAACAACAAATCAATCGTTCTTTGAAAACACAAGCAGCTTACCAAGATGTTTTTGTTCAATTTCTAGATAAATATTAAAAATATACTGACATTCCCAGAAAAGATGATCTAAAGTTTTATCCTTTTTTCATCAAAAAGTGCAACGAGGGTTTTCAGTCTTATTCATTAAATGAGGCAAATAATACTTACCTAGTATCCGATGAAGGAAACGGAGCTGTCAATATTGCAACTTAGTTTCTGCTTGTGACTTAGAGGGGGCTTGACGGATGGTACTCCAGACAATCGTCGAGAACAAAGTGTGAACTTTATTTTATAATTTACTCAAAGGCATATTCAAGAGGCTTTTCAAGAGGGTCTCGTGTGAAAAAGCGAAAATTCCAGTTCATGCTCTCCAAACCCCGTAGCATTACTCCTTTCCTAGTCCAGATATGTCATATTGAAGAGTACTTATTTTTGCAAAAAGAAAACTACCTCCCGTTCTCTCAAGGTCGCCTGGTCACAGAATGTTATGTAAAATGGGCGCATTGCCTCAGATTCCTTTTCTTTTTCTTTATAATTGGGTGTCTTGTTTGTCCTTGAAATTAGATACTGATGGAATGTTTGTGAATATGTTTCCATGTAGATTTAGCATAAATCTACACCATATGTAGGTTATAAAAAACAAAGTTACTAAATATTCCCTACAGCGGCGTCAATATCATAAAGAAATTCAATACTATGTCAAAGTTTTGTGCCGCAATGACATCACAGATTTCCCAAAATGCACTTTATCTTGAGAAAAATTGCAAATCTTTGAAAATTCGTATCATCCAAATGCTATCAGCTATTGAGATGCGGTTTTCAGCTCCCAAAATGAAAAACTTCTGCATGGTTTGAAGTCATTGAATTTTGTTTCTGGCAAATACCTATTAGGACAATTGCTCTATTTTTGAATAAGTTGTTGGGAAACAAGACGTCAGAGGTAATTCGTATTCCCGAACGACGTAGATTTCGCACCCACGCGTAGTAGACCTACGCGCGTATCCGACCAATACACTTATCGGCTATCCGCATTTATTGGTGGTTGGTGTAAGTTGCAATGATACGCGCTTACCTCCACGTTCTGTTCTGTGACGTCATATGCATAAGGTCTATGGGCTAAATGTCGCCATTATCAGAATCAGTTTTCTGTGACCTCCTTTTAACAAAAGGGATAGCATGTATGAAAACACAGTAAACAGTGAATGGGCAATTTAGGCAAAATTTTCCTTTTCATTTCGGCGAAGCTTAAAAAGTTGCTTGTATCCGAAAGATTATGAATATGCTCAATTTCTTTTGCCATGCCAGGATTTGTAATAGATGGCATTATTTTAAATTAGAATACCGTGATTATTCCAAATTAGTTGGTTCTTAAAGTTCTTAGTGGGATTGCCAAAAGGAAACAAAGTACAAGCCTGTAATGTTGTGAGTACACATATCACTTGACGTAAAGCTACATTGGTATAAATCGTTTTGCCGTATTTCATAAGATAAAAATTGAAATATTTTTTCCAGGATATCCCGTCTATATTTAGTGTAACGTTTGATCCAAGAACTTTTTAAACATTTAGTAAAGTTTTTAACATGAGTCACATTAAAAATTCCATTTAAAATGAAGTTAACTATTGTTTGTGGGACTTAAGCCGACGCCCACGGACGACAGAAAGCGCGAAACACGAAACAGAAAACACGTTTCGTGTTTTCTGACGTCCGTGTGCGTTGAACCAAAACTGAAAACAGCGTCTCGCGAAACAGCGTTTCGTGAAACAAGCAGTGCTTGTTTCGTGAAACAAGTGTTTAGCTAAACAAGTGTTTCGTTATTTTTGTTTTCGTCCAACGCACACGGACGTCAGCATGAGAAAACACGAAACGTTTTTCTGTTCCTTGTATCGCGTTTTCTGTCGTCCGTGTGCGTTCGGCTTTAGTAAACAGGTCTGGGGGATTTGGCAATCATTGAAATAAATAGACCAACTGTGAAAGTACAAAAGTTTTTAGGTTTAATATTTTTAGTCAGGATAATTTCGGCATAAAGTTGAGTCGGAAGGGGCAATCACCATCATCGCAATTGACTACTCCCAGCGCGGTAGCTGGGCCATCACTCAACATACTTTTGCTGTGAGACAAATACCTAATTTAACTTCTTAGTTTGAAATTAAAATCCATTTTACATCAGGTAATGACACTTTCATACCAAAAGAAAACATTTAAACAAAATTAGGTAAGTTTTAAGAAACCATAACTACTGCGTTTTCAAAACAAATAGGGTGAAAAGATTAAGCCGAACGCACACGGACGTCAGAAAACACGAAACACGAAACAAGTTTGTTTCGCACTTGTTTCGCGTTTTCGTTGGTGTACCCGCACACGGTGAAAGGTCAACGCACACACGAAAACAAAAACAATTGCGAAACACAAATTCAGCTGTTCAGAGACTAACTTTCTAAGCTTTCCTAGCTGCTGCTCGTCATAGCCTAGATGGTAGGGAGCCTTCCTAAAAAAGCGCCAAAAAGCCACCGACCAGCAGGGGTGGCACTGGCCCTAATTGGGGCCATGTCTCCGGTCAGGGGTTGGTCCCTCATTAGGGAGCTTTTCCACATTCAGAGCCATAGTCGGTACGGTAAAGTATATGAAGGCCCCGACGGTCAAGATGTTTTTGCTTTCAACTGCTCAATGGGGCAGTTTCTTCAATGTGAACCCATAATTCTCGGCGCTCTTTGCATGTACTGGAGTTTTCGTTGTTTCGGTTTCTTCCATAGTCCATTCACAGAGCTTAATAGTAGAAGCTGCAAGTAACCTTTAGGTAGCCTACACAGTTTTATGTAAAGGTCGTGGGAATTTCATCACATATCGCGTAACCTAGTTAATGTTCTCCTTTGTTTGCCGTACCGTACGGTAATCAACTCGTTGAGGGAGGTTTGACTATTTCATTGGGCAGACGGGGTGGATACGATAACAATGTATGTAATTACTGATAGGAGTCAGCCACCCCAAATGTTGGTTTTTCACTAAATGAGTATAGATTCTTATATGTGGACCCCCACATTTTCTCACGCATTGCGCATTATGCATTTAAAGAATTTAGATTTCCCCGATAAACGCTAAATCAGCACACAGGATGGCACTTCAAGCATATACGGATGCTATGCAAAATATACGCTGCAGTGGAATGTTATTGTGCAAACGTTTTCTTTTAATCCTCCTCACCCTTGGCGACATTGGTCTAGCAAACATGTCGCCTCTGTAAGAGCTTTGGGTCGCTGTGCCTCCCTTGCCTTGACGGGTCCCTCCCCCAACGGCAACCTGGCCCCATATCGGCCAAATCCTGGCGGCCACCCCTGGTTCATGGTCCTCCTTTTACTTGAAACGGGGAGGAACCGTACGCGCAACTGACAAAATCATGAGACGGAGCATGCCTCACGCAGAAAGACTAGCAGTTGCACCCGGATTTCTGGCAATAGATGCGACTTTAATTTCGCCCTACGGCAAGAAAGGGGATTCAGACCAGTAGAGCGGGGCGCCCCGTGCAGACCATCATACCCCTAGAAAAATTGATTTCCAAGGGCTATATTAAATAATCGTAGTCAATTTCCCCTTTTGAAGTGCTGTACCTGCCTCAATCCGCACGTCAGAATTCCTGGCTACGGGCCGGGAAGGGGTTGTTAAAAGTGAACACACAACACTTCTTTATTTTAAATAGCAAACTGATATACTGAAGTCTATGAAAAAGACATGTTTTTGAGGAGAGTTAGCATTTTTTTCCACTGCCTTCTCTTTCATTTACCCGTCCGACTACTCTGGGGAAGGAACAACGAACATGTATGGCCACTTTACCCGCACAGGGTATCAACTAACAATTTTCTGCATTAGGGCACCAAGACGGTTCCAAGTAGGTCGCCATTTTGTAATTATGTGAGCCAATCTTCGTCTGTTAATTGGTTGTGACTCCCAACTTGTTTCCCGAAACGCGAAACAGGCAACGCACACGGAAGACCGAAACACTTGTTTCGCGAAACACTCGTTTCGCGAAACAAGCACTGTTTGTTTCGCGAAACAGCTCGCGAAACGATGTTTTCTGTTTTCGTCCAACGCACACGGACGTCAGAAAACACAAAACGTGTTTTCTGTTTCGTGTTTCGCGTTTTCTGACGTCCGTGTGCGTTCGGCTTTAGGCTTGCTTCCTAGTTTGTTTAAACATGGCGCACAGGATATATAAAAGGCATAATGAATTTCAGTTAAAGGTAGTATTAATCAAGTTTATTCACTTTCTTTTGTCTTTGAATTCAGACCACCCATACTGCGCCCGGTGATATTCTTATACACAAAGGAGACAAGCTAAATATAATGTACTTCATTTCCAGGGGATCTTTAGAAATTCTGCAGGGAAATATAGTCCTCGCTATCTTGGGTAAGCATATGACTCTTCTTCATTTTCAATTCTGAGATTTTCCGTTGTCATATAGTTCCTGCAGAAAACAGTGTAATTACCTGAGTTAAGTTTGTAATAGGGTAGACGGGCGAGGCCAACCTTGGCCTTCAGCTAAGAAGGAACTCTGTCTGTTTCTACCTCGTCAATGTTCGGATCCACATTTTGCTCGATAAAGTCAGGTTTGCTTTGTCTCATTTGTATTTCTGAAAAATACCATCATCTAAGTGTAGTATTTATTTAATAAAACGTCACAAGTTATGACAGATAAGAATATTGCAAACTAAGTCCAGTGTTGAACAGTGAGCGCGGGACTATAAGTACTAGTACGATAACTGACTATCACAACATGGGTACGGGCTGGGGTATGAGGTCGTGAGTATGGGTACAAGTTCACAGAAAACTAGACCATTAGTATGGGTACGGGTCACCCCAGCCCATTAGTATGGTTACAGGCACTGCGTAAGTACAGACATGGAGCACCGAATCACGACCTCGTGACTATGAGTCTGTCCTTTAGTATAATTGCATCATAATTATCCTCCAAGTACGATTAGAATTTGTTAGTACAATCAGGTTACAAAGTCTGCAATCTTACTGTAATACAAATGTGAGAAGCACTGCAGTAGCTTGCAAGTGTACACGTGAAAACGATTGTTGTTTGTTATTCCGAAGTGTTTGCATTTCGAAGGGCCTTTACTCCGAAGAGTTTTTATTCCGAAGGGTCGTTATTCCGAAACGAAGGTAAGGTTCCTTTTACCGAAGGGACGATATTCCGAATACAGAATGAGGGTCTTTATTACAAAACAAGAATAAAAGTCGGTATTCCGAATAGAGAAAATGCACTAAAACTCACTCCCAAAGGAGTATTCAAATATGCTGATTTAAAAAATGAGTACTCTGTACTCGTATCTATCAAGTAAGTCACGTGATTTACCAAGGTTTGCACAAAAATTCTTGCAAATTTATGCAATTTAGAATTAGTCTAATTAAAACGGAACCCACTGAAATTCAGTATGGTCACTGAAAAATTCCATTTTCCAAAAATTTTCCAAACATTCCATTCCATTATTGCAAAAATCAATTTGATCTAATTAAAGAGCGTCCTAAGCCAATTTTTCTCGTTTTGGAATAACGACCCTTCTCTTTATTTCGGAATAATGACCCTTAATTTTTATTCGTAACAACGACCCTTATTCTCGTTTCAGAATAACGACCCTTCTGAACAACGGTTCTAATGTTATATTCTGAATAAGACCCTTCAGAGTAACGACCTATGGGAATAAAGGTCCTGATGTTGTATTGAGCGTAACGACTTTTCGGGATAATGTCCCTTCGGAATAACGATCCGACCTCGTTCAGACTGTATTGCTTTCATGCAACTACTTCCTACAAGTCACACAGCCAGAACAGAACCTCCCAGTATACCATCAACAGGTTGAAGTATGCACCTTAGGCAAAAGCGTACGGTACTACTTCATCTCTGGCGTGGGACAGCAATTTTGCCAGAAATTTTAACGCGCATGTTTGCCTGAAATAACATACATTTTCTTCAAAAATAGCATATCTTTTGCCTGAAAATAGAATATCTTTTTCTCGAAAGAAGCATATGTAAATATTTTACCGAAAATAGCATACAGTTTGCCCAAAAAAAAAAAAAAAAAAACATATTTTCTGCTCTAATGAGGGGGAGGGGAAGAGGGCTTGCGGCCCTTTCCATCTCGTACGCCTATGGGTCTTCGGTTACCTTCCCACAACAAACTTTCAAAGTTAATAAACAATCAACTCTAAGGAGACTGATGTTTCGAAGAATTTTGTTTCTTTGCACCACACATTTTTGCCTTTATATTGGTCATGATGGCCAATTGTTGACAAAATTGAATAAAAACTCTCAACAATTGAATCCTATATACCTGTATATGTTGTAACAACAGACATCCCATACATATAGGAAGAGGATCACGTGACCAATAGCGTCGCCACCATTCAAACAAATTTAGGCTTACCAAGATGGACGTCGGACTACTGTCGTTTGCGTAATTTGATGATGAATCTGCAACATTTCAGACAAAGTACAAACATGAACGGAAGAACAACATTACAGTCCTTCATTCTGTTCGTGCAATTTGGCCTAATCTTGAACTTTTGCCTAAATTTTTTTAAGTTTCTAGCATTATCTATGGATACTGAACCACTTGAGCAAGTCCCAACTTTACGCACAAGACATAGGAGGCAGCCATATTGGTAAGCCTAAACGCATGCGTACGGTGGGGAAACTCTACGCATAGGATGTTGTGCAGTATACTATGTCCATATTATAAAAAGTGCGTGGTTGTAACCTACACAGCTACACAATAAAATTTCAACAAAGCTTTGAGACTAGGATAATAAGTATGAGTACAGGTGAGAATGGGTGTGAGTATCAAGAAATAAAAGCAAGGGCGCTGCGAAAAGAGGCGGGTATGGTTGCATTGGACCTCAGTTAACTCCTTTGTCCCTCTTTTTGCCCAAGTCCACTGCTGCACAACGGTACACAGTTTACAGAAGCAATGCTCACTCAGAGGCTCAGAACCTTTTTGCTCCCCCCCCCCCTCCCCCACATCTCATGTCTAAACATTGATGACCATTATGTTGCATTTTTTTTATAATAATGATCATCAGGTCTCGATAAAAATTCCCCAAAGCAGAAGAACTCGCCATTTGGCGAGCGGTTATGGCAAGCGAAATGTCCAATAATTAGAAAAACCAAGTTTATCGATCGAAAAACCAAGTTTATCGGTCGAAAAACCAAGTTTATCGGTCGAAAAACCAGGTTTATCGATCGAAAAACCAAGTTTATCTCCAAATCTTGGTATATCGGTTGAAAAACCTAGATTTTCAAAATAACTTGGCTTATCGGTCGAAAAACTTAGATTTTCAGTCGAAAATCCAAGTTTTTCGATTTATCTGGTATATCGAAAGATAAACTTGGTTTTTCTTAACGGAATGTCCAATAATTAGAAAATCCAAGTTTATCGATCGAAAAACCAAGTTTATCGGTCGAAAAACCAAGTTTATCGGTCGAAAAACCAAGTTTATCGGTCGAAAAACCAAGTTTATCGGTCGAAAAACCAAGATTATCGGTCGAAAAACCAAGCTTTCAACGCCAAACGTCCAATAACTAGAAAAACCAAGTTTATCGGTAGAAAAACCAAGTTTATCGGTCGAAAAACCATGTTTTTCGGTCGATAAACCAAGTTTATCGGTCGAAAAACCAAGTTTATCGGTCGAAAAACCAAGATTATCGGTCGAAAAACCAAGCTTTCAACGCCAAACGTCCAATAACTAGAAAAACCAAGTTTATCGGTAGAAAAACCAAGTTTTTCGGTCGAAAAACCAAGTTTATCGATTATTTCGAAAAACTTGGTTTTTCGATTGCCATGGTGATTTGCCGGTACTACTTTCCGCGACCACGACATGCTAGATGATGGCGGCTAAATTGATGGGCCTATATGTATTATGTAACAACATTTACAACAAATCAATGTTGGTCAATGCTTTTGTTTTTGTTACAACATTTGTCAGACAAAGCAACAAAAAGTCTTCATAGATATTTGTTATAGTCACCTGTCAACAAGTTTTTGGGAACACCCCCTTTTGACTTGGACACATCCATTATTACCATGAGGTGGATTATTCAATTATTTCAAGGGACTTGGGATTTGGGTCGCTCGTAGTTAACTAAGATCCTGGTAGTGGTACAGCTAGCTAGCACCAGCGCGGGCCCGTACAGTACTACTGTACTACTAGCACTACTAGCCCAGTTGGACGCATACTGTCTTGTCAAAGGTCATTTGAGGTCACGAGAGGTTTAACTGTGAAAACCTTGCAAATGGCTTGTAATCATGACAAACTAAACCCCATAGCAATAATGGATGTGTCCAAGTCAAAAGGGGTGTATCCAAAAACTTGTGGACAGGTGACTAAAACAAGTATCTATGAAGACTTTTTGCTGCTTTGTCTGACAAATGTTGTAAAAAAAAAAAAAAAAAAAAAAAAAAAAAAAACTGACAAACATTGATTTATTGTAAACGATCGTATTTGGAAATTTATTAAAATCTGCACTAATTACAGAAAAATTACATGTTTACTTAAACTTGAGTCCCTTGAAATAATTGAATAATCTACCTCATGGTAATAATGGATGTGTCCAAGTCAAAAGGGGGTGTTCCCAAAAACTTGTTGACAGGTGACTATAACAAATATCTATGAAGACTTTTTGTTGCTTTGTCTGACAAATGTTGTAACAAAAACAAAAGCATTGACCAACATTGATTTGTTGTAAATGTTGTTACATAATACATATAGGCCCATCAATTTAGCCGCCATCTAGCATGTCGTGGTCGCGGAAAGTAGTACCGGCAAATCACCATGGCAATCGAAAAACCAAGTTTTTCGAAATAATCGATAAACTTGGTTTTTCGACCGAAAAACTTGGTTTTTCGACCGATAAACTTGGTTTTTCTAGTTATTGGACGTTTGGCGTTGAAAGCTTGGTTTTTCGACCGATAATCTTGTTTTTTCGACCGATAAACTTGGTTTTTCGACCGATAAACTTGGTTTTTCGACCGATAATCTTGGTTTTTCGACCGATAAACTTGGTTTTTCGACCGATAAACTTGTTTTTTCGACCGATAAACTTGGTTTTTCGATCGATAAACTTGGTTTTTCGACCGATAATCTTGGTTTTTCGATACAGTTTGTCCAGTAATTCGAAAAACCAAGTTTTTCGACCGAAATGGCAAGCGAAATGTCCAATAATTAGAAAAACCAAGTTTTATCGCTCGAAAAACCAAGTTTATCGATTAAAAAACCAGGTTTATCGATCGAAAAACCAAGTTTATCGGTCGAAAAACCAAGTTTATCGGTCGAAAAACCATGTTTTTCGGTCGATAAACCAAGTTTATCGGTCGAAAAACCATGTTTTTCGGTCGAAAAACCAAGTTTATCGGTCGAAAAACCAAGATTTTCGGTCGAAAGACCGAGTTTATCTGCGAAAAACATGGTTTTTGATAGATAAACTTGGTTTTTCGACCGATAAACTTGGTTTTTCGACCGATAAACTTGGTTTTTCGACCGATAAACCTGGTTTTTCAACCGATAAACTTGGTTTTTCGACCGATAAACCTGGTTTTTCAACCGATAAACTTGGTTTTTCGACCGATAAACTTGGTTTTTCTAATTATTGGACATTTCGCTTGCCATAGGTACCCATACCCATCGAATCTAGTGTAAGTAAAGATCGCCATTAGCAATGGCGGATTTGCGAGAGTTTTTTCGAGACTTCATGCCTATTGTCCTTTAATTATTTGTTTTTCATCGTCTTAAGCAGTATACTTAAACATACTACAAAGATTTAAGAATGTGAGTACACGGTCTCTGAAAATCTATAAGTACGAATTCATGCTCACTAGTGGAAACGAGTACACGCGAATGTGTTGGCGTAATTACAAATAATACTCTGCACGAGTATGTTATAGAAGGGGAAGCTGTTGTTGCAACACTACATCAATGGCTTTGCTTGGTAATGGTCAACATCTACTGAAAAGGTTTTCTGTGGGGTGGGTAAAGGTTCAAAGTATTTCAATCTAAAGTATAAGTATTAAATTCCTTTTTTTTTTTTTTTTTATCCAACTGTATTTAATAGTTTTCACAATTCACAATATACACTGTAAATCATTGTACATTACAAAATAATAGATACAAAACATTCAATTCGATGTCAACAAAATTTCCTAAGGTCTAAATGAAATAATTCTGTAATAGCTTCATTCTATCCAAAACATTGTTCTTTTTTAAAATATGCAGTTCAACATCCAGATTAAAATGAAACTTATAATAAAACTTAAATGCATCAGGGACTGTATTTTCAAATTTACAAGAGAAAATATAGTGCTTAGCATAGAGAATAAGGAAATTAATAGGGTGATTAATATTCGTAAAAAGACCAAAGCAAATATCTGCTGCACAGAAATTGTAACCATTCCTGATAAAATTAGTGGATACTTCATCCCAAAATTTTTTGACATGATTGCAATCATAAAATAAATGAAAGAGGGTTTCTTCTTCTGTGGAGCAGAAGGAACAGAAAGGTTCAGACAATTTCATTTTGTTAAGCAAATAGTTAAAGACAGACTGTCATCACCCCAAAGTATATTTTTAGTGTATGTATATCAAAATTCTCAGTTGGTGACTGCTGTTTGATTGACATCAAAGTTTGAAAATTTGAAAGATGCAGAGTAGCTCACATTCCACACAAGGCAGAGAGAGTACTTTTATTACATTTTATAGCCTTGTGTGCTCACCAGGACATGGCCTTAAGCAATAAAACAGGTTTATTCTTGCACAAGGAAGAGCCTCATACAGTTATGGGAGGAGCTAGAAGATGCATAGTTGGGAGAATTGGAACTGTCTGGGATCATGAAAATTCCCCTTTAACTCCTAGAATTCTATGTAAAAATCGTACTTGCAAATAAATAACTTTCATGTTGCGAACGGCCTTAAAAGGTAAAGAAAAAATGGAATGCCAATTAACGTTATTACAAAAATTACATTGATTCCATTTCGCAATGGCTGTCGGGGGAGTGGAAATTTTTTCTACCAAAGTACGATAAATAAATCGAGATATTTTGGGGTTGATTAAAGAAGAAATAAATATATTCTCACTTCGACCAACAGTAGAGGGATCAGAGCACGCATAACGCCGCCACTCATTCGGAATAGCTTTTAAAATACCAAAATAAAGTGTAAATGGGAAGTGGGGCACATTAAATTTGTTCTGAAAATCAATGTAAGATAGATAGGAACCATCAGATCTATAGAAATTTTTAACGTACACAATATTTTGATCACAGAGGCCTTGGTGGAAAACAATCTTATCATCAATTAATATGAAAGCATTATTTAGGATAATCTCTTTCTCAAACCCTTCCGTAGGAGAATAGAAAATGTTCTCCGCCCAGGCCTCGCAAATTTCTTTACAAAACAGATGGTTTATTTTGGAGACGACATGTTTGTTGATATTACATTTAAACAAAAAAGAACGGCCAAAAGGTCGAAGGTGAAAATCAAAAAAACATTTCCATTGGCAGTCTCTGCCATCTATGTAACGTTTAACCCAGCTGCATTTCAATGCGTTGATAAAAGACAGTAAATCGACCATATTAAGACCGCCCGAATCAATGGTATTTATTACAGTAGAACGCTTAATTTTATCAATCTTACTACTCCATAAGAAGTTGTATAAACACTCATTTACTTGTACCAAAAAATCAGATAGTGGATTATTCAAAACGGTAAACAGGAATACTAACTGGGAAATAGCAAAAGTTTTAATCACAGTAATTTTACCAAAAGGGGTAAGATCTCTAGATGACCATTGGTTTAGCAGCCTTTTTAATCGTGACAGTTTTGGTAAGAAATTAAGCCTAAAAAAGTCATCCTCATGGTTAAAAAGACAGATACCAAGGTATTTAATTGGCCCAAGTGAAACGGGAAAACTGAGGTCAGAAAAATATCGTGGAGGAGAGTTTACGTAATCCCCTAGCGGAAATAGAAAAGATTTTTCAAAATTAATCCTAAGGCCCGAAGCAGTAGAGAATGCGTTTAGTATCTTAATAGATTCGGTTAATGAATTGAAAGAGCCATCTGAAATCAAAACCGTATCATCTGCATACTGAGTGATTCTGATATCTGTTCCTGAAATATTTATACCTTGAATACCATGGGCATTCACAATCATTGCAGTAAGAAACTCTGTACAAAAAATGAATAAGTAAGGGCTGAGCGGACAGCCTTGACGCACACCGCGAGATATTTGAAAATACTCACACAGATGGCCGTTGTTAAAAACACAAGAAAACAAATTCCTGTAATAAGTATGAATCCAATTAATGAAATCAGGACCAAAGTTGAAATAATGCAAAGTCTGTGTGATAAAATTCCATTCAAGACGGTCAAAAGCCTTTTCAAAATCTAAGAAAATTAAGGCACCATGAATATTGTGTGTATGACAATGATTAATAAGGTCAATAATCAATCTTATATTTTCACCGATATAACGGCCCTTTAAAAAACCCGTTTGCTCATTACTAATTAAATCAGGGAGTACCTTGTTCAGACGGTTAGCCAGGCATTTTGCTCCAATTTTATAATCTGTATTTAAAACAGCTATCGGTCTCCAGTTTTTTAAGTAATTCGGATCTTTTGAAGGCTTGGGAATCAAGGAAATAACAGCTCGACCTTGTTCATCAGAAAGGGAACCCTTTGTAAAAGCAAAATTAAGGCACTGAACAACAATATCCCCTATATCCTCCCAAAAAGTTCTATAGAATTCAACTGGTAAACCGTCTGACCCAGGCGTTTTATTAAGATTCATTGAAAAAACAGCTTCACGGCACTCATTCAAACTAAAAGGACCTTCACATATAGACACTTGATTCTCAGTGAGTTTTGTATGCTCAAAATGAATATCATTAAAGAAAGATAATACATCATCATTGTTAATATGCGACGTATAAAGGTTACTATAAAAGTTTTTTGTTTCACACAAAATATCATGCCAGCATGTCAGCCTCCGACCATTTTCAGAGAATAAAGTATTCATAGAATTATTGGTTTTATTCCTGCGTTCAAGGTTTAAAAAGTAGCGAGAGTTTCTTTCACCATACTCATACCAACGAGCTCTCGACCTTATTATAATACCATGGAGCTTATAGTCATAGAGACGTTCCAGCTTAGCCCTAGCCAAATCAAGAGACGACTTAACGTAATCAGTAGGGTTGGAACAAAACAAGTATTAAATTCCTAAGTGCTTAAATTTTCTTCCTTATGGTGGACATCTGTACAGTGCCGTGATTTTAACATAGATTTAGCGATTCTTCAGGTAAACGTTTTAGAAATGTTTATCCCCTCCCCTTAAGACTGGCTGTACGCCAGTTATTCATTATTAGTTTTGTAATAAAACATACAATCAAACTAAAACAACAGATCGAATGGGATTATCTATTGCAGACAAGTATACTTAAAGCTATCCGAGAAATACTACTCAATGCTTTTGTTAAATTTTACACTACGGACATGTTGCCTTGTAGACAATAGTCGCAGGGTATGCTTTTAAGATTCAATCTTAAAATCATCTCGCTGCATGAATTGTTTGTACATACCATTCATGGATGACCCATTGCAAAGCATATATATCTATACGTTCTGTGTGTGCAAGAAAAAAAAACCCTTCAAGTACTGAATTTGATTGTTACACTGACTCATTTTAAGGACACGTTTCTGTTCACTATTGAAAGTAAAAGGGAAATGATTTTATACCTCAAGCAACTCTCCTTGAAAAATAAGTAATCGTGTCACTTGAAGTTTACCGCAGATACTTATCGTCGACCGATCATGCTCAGATGGGCCTCATAGATGCCATCTTTTTCGTCCGTCGCCGATGACAAGTGTACAATCAAGATCATTAATTAAGACATGAAAGTGCACCCGGCAATAAAATATAAGTTAATTGAACGGATCTGATGATATTTACGGCTGGGGGCAAAATGTTTTTTTACGCGTTTTCTTCTCCAAGGTGTCCGGAAGCTGTTCTCATAAAGTAGCGGACGGTGTTTGAGTCCCTCGTTTGTACGCACGATTTGTCCTCTGGGCGAAATGTTTAGCTTTGCTAGCCTTACGTTTGTTTCCCCTCCAGGGCGGAGGAAAAACGAGGAGGCCGATTTGACGTCACTAGTAAGATTGCCAAGATCATAACAGCTGAAAATCCGGTCAGACATGTTGGAAAAGCAGAGTAATGCTCCCGGCAACATTAGTTACATTCCATGCTAACGACCCAATGTTTGGTTCATACGTACGCAAGTAGCCTTGTGCAATGGTAAGGACGAATATGCCGGTACATCGTCTACACGAGTCTGAAATTGTGTTTCATTAAAGGCATTGCTGGGGGTAAAAACTCCATCTTTCAAATTGGTCTGAAAGATTTACTCACATAAAATACAGTATGGTAGGAGAAAACTAACGAGCATTTTGTGAAGTGAAATGTGTTTCCAGGTAGACCAGTCATTTTCGTTGATCATTACGGGAGTTGAACAGTTGGTTTTAAAGAACTGCCGAGACTTAACTGTAAAATTAAAACAAAATAAAAGGAGACAATGAAGATTAATATCTTTAATTTTGGGGTTTTAACATTAATTCCTTTTATGCCCGAGGGCGGCTTATTTCATTTCATTTCGTCCAGTAGTCAGTCAGAAAATGTTAAAAAATCATACTTTTTATCTTGTTCACCAGCCCCCCTCCCTTCCCTTTTACGTTCGCAAACTAATCGGCTAACATCTGACCACAAAACCTTGGATTTGTCAACTTTCTTTTAGTGGAAGAAAAAGATGGGGTACATGCTTGAACCATATTTTGACAACTTCGTAAAATAGGGTTTTACGTTACTGTAGGCCTTACATTATTTGGTGGGATGCAACTTCAGTTTTCCTTGCTTTGCGTAACCACAGTTGTTAACATAATGGTGATGGTGATGGCGATGGCGATGGCGATGGCGATGGCGATGGCGATGGCGATGGCGATGGCGATGGCGATGGCGATGGCGATGGCGATGGCGATGGCGATGGCGATGGCGATGGCGATGGCGATGGCGATGGCGATGGCGATGATGATGATGATGATGATGATGATGATGATGATGATGATGATGATGATGATGATGATGATGATGATGATTTTTCTATAGCGCCATTCATAACAGAGACCTCAAAGCCTTTTACAGTAGAGAGTAAAATAAAAGACATTGCAGTAAAGGAAAAAGGCTAAAACGAATAGAAAACGCATAAAAATACAACCCTTAGTCCGTACACAACAGTAAGCCAAGGAGGCGGTATTTTCCAAGGGAGCTAGAAAATTCCCAACAATATTTTCATACCAAGCAAAGAGTTTTCTTTGTGTTGTCGAATCTTCACGGAATAATTCCGTTCTTTCTTACGGGATGTTCATACAGCGTGCATATTGTAATATTGTATTGACAGTTTGAGTAAGCGTGCGAAAAAGATTTGGCAAGGTGCATTCTGTATGTCAAGGCCTGAACAAGAAATTGTGATGGAAAGTGAAGAATTTGCGGATCGAAATGCAATGCACCCCACACCTTGTGTAGCCCACCAAAGCTAAAGAGAGTTGCATAGTAGGACACAACCTATGTGGACAGCAAGTGAGTGATCCAACTGCAGTATTTAATTCACAAATCATTAATAAATTTGGTCGCTTGATATTTTATTTGGAAACAACCCATATTGACAAACTTTAATTGGCTGTAACACAAATAGATACGACGCGCACTCACCTCTTATCACGGAACACTAATGGAAGAACCGTAATTGTTCTTGCTATTGCCTGCTTTGAAAGACATTAGTCTCTGTCCTCGGAACAATACATTTCTGAAGTCTTTGACAACTGTGATGCACTGGACTATTAATTAGAGCAGGAAGTCAAAATAACAACTCCCTGATTGGAGGACACACTTTCAGAGGATATTCCAATTGGAGGGCGTGCTTCCAGTTTTTCCCCAAAGATATTATAACCAAGGATTCCAAACTCCTATAGAGGTTCTTCACTGACGTCAGAAAACATGTGACAACAACAAAGTCAACTATATTGGGCGTCAAACTAATCACGTGCAATGTGTGTACTCTATGTACAAAAGTATCGGTCAAAGCTGAAAATGTTTAGATCTTTCTTTTCAAAGAATGTTTTCTTCATGATGGAGAAACTTTTTTACATAATCTACAAGGGGAATCGCAGGCCCAACAGATTTATTATCGATATCCAGCAAATATACAACGCAGGACTAGATGGGTTTCAGAAATTCTTCAGAAGAAATATTGAACTCGGGAGTCCGCGTACTAAATTGCGCAGTGCTCACCTTATGTCGGGTGAGCGACTAAAGATATTACGATAAAAAGTTTGTTTCTTTGTGATCGTTATAAAAGCATTTAAACCCAACACATATATCCTACATGCAAGCCTACAAGCACACGTTTGTACAATCGACCGCTAATAGTTTACTTAAAAAAATATTCTTTGAAAAGAAGGAACAATTCATTTTACGCTTTAACCGATGCTGTTTGTACACAGTGTAATTCTTGCTCGTGCGCTCATCTTGACGTCCAAAATGGCGGTGCAGGTGAACTCGAGCCCGCTCAGTCACTCCTCACTGGAAGGAAAATATCAGGGCTGTAGTGAGAATTTGGCATGCGCGCCGTCTTATTCGGCGATGATCTGCGTGCAGATATAAGAACGCGTTACAGGAAATTTCATCGTCAAAAGAAGTGGCATGCGTGGACTTTTGCAAAGCGTTCTATACGCGCAGAATATATTTCTCCGTGTATAATCCGGAATGGTAGCTGATGCACAAATCTGCGCTCTCGGGGAACGAACGCGCTAGTTGCTTTCCCGTTGTGGAAGCTTAAGAAATTGAACGCACATATAAAAGTGCGTCACTTGAAGATACCAACGAAACTGACCAATCAACTTCAAACCAGGCATTGTGCCTTCATGTTCAAGTGTATTTATGTGGAATGCCGGGAGGAAGAAATAATGTCTTCTTGTAAGTGGAGTTTATTGACGAGTGATACTTTTTGAATTAAAAATATTTCGAAATAGCAAGTATAAATACTTTTGTAAGATATTCATTTGCCTGCGTGTTTTCAAAACGACTGATCAGTGATCAGCGCTTCAGCCCCGATATTTTCGATCCATGGGGAGTCAACGCGCCATTTTAAGTTTGGAATCTATGCTTATAATATCTTTGTCTTTTTCCTGATGAAGTGTGCAAAACTGTGAGGTTCAAACGTGTTGGACAAGACAAGCTTGTATGCAACTCTAACATGTCATAAATACATTCTCAGTGAAAGCGTTTTTGTAAGTTAATCCCCATAGCAAGATACAAAAAGTCTCTTCACGTGACGTCAACGCCTTATACGGTGGTGCTTTTTCCGCCAAGGAAGCAGTAAGACCATCAGTGGGCTGCTGTCTTCCTATTTGCTAGTAATATGTACTCTACACGTGGGTCCTCACAGTCAGACCCTGGATCAGGAAAAATCCCGCGTAGACGGGCAGAGCACGACCATAGATCGGTGAAGACTTCTCGTGAGCGCGCAGAGCAAGTCCTGTGGTCGATTAACCCTTCACGTACCAACCTACACCAAGACCCTGTTCGATATTTTGGTCAATGTGTAAATCAAAAGAATCTACTGTGACATGGGACTTCCAGAGCCGAGGTAGCTTGTAGGCAAATGTGGGAATTGTGGAGGAATTTTTCTTATATTTTTTGGAATGACTGTATATCGTGATGATCTGAACCTTTGCAATGGCTATTTTGAATCTGGTGTTTCTCTTTTATCATCAGGTAAAAATGACGTCGTTGGTGAAAATTTTTGTCAAAACGACACTGTTGGAAGATCAAAGGGGACAGTGAGAGCCTTAACCTACTGTGACCTTTTGACGTTATCACGGAATGATCTCAACGAAGTGTGCGAGTTATACCCCGAGTTTCGAAAGCATTTCGCAGAGAAAGTCGAGGTCACTATCGACATGAGAGACGTAAGTAATTTCGTTAACTAGAGATTATGTCACCCCCACATCCCCACCAAGGCTTCCAAAGAATTATCCATTCTAAGCCCTCCTGCAGGAAGGAAAGATTTTATAACCTGCGGAGTCTGTAACAGTCTAATCAGACTAGGGCCCTGTTCCTGCATCTCTCGGCCCCATCCCTTTTCAACACCTGGTATCATGTTACCGGCTCAAATTAGTCTCCTCAAAATACACTGTCAATTCAAAACATTTCCCCTTCAATTCAATCTTAAATCAGCGATACGCAACAGGAATACAGCATATCTGTGCAATCATGATGATTTTCTCTAATGACAACATGACTCGAATCTCCCACTTTAGGTTACGTATTTGAATCAAAATTCATCACAAACTTTGGTACTTTTACAAATTTCAATCTCGATTTTCACATCAAATTGAATTTGTAATTTCAAGTGGCATGCTATTTTAGTAGGTCATGTAACATTGCCCCAATAAGTCTTTTTTACCGCCTATTACACGGATAACAGGGAACTAAAATTACTAAAAATTACTAAAATTACTTTCATCCATTTTTAAACACGTCGCGGCAATAAGAAAAGTGATAAACCTCATTGTCATATCACAGAATACATTTAACGCCTCATACACGCCACATCGCAAACACGTTTAAATGCTTTATCTAAACATCTATAGATATATATGTAATTTAAACAGTATTTGATGATTGCATTGAAGGCCCTCTAAGCTCACCCTAAACAGTAAAAATTCTCCCAACTAACCTAACTTCTAGCCCACCTCCAATTTTAAACACAAGCAACAGCCTGCACTGAGTTTCAATTGCTCGAGGCAAAATGAAAAACAAACTGTGTGACTGTGGGACTAATTAGGAACACAACTCACTGTCCAAGACATTACCAACCAGAGTGGTGCTATTACTGTTTGAATGAATGCCAATCAAAGTACAGTCACCAACTTGATTTAGAACTATGGGGATATGCCTAAATATATTTGGGGGATGACATAGCTTCTTTAAACCTAGAAACACAATTTGAAGTTATCCAAACACAATGTGATGTTTAGCCCACATTTAACCTCTAGAAATACAATATAATGTCATCTTACACAATCCGATGTTAACATAAAACCATGAAATTAAACCTTTAGATACACAATTTGAAGTTTAACAACATGTTTGCTGTGTGGCATTTAATTGTCGTCAATTCAATAAATGTGTTTATGCATTACTATTTGAATTTCTTTCTATTTAACCTAAACGTTAAAGATGTAATCAAAAACCGTTTTTCCTATCGTTTTTCCAAAGTTTAGATGAAATAAATGTGGCGTCAAAAGCAACTGAGAAAAATTAATAAATGTTACAGTGCAGACTTTTACTAAAAATTACTGCCTGTGATCATCTAGCTCTATCGGGTGAACATGTACCAAAATGTTGAGCGTTTAGCCAGTTTTTTAATTATCAGCCCACCCAGTCTAACCGTGACCGTCTGTAACTTAAATCCCGCTATCTCCCCCCTCGGGTTCCTCTGCCGAAACTTTACCGTTACCAAGCTCCTCTTGCAGTTAGATGTGGACCTCCATTTGCCTCATTGTTTACTGCGACGGTGCGACCTGGGCCCTAGCAACGTATTTCTCCTCCAAATAAAAGATCTAAGTACAATTCAGTTATGATGCAGGCGTCACACTGTCGCGAAACTGACACACGAATTAAACATGCAAATGAGCCTTGCAAGCTCTTTCGGCTATTTTTTGACATGCAAAAGATTTTGCCACCACTCACGAAGTTGTTCCCGGAGCCTGAGAAACTCCACCGACACCACCGGTTGTCATACGATGGCACGAGATCCCCTCACGTCCCTATGTTTTTACCGTCATAGCCGAATTTGAACATTCCTTTATCGTGTGTACATCTTGTGTCAATTTCGGTCGGGACAGTGTGAGGCCTGCATCACAAGTTACCCACCTTGCTACCAATCAGCTTGTGGATGCGTTTTATTAGCAGCTCGATTCGTCAGACTCGGAACAGCAACCGATGATACCCGAAGAGCGTGATGTGGAAGCTGGAAAATCTACTCCGGATTCGGCTTCGTTACCAAGAAAAAGACGAGCCGGAGCCGATCTTCATACCCGGGTAACCCTCACACCAGTGCCTAGCAAAGAGAGTGTGCAGAGAAGTGGAGACGAAGGAATCTTCAAAGGGGCTAGCAACAGGCCGTCGACAATGCTACTTATGCAAATGCAGATTGAGAGGGGTCATATGGCACAAGGTCGGTTGTTTTTGTTATTGTTCACTACCACCGTGGTTCAATTATATTACCATATTATAAACAATGCAAACCATTTGCTAAGTGTAGGCCTTCCATTATTCTTTCTCTTTATAAGGAGGGAATAGATGTAGATTCCACTAGACAAGAGGAGGATATCAGCTTTGGTCCTGGCACACCTGTATAGGGAGTATCAAGTGGTATGTGATAAGTTTAACAATAATTTGGTCTTTCGTCTCTTTTTACAGAGAACGTGAAGACTGTTCCCGTGAGCATGGAAGACATATCCACAATCACAGAAGAAAATAATAATACAGGCAGTCTTCCTGGAGTGACCGAATCAGAGGGCGGGAGCAAAGCCGGACTGGTACCAGGAGAGCTGCCACAAAAGACTAGGAAGAAACCGTCTTCCAAGCACGTCAACTTCCGTCTGTCCGCTGACAATGCGGCTCAATCTTCCCCCAACCTCTCGTCGGAGACAAAAAACGGATTGTTACCTAGTACCATCCCTCCATTCAGAAGTAGAGAGGTTCTTGTGAATCAAGGAAAGCCAGATACGATAAAATCGTCCTCATCAGATGCAATAAGAACTCATATAAGTCCTGCGGTCATTGTCAATGACGGTCAGCCGGGTGAAATTCAACTGCACAGACGAATCGATGGTCTGTATGACCAGTTGAGTATGATAGAATCTAGATTTGATGAACAGAGAGCTGCTATAATTGATTTTATTCTGGCGTCACATGACGCTCAGCAGGCAACAAGGTATATGCAAATTCCAAACCCAGATTCGGGATCAGGAACAGAGGACGTCTCTAGGGATAACCCTACCCCTCAGGATGCACACAATTTGTTGCAAAATGGCGAAAACGCCCTCACAAGGTTGGCAGGGGACGCTGATCAATTAGAAATGAGTGCATTACCCCCTAGTAGTCCTAAGGCTAAATCCTTCCCAAACATCGCGTCCGATACAAAAGATAACAACGTGCCTTCATATTATCAAATGCAGTTGCAAAGTGCAAACGCTAACAGTGGTGGCAAGTACCAAAAGTCAACGCTTCCCAGGCCAGGAAGAAGGAAAGGTCAAAGTTCATCTGCTGGACACGTGTCCACTGCAAGCTGGAACCCTCGCAGTCCTGGGAGGGGTAGCTCCTCGTCGTCGATTCCAGCAGTTGCCGCCAAAGATTGCGATCAAGTATGGTTTGAAAGGAGTGAAAACGACAGGCCACACTCGAGTTATTCATCCACTGATTGTTAGAAGCTGGTAGCCAAATCAAAGCAATTATGCAAACCCCGCCCATTTCTTTCACGTCATATTTTATACATGTATATACAGATCGATGATATGAATATGAATGGTTAGGTTTTAAAATAATAAATCATGTGACACATAACACATTCTTTTTTGATAAAGGGCCAGTAAATGATGATCCGACGCTTTGTAACCTTATTGGGTGATGTTTTATTTCCTTAATGATATTCTTTCAGTTTTAAGGTACTAGGTGAGATTGTGCCATAAAAGAACATCGAATGTAATGAGAATGTAGAGTTTGGCATCACTGTTCATTATTTCACAAAAGCGTCAACAAACGTTTATTACTGAAATAAAAGGAGGGCAGTCTTGTTGGTTAAAGTTGTGGGAAACAAACTTTATTTCAGTTTTATTCAATGGGTTACAGCAGGGATGCAAATATATGACGTTCTCTAGAACATACAATCAAACATAATTTGTCGAACGCAGTTTGCCTTGTTACGTTACACTACTTTTCTTTCACATACTTTAGTTTACTTTAATGTTATTCTTTTTCCAAATCTGAATTGTTTATTTACACTTTGTTTATTTATTGTATTTTCTTTTGGAATATTTTAAGGGTAAGTATTTTGGCCTAGAATGCTTGCGGGTTTAGCTTGAGGGCACTCCAGATTCCTACCCAATGAGCAAAGCATTGCCTAATTAAAATCGCTGTGTCAATACATTGAGCTGGTTCAGAGTCAAATTGGAGGGTTTAAGAGTGAACCGAGTTTACTTTGTTCATATTATAATCTAAATTAAATACTTGAATTTAATTTGTTTCATTTGAATTGCTGCTGTGCTGCTGATTTTGTATCTTTTTCTCCAGTTATTCTGGGATATTTTATTTATAATTGAATTTTGTTTTGGTTTAGTATTTTTTAACATTCGGCTAACTTGATATTTATGTAGAAATATTCTTCACTGATCATTTGTCTTTTAACAAAAGCGTTCTACAGTTCTACTAGTACTTGAAAACAAAAAACATTTTGGGTAAAATGAACTGTGAAACCTTTAGGTCAGTCTGGGGGATTTCATTCCAAAGCTAAATTACTTGTCGGAAGCAATAAATGCTATCTAGCTCTTACAAATTTTGAAGCTTACAATAACAAGCATCGTCTTATGTTAATCGGTTAAATCTATTAATATGATAGAAAACGTCTTGCTAATTTACAAGAAACACAAACAATTTTATTTAAAAACCCCTGCAAAACTAATATTAGGCTGCACAAAATTTTAAACTGTGTAGATGCTCATTTCTTTTTAAGTAAATTTGTTCTATAGGACAAGTTCAGTTTTTCTCAAGAGAAAAGCTTTACGTATGCCTCTTACATTGCATAAAATTGCTCATACTTAGTTTGTTACATGAGAAATCGTTTTATTTATCACCACATCAGGTAGTTACTAGATGTCATCATTCCAATTTCGAACATTTGTTGGAGGACATGATTCAAATAGTCCAAATACAAATTTTTATAAAAGTCTTACACCATTTTGTCTCTTTTATCTTATTCATTTCTTGTGGGTTGTAGGTGATATTCGAAAATGGCGTCGAACTTTTAAATAAAAATAACGAAATATTCCAGTAACCAAATATGAAACTCTCACATAAAATACAGAAAAAAATCTCTCTGACACCAGTAACAGATAACTGTTCAGTCCAAAATTTGAAGGCGACGCCCTCCGCGTTGAAAGAGGAGGAGAAAAAAGGAAGAAAAATGAAACTAAAAAAGGAAAACGAAAGGAAAGAGAGAAAAAAGGAATGGACAAAAAAAAAAAAACTTAAAAAAATAGAAAAGGGAGGGTTTGAAAGAAATGGAACAAGGAAGACCGAAAAGCTGTAAAGTTGATGCCGGTACATCGTAATTATTTAAAGGGCCTTTGCATGTTTTAACATGACAGTGGAGTAATAAAATTATGATACTCATGGATATTTTTCACATAAAAGCGTATCTTAACATACATTTAGTCGTGGCAGCAGGCAAATCGATTTTCGACCAAAAATTGTAAAGGTCCAAATTCGTTTGGCTTTTGCACTTTTGAAGGGGTAAGGTGAAGTCTTTTCGAATGAATGGATCATGTACCCTATTTTTATTGTTTTCTATCACAAAGCTTTCCCAAAGTATCAAACTTTCGCCAGCCACCTTCAGCTTGGCAGCTCCAACGTTTTCATACCTAGGCGTGGGTACAAAGATTTCCATGCAAGGATACGAAGAACGGAAGCAGTTTCTAGGTATTCCGACGAGAAAACCGGAATGAAGATTTGGAGAAAAATTCAAAGTACAGCCAAGTAATGGCCATTTTTAACTCAGATTTGCCTTTCTAGGAGACGCATTTATTTAGAAAGTTAGAAGAGTTAGGTGCAGAGCTTTTTTGCAGTTTGTATCATGGAAAGTGATTCCTTTTGTAAAGTTTCAGCCCTCTTCACATGCAACCATGCAAGATTCACGTCCCATGCCTTATACTCAAGGTATGGTTTTTGTTTCGGCACACTTCGCGTGTTTCTATTATCACTAGGGAAATTTGGTGAATGTTTAATTAATTCACTTGCAGAGAAAACATGCTTTTCAATCCTAACCCCTCAGTTGCATACTGTCAGCCTCCGTCTTAACTAACCTTTCATTTGAATTCTCGTTCCAAGTTATGACGATTTCCGGCAAGTTCTTGGTGTACTCTAAATTTTACTTGAGTCAGTTAAAAGATTCATGCAAGAGCCCCTATTTTAAATAACTCACAGAACTTAGGGGATTTCCCCATGACATCCATCACTGACAGAGCCAAGGACGAATGGGGGCATACACCCTCCTCTAGCGACAAACAAGGTGAAATCGTTTAGGGGTTGGTGAGGTATATGTTCTGAAAGTAATGATGGCATATTCCCCATATTTATGTGTGATAAATACCAAAACATCAAACTTTTTCCCTCGCTTCGCCCAAGATGTTGCTACCATCTTTGTCCACGATGCACAAAACAATTTCATATTTGGCTATGTCTATTCAACCATCCTCATCGTTCTAATTTCACAAGTTGGTTTACGTCTGGTGAAACCTGATATGAAAGACTATGAGGGATCATATGTTTAGCATCACTCTTCTAACATATGCAAGGGCTTTAAATATTTCGGTTGTTTTCTTAACATTTAAACATTTGATCTCATGTAACTAAAATGAACGCCTTCCATTTCACGACCCCATTCCCTTACCCCTACCCCTACCCTACCAAGCCTACAGTGCACCAACCCCTAACCCTATTCCTTCCCATACCCAGTCAAAAGTGGAAGCATTTCAATATATGTTGAGGATTTTTTGACGTACGATCAGTTCAAATTGACCCCTGATTTCAGCCATACTAAATGAACAAAAATTACTCAGTTGGTCGTGCCATTTCTGACAATATTGATTGAGTGTTTGGCAACTTGTGCTGCCTTTCCACTTAATGTCAAAATTTCAGTCTGAACTCCACAAGTTGCCCCCACCTCGAGTAGAGAAATCCTCTATACACCCCTATGTATAAAGAGAGGATGTTATAGAGATAACCATATATATATATATATATATATATATATATATATATATATATATATATATAAACTCTTTAAGTTATTATCTTACGGTGATATTTGTTTAAAATATTCTTCTCTTGTAATCTTCTTTTCTTTTCATTGAGCAGACAGCTGGATAAACTAAATATCGATGCACTTTTAAGGTGTGTCAGTCATCAGTCTTTGTATTTAAACAAAACTGTATCCAGGGGCTTAGCTATGGGGGTGTGGGGTTGCCAGACTGATACCCCCAGGCTGAGCGGTAAGTCTGCACATCAACTCTTGGGAAAGACTCAAAAGGAACGCAGGAGAAGAAAATCTTTTCAACCTGGCAATTTCATAAGCAATCAAACTTTTACGAGTGACAATTTTTGAAGAACGTTAATTTTCCGCACCTTTCGTGTCTTCTGGCTTGTCATTCTATACATAGTGTATCGTTTCTAAATTCGTGTAGCCATATTTATTGTTCAGGCAATGTCCCACCAAGTTAAAATGCTAAAACAGCCTTTCAATACCCTCATTGAAGTACTGTATGCTACTACATGCTCTTAACTCGATACTTTTTCGTAAACACTTGTTTAACGTCCCTTAGGTGCAAATTGACGATGTCTTTGGCAAAGCTTCAAACTGATGATATCTAGGCTAGTGCCTTTTACTTTTTATGGAGGGGTGTGTCTAAAATGAAGGGTCGGACGCATCTACTCTTGAAAGGTTTTGTGTACATAATATGACTATGGTGCAAAATGGTGCTATTTTGGGGAAAGCTTTGAACTTGTTACATGTTTAGAAATTTTCATTTTTGTGCCTTTTTCTTTGGATAGGTGAAAGGGAGAGGTTTCTGCCTAAGGTCCTTCCCCTTAGAGTGATTTTTGCCTTTGTAAGTTAGTTAGGATGCAAAATATTGCTTACATTGGCAAAGTTTTGAATTGATTATATTTCTAGAATTTCTCATTACTTATCGCTTTTGGCTGTGGTATGGCAAGGTGCCATGGCACGGCTAGTGCCAACCTTTTCCCTCTTGAGTGCGTTACTTGAAGGGCCACCATCGATTGGTGCATTGCAAAGCATGTCGATTGTTTTGTTAAAAATGCTTCCCAGATTGACGGAAACGGCACTTTCTAGACATCCAGATTACTTCTAAACAGTTTTTGAGACTTCATGCTTTAGACAGAGAGACTTCAAGAAGGAAAGTTAAACCTAAAAGACAACGCTTGAGAAACATTCCCAAACATCTTTAACGTGTAGGCTTCAGTTGTGTTGTGTGCATCATGCATGAGGAATGAGGTTCGTTCGTCCATGGAAATTCCGAGGTAGTAACTCCACGGTTCGTCAGTGCCAGTTAGCCGTATGAGAGCCCGTCTGAGGCGGGGGTCCGGGAACCTTCCAGGGAAACTTTTTGAAAATGAACCTTTATATATGCGATTTCCCAGGTCCTGAGGACCTTAAAAACATAATCACTACAATGGAATTTTACGCATTTTTAGTATTTTTTCCAAGTAGGCTATATTTCACTCACGGTTTGGAAATCTCAGCCCCCCCTCCCCCCACCGCAGGCTACGTCCCTGGTTTCCAACTCCAACTCTGAGGTTTTAAGAAAATGTCGCACGATATAATTGACTGCCACATGGAATGAGAGATCGGATGTAAAAACTGTTAATCTGAAGTGTACTGGAATTTACCTTTTTGACATTAATGCAGCACACGTTATATTTTCCAAGGCAGGAGACGAATACACGGCCACCTTCTCTGAAGCATGGGAGAACTGTGAACCATATATGTTCTGTTCCCGAAGATATGCTATATGATGGTTATTAAACACCTCAGACATACAGTTCACATGCAGATCCATGAGCCTTTTCAAGTTGAAAGCTTTCACACAAATTTGTGTCTAAACAGTATTTGCAGGTGTAATCATGAATCAGTCAGCTAGTCCCTCAAGGGTGGACGCAAACAAAATGGACACAATGATGGAAAAGTTAAGACAATTTAGCATTGTGCTAATTTCTTGCTTGTTTGACAATATGGGATGCAAGTGTACCTACCCTTGGTTCAACTGGGATCCGTGCACAACGTAACCATGGCCCACATTGAGCCCAGCCGGGCTAGCCCATAACACCCCCTACCCCAGTTTGAGACCACCTGTAGCCCACCTGGACAATCCCATTTGAAGCCTTAACCCAGCTAGGGTCCAACTGAGGCCTGCTTCCAGCTTTACTGGTTTAGCCCAGTTGGGCCTCAAGTGGGACCCACCTCCACCTCAGCTAGGCTATCCCAGTTGACAAACACGGATTGGCCCCAGCTGGTGCTCAGCATGTAGCCCACCAGGGGCCTAGCAGGGGCCCAGCTGGGGCCCAGCAGTAGCCCAGCAGGGGACCAGTTGGGGCCCACCTGGGAATGTTTACTGGGAAAGTACAGCACCTATGGCAGAGATAAAGCGAATAGGGTACTAGAATATTTCGAATATAAGTTGAGATGCAGAGATGGGCATTCGCAAATGATAATTTTGATTTAATGTTGCATAATTCCTTGGTACCTTGGGTTATAATCGTATGTGGTACGTTGATGTGTCTTTAATACGACTATAAGAGTACTATTTATGATGTTAATTCCACCGAGACTGGTGGGGAGCATATCTAGAAGCAAAAAGCCTTTCCCCTTGGTAAAATGGGGGAAGGAAACGCAACATGAGGATCATCTAGGATTCAAAATGTACCAGTCAAGGCCGTCTCACATCAAATCATGCAGAAGCAACTAAAATGTAAGAGGGGGTTGGCTGCCTCTCCAAAAAACTCGGTGACATGTTCGCAGACAAAATATGCTCGGGATGAAATAAACCGAGGTTATAGGTTTAGTCTCTTGAATTTGCTGGAAAATTCTTGCCACATGTAGGAGCATATTACCCAGTAAAGAATAATTTCACAGTTTTTGAGTGAAGTTTTTAATAGGAGAAAAGGTTTAAGTCTAAATGTTCTTTTTGTGACCTTATTTAGTAACAATCCATAGCATGTTATGCTATTGCTAGACGCATTTCGCCCAGAAAGATTATTTTGGGGGCTCATCAGCAGCAGGGAACAATATAAGTAGGCAATGTTTGCCATGCAGAGTGTAACGTGTAAGAAAGGATTAAAATTATTCAAAATGATAAATGAAATTCGCCGTGGGAGTCCAAGTAACATTATTGTATAAAAGTAGCACTGAAAGCCGGTGATGTAGGCCGATATAAATTTGAAACAGGCGTGAGAGAGTAACTGTATAACCTTACCGTGGTGTTATTTGCGGGCCTGCCTAGTGTGTCAGAGGTTCCCATCAAACTGTTAAAAGGTTTTAAAGGACTTAAAAAATGCCTTCTAAAACATTGGCATTTTATTACTGACCACCTGACACTCAAAACTCTGTTTCCGTAACTCCCGCTTATCGCTAGCACAAACAGGCCACTAGGTTAAGCGACTCACTTATCTGGGCAAAGTTTGTTTCTGAAACAGACACTTACTCTGATCTAGATAACTTCGAGTCATCCTTAGTTGAAATAATGAGTGATTTATTATCTGCATAACCCGACATAACTTTTGACATATTGGCACATTTCATTATTGCTACTGATGACACCCCAAAATTGTCTTTGTTGTCGAAACGCGTCTAGCAATAGCACACCATGCTATAATTTGCTACAATGCAAGATCACAAATTTTCTGTTAACCCTTTAAAAACCTTTTTAGGCTTTCTTGATACTTTAAACATTTTTCATTTTTTTTCAACATTATTCTCAAACTTACCGACGTCACATCACCCCCTAACTCATACCCAAAACTAACAGAACATATTAGCCATGCGAACAGGTCACTGAGTTTTTGGAGAGTCGGCCAACCCCCCCCCCCCCCAAATGTTATTGAAAGCTGGGAAAAAATGATTCATACTCTCTGCAACTTCTGTCTGCCAAAATAACGAACACTCACCAATAACAATTAGCTTAATATGATATATTTGCCAAACACCTTAAATAGACGATTACATTCAGAGAACACTCTAAGGGGCCTCAAATTTTGATATGGTGTACACAGTAGAGACAGTAAACCGGAAATCAGCAACATGATGAATACATCTCCTTAAAATTGCCCGCTTTTTTCTTCCCATCGCCATAACAACAGATGCACAGGGTTAAAAATGTTTATGACCCTAACCGCAAAGTCATGCAATATAGACCATATGCATATAACATCACAGAACAGAAAGAGCGCCCTCCAATGGGGGCAAGCGCGTATCATCGCAACCAACGCCAACAAATCCAGACAGCTGATATGTGTACCGGTCGGATACACGCGTAAGACTACTACGCGCGCGTGCGAAGTCTACGTCGTACGTACATTGTGCTTCATTGTTTAGCCTACAAAATGACGTGTCGGGTGGCGTCAGTGCATATGGCCTGTAGCTAAAAGTAAAGAGACAGTTGAATTGACACAAATTACTTACAAACTTTACTCTATGCATCTTGCAATTGCATACGGACATACAACAAGAGGTTGTTGGTACAGCTTCAGGTTGTACTTAGCCATAAACTTGGATAGAGGTAACTAAAGAATAGGCACTGTTGTGTTTCTATTTGTAAACTGAGTAGGAAAGAAGCTTCATGCGATAACAATTGCCTTAGGCGATGGGTTTTGTAACATAATACTTCAGCAGGACAAAAGAAAGGTGAGCTTAGAAAAACAGGGGTTTAATGTAATTAATTCGGCATGAACCCGATGGTCCAATGTTCAGTACTAGTAAATTCAGACCACATGGTTTTTCAGTTGACTTACTTCAATAGCATAATATCGAGTATCATAAAAAAATGCACAACCAGTTACATTCTTGGAGGTAATGAATTTAAAGGAAAAAATAAAGCATCTTTTAGCAACTTGTCAATTTCGTTAGTTGGCATCAATGACATTTAACATTATATCGTAACACCATACACTTTTGCTCTTAGGATGAACTAACCTTACGAATTCAAAATACAATGACTAAAGAATTGATGATGACCAAGAACAGTGTACTATTCCATTACCACAACTAATCTTTTAACTTGACATGAAGAGTGATTAAAAACAGTTAAGACACCTGATGAATGAAAATAACATGGATGCAAAAATTCCTACAAAAATAATCAAAGATTTTGTGATCAGATTCTTTTCAATCCATCTTCACCTTTACAAGAGAGTGCGTATACCAATTGTATGGCAAAGAGTCTTTCCACTAGTTTCGGACAAAAAGTGACCCTTTAAGTTTTATTTTGAAAAAAAATTCAAGGTTATTAGAGATGAAACAAATTCAAGTTAAGTCGAGCTGATAGAACCAAGAGATATTTTTTACATGTCCTTACAATGGACGTTCATAAGCGGTAATCATTGCGAACTGTATTCCTCTTTTTGTTTAGGTAACCTTCAATAATTGTGAGGACACGTAAACGAAATGATCTTCTAAGAATATATACAGCAGGGAGATGTTATCCGAATGGATATATCACGAGAAGTTCAATTTATGCTAATACTTTAAGATCTATTTAAGTACTAGCTGTTGATAAGGCTTACAAGGACTTAGGCCCTTAATTTAATGCCTTTATTTTGATGAACTATCTCCTTGCGACATCATTCATCTCCACTAATACTTTACTAATGCTTAAATTGAACAATTCTTTGATGTGTATGTTGGTACCGTCAACCTTAAAATGACAGGTTTTCTTAAACTCAAAACTACTGTTTAATAGAACTAGATTAATATAAATGCCCCTACCCCATCTAAAGAGACCGTGTGCAAATGAGCTAAAGAGACAGAAGCGTACATTCTTTTACTGCATTCTGAAAAGCTTACTCAAGTTTCCTGAATCAACAAGACATAAATCTATGTTCACAATCACAATTAAAATCAAATCGATGTTGTCTCATTTGCGGCATCAAGCGACACCAGAGAGAAAATATATTTAGTTTTCAGGCGACTGGCAGTTCCTTGGCATTGGAAAAATATTGCCATAGTTCTACTCATGATGTAGCGGACGACAAATCTCTTTGTGCTTATGTCTAATCCAGCTTAGTTCTTATCTGCTTATAGAAATCTTAAGAGCAAGATAATTGAACGATTATTAGTTGACCTTGAATACGCAAACCTCACTTCAAAGGAAGTTTTGGCAAGCTATCTCCATTCAGATAACAACTGACTAGTTTGAGTAAGATTTTACAAACAATTAATGTAGAAATTACCCTTATTTTGTATGATTGCTCAAGACCAGGATGATTTCTACATTATTTATATGTAAATTTACTTTATTGCACATAACATACGTCATTTTTGCAATAATTTAGTGTACCTGTTTTATTTACTTACAAAGTTTTCTACTTCTTATTTTAATTAAACTATGAAACGTATTTCTGTGAGTGAAAGAAGATGGATAATGATACTTCTATTGAAAGCATTAGACACAATAGGTTGCAGCATGTACCTTAAAAAACATCCTTTCATTCGGGTGTAATGCAGAAAGTAGTACTTGCCTCGCTGCATCGGGGATGGCGTCAGATGGGGATTGGAGGACCATGTTTCCACCCAGGGAAGGCTGGTCTCACAGTCTATGGGACTGTTTTCAATTTCGTCGGGAGAACAGTGACTACAATAAAGTAATCCTGACAGTTGACACCTTCCCGATCGTTTACGTATACTTTTGCTCTCAAGATGTGTAGAATCTTTTTTAAGAATCCGAACATTTGGGCACCCTTCGCGAGCAACAGAGTTTCGATTTTCATTCCTTGCATAGAGCATAAGGACACTGAGCTGTAGTGCGGGAGAGGGTATGTATGTTTGTGTTCGTGACGCTTAGCTTACAAATACGATATTTTATAAACGTTAACCTTGATAAATCTCATAATTAGTACGTGGATGGTCCATATTAAATTCGAGATGTGTCTTCTCTTTCATAGAGGTTAGATTTCATTTAAGGTCCCCGGAAGTCAAACTGTGAAAAATCTCAAAAACACTTTATTCAAGTTGGGTAACCTTGAGAAATTCCACCCAAAACATGCATGAGCCTCCAGTAAACTTCAGATCGTTTTCGTTTTTGGTGGAAGAAAAATATCTTTTGAAGTTACCATAGGTAAAATTGAGAAAATCTCTTAAACACGATAACCACCCCCCCCCCCAACAAAGATAGTTTTGAGAGATATCTTAATTTGCATGTATATGCTCAACATTAACTTAAAGGTCAAGAGCAGTCGTCCCAAACTTATTTTGAAGCAACAGCTAAATCTCACAATTTTCTTCTTATTTCTCTGCAAAGTATCTTTCACAATATTTTAGGACTTCAATATTGCATATTCAAGGTAAACCAATCAGTTACTTCTAGTAAATTTCTCGTTTGAGGAGAAAACATATTGTCACGTGACTCTCAAGAGCCAATCATGAAACAGGACAGTCTACTACACTACTTCAAGTTGGGGTGACTGCATATCCCCTTTAAAGAATCCTACAATTTTTGGTGAAGGTCAAAGCTTATTTGTGGTTTCTAGAGGTCAAACTCAAATTTTAGGAGAAGTAAAATATTTCATGCACTAGAAGTAATACATGTCGTGGTCTATCATTTTGCTGACGCAAACACAGTCTGGCACCAGCTGGCACCGTCTGGCATCAGCTGGTACCACCTGGCACTATTGTACATTTTTCTTTAGGTACGGAATCAAGGAATGGACGTTCTGGCTTTAGTTTTGTCCCTTGTTCCTTTCCATACGGCTATATAGGCTAGTACAAACCCCCTCCCGGTCAATCGAGTAGCTTTTTTGAAGTGGCGTGTGAGGTTTTCTGCAAAGGTTCGAGATTTCATTCCTAATCACTTTTGATATCTTGACCACTTCATGGACCGGACGGGTTGGACACGATACAATGCAGGTTCCAAAGTAAGAGTGAGCCGGTCGACGATTGTTTATGTTTGTTCTCAATGAGTTCTACTGTTTGTGGGTCACTTAAACATTGCAGGAGCTGCAGTTCCACTTGTCAAATATTTCAGCTCATTTAATCAACGCTCCCTCGGTAATATTTCACAACAGTGCAAAGTATTCCCTGTCATGGAATATACGGTATTGTATAAAGACTTTAATCACATGCTCACACCCACCATTCTCTGCGGCTATCCTCTCTGTAAACTACAGCCTCCTTCTGGACTTGCTGCCCACCGACGTCTATCTATAATGCCGTGCAGAACGTAAATTTTATGATATCTTGCCGAAAAGTATCGTGTGTCAAGTTTTTTTTAATTCTGTACGGTGCGGGAGGTGCCAGAATTGCCAGACAATGTGGAGTGTACATCATTCCTCTTTCGAAATGTTGTCTTTACACGGTTTCCTGTATTTGACATCCAGTGACCTCAAGATATGAGTGATCTCTTGATATAAGAAATTGATATCTCAAATTTGATAAGTAACTAAATACAATAAATGAACAACAAAAACTGAAAAAATGAGTGCACAGTTCGAACCCGAAGCCGTTATAATGAGAATCCTAGCACTTTCCTCTGCACAATCAAGATACTAACCAATTACTATCTATTTTTAATCAACATATAGTCACAAATTCCTTTACACGTGTTCCTAATTAGGTAACTAAAATAAGAATTACTTGTTAATGTACCAGACTCATGCTTTTGCAAAGATGTTTGTTTTTTACTAGCATTGCACCTCAAATGGTACAAAAGTTCTTCCATGCCTTTTCGGACGTAACGAAACCAGTATAAGAAGTATCCATCACTGCTATCTTGAGATACTGACGGTGTTCCCAAGTTAAGCGTCACAAACCCACACCTACACACATATGCGCGTTTAAAAACACTCGCGCGTTATGGCATAGATTCCTTTTGCCTTCGGCAAGGAATCAAGAAAATAATACTTTCTTCGAGATTTTTTTCAGTAAAAGCATTTCAATTTAGAATTCACCTCCGTTGTACAATATCACAAGATACACATTTCCATAGCAACTAATACATTTTACGTCGCTTGCATATTCCTTTCAATGATGTTGAACAAGACCTGTCGTTCCAACGACCACTGCTTGTCATCTCGACACAATCTTCATTTTCAGCATTGTTTGGCTCATCGGCTTCCCAATTTGTGAAGTCATACTGCATATATGAAGATAAATTGATACCAGTTGTATTTAAAATCAATTAAGTTTATTCATTGTTTAATTTAAACTCCATAAATGTTAAATTTTATGGTTTATTAAATGTTAAACCTTACTTTTTAAACCTTACTCTTCCAGTACTGAATTGTTCCTGTATATATATATACATATATATATATATATATATATATAATTAATATTATATACGCGCTTTCTTGCGCTTTCATCTCAAACTTGTTTGTGTAACGGTTAGATTTCACACTACAGTTGACAAAGCCTCCAGGAGGGCGAAAATTTCTGTTTCAATAAATTATTCAGTTGGATCATGATGCACACTCTCTTTTTCATCATTTCTTATATATATATATATATATATATATATATATATATATATATATATATATATATATATATATATACACACGGTACGTATATATATGTGTGTGTGTGTAGGTGTATCAGTTGAAAGTTATTCACTGTAAAACCCAATTTGTTGGGATAACTTATCAGACTTGACAGCTTGAGGTAACTTGTCTCATGGATCTTTTAAAGTTCAGACAACTGAGTGTCTCCGATTATGCATCTCATTATTGAGAGAAACTCAGTTGACTAAACTTTAAAAGGTCCATGCAGCAAGTTACCTCAAGTCTGATAAGTTATCCCAACAAATTGGGTTTTACAGTATACCGTACTGTAGCAAATAGTAGTAAAAGTTTGCGGAAACTCCACGTCGTTTCGGGTTTAAACCCTTTATCAGGTGCCACTGAGTGGCACAAAATACAACTGATCGTACAGTAGTAGACACGACCAAAAGTGCCAAATACAAAATACACAAAATTGGACACGACCAAATTAGCCAGGGAACCAGGTTACGTACAGTGGTTTACATATGAACCAACAAGGCAGGATTGACCGATTTACAGAAGTTCAAGTTTCACGTTCAGACATGAGGAGGGGGGGGGGGAGGGAGGTCTAAGCTTTATAATGAGACGGTTTTCGGCAGCTAAGCGATCTTGATCGTAACCTCGACACGAGATGCCCGCTGTAACCATCAAGTCACGTCGAGTAGGCTGACGGGGGATTGAATTGTGTGGTCACAGGGAATGATCTGCTGCAAAACTATAGAGAAACACTGGTCTTTGCAACAATCTGTCTGGCCAGTAAAAGTTAGCTGTGTCCGTTTTTAACGCTTATCCGCTTGAGTAATTTTTTTGCGTTGGTTGTGATGTCGGCATTGTGAGAGGCTTCTGATCACTTGTTCAGGTGGTTGGGAGACAAATGATCGACTATTGCAAGCTTTCGGCCCGACAAAGGTTGCAAAAGCCAGAGGTGTTTAACAGAGCCAGTACGCACCAACGTGTAATGAAATCACGGCCGCTCCACTTGAGATACCAGACAGGTTTGGAGAGCTCTTTTTTGTGTGACGAGCTAGGTTAAACGATTCTTGTGGTTGATTTACCTCACCTTGAAGGTGCAGCCGAACGTGCCTATGTATGTGTATTACTTTAATGGTAGTAACTTTGGCCTTGTAAACGGTGGTGGGTGTTAGACAATTCCCTTCAAGGGGACAACCCTTAACTCTTTGACCCTGCAATCACAGCCATGACTTGCTAGTAGAGTTTTCAAGAGAGCACTTTTGAGTTATGGCCCTTTATAACGGATTTCATGTTTTTCATGCAACTGTAGCTGATTTTCACGGTGTTTTTGTTCAGAACACTTTGTGCAGCCTGTCAACCGGGAAAATGTTTGGCTAGGGGCTTGAGGACGGTTTGCCAACATTCGATTTGACTGTTTTGCTTTACGGGGCTATAAATCATATGACCTTCTTATGCCCCTGTCTCTTCGATCGTCTTTGGGCTGGTAGGCTCTCACCGTGGTTCTCTAGTTTGTGGTGATAACCGTTAGAGTACAGTGCCTGTTGGTAGGCAGCTTCTTGATTGCAAGAAAGCTCGGTCACACGACTGGATGTGAATGGACAGAAGGCGTCATTGGGTTTTCTCTTGGGAGGGGGGGGGGGCTTAGGTTTAATCTTTCATGCCAAGCGTAACATAGAGAAAGTTAACAACGTTGATGTTTGTCTCGATAATTTTCGAGTAAATCTCGCTAAAGGTTTTTAATGAAATCCTTGCGAGCTCTGTCAGCGAGTCCTCCGGAGCGCGTTTTTAAGGATGCTAGGGCCACCATCTCTGTAGAGACCGACGTCGGAGACATGACAGTGCTTACTAAAGCTGTTCAGAATGTAAAGGCGGACAAATTTACATACCTCAGCTAGCAATAGATTAGTTTAATTCCCCTATGGATAAACAGTCCCTCATTTTTATGACTTTTTCATATTGTAGACTTCTGTCCCTCCATATCTCAGCAGCTACTCACTGCAGCCTTAATGTGGGCAAATCACCTGTCTCCATCTCAAAAACTAAATTTTCCATCATCACGCAGGCCAGAAAGTCGGTTCTGTTTAGCTACTGTACCCCTTGGACATTGCGAGGTTACCATAACTTCTTTGATATTAGAATGGGTAGCTTTGATGGTGCTGAGGTAAATGAACTGGTCCACCTTTACATTCTGAACAGTCTTAAAATGTGTGCAAAGTTTCCACCATCGCTGTCTTCAGTTAATGTGTTTACAAGCAACCTTCTCGGTTTGGCATAACCGTTTCCCTATTCCAATGACAAAGCCCAAAGGCTTAGTGATTCCTTCCCGGAAGAAAATTAAAGGCATCTATCTGTCGCATCTACTGCGTTTACTGACAATCTCCACTGTTTTTGCTGTTTCACCTCCCGTGACCTCATGTAACCTTTGACCTCGATCAAAACAATAGGGTTCATCCTCTGGCTATAACACACCCACATGCCAATTATGAAAAGGATACATGCTTTCTTCCTTGAGATATTGTTCAAAATGTTTCGCGTTTTGACCTCTTGTGCAGGCTCACATGACCGCTGACTGCCACCAAAAACGATACTTTTGCCTAATATGATAACTTTATATACCAAGTATGACAGAATACACCATTCCTATCATTCTTAAGATACTGTGTTTTCAAGGGTTTCTGCTTTCATCTTCTGCTGACCTCACACGACTTTTGATCTCTAGCAAAAGCAATAGAGTTTTTCCTTACAATATGTTAAATCCATATACCAAGTATGAAAGTATCCATCGTTCCTAGCTTGAAATGTCGTGTTTACAAGCAAACCGTCACAAACACACACACACACACACACACATACGCACACGCACCTACACATACGCGCATACATGCGCCCTCAAGTGTAATTGTATGGATTGCTTTCGCCTTCGGTAAGGAATAAAAACGGCCGCATCATGTATTGCGTCTCGCAGTGCACATCGTTTCGTGCAGTTTTTCGTTTCCTTAGCATTACAAGTCGCTTTTGACGCAAATTAATATACTTGTTTCGACGCGATTTAAGGCTTTTAACAAGTTATCAGTTAACACAGGTAACCTTCAACAAATTTCCTACGAACTGAAAATTGATCAAAATCCCACCCCAAAGTTTAAATATTAAGGTCAGTTTTCAGTTTAAACTTTGTCATTGGGATATATATCGAACTATAATTTGTATTTTATAGTGGTAACAAACTGTTAAGTATGAACCCGCTTTTGCAACTCTTTTGTTCTTTTGCATTATGCAGTAGTGTTAATTCATTGCCAGTGTCTCTATATCTTGAGTAGATTGTCATTTTGAGTTTCTAAACACTGGGCCGTACTGAATCGTTCACACCATGTTACTACCAATATGTACAATACTTCTACTATAACGAGGAAATGATCATGGGTAACATGTACCCACACCAACAATCGAAAATTTCCAGATCTGCAATTCAAGTAGCTTATAAGGCATAGGCGTAGGAAGCTTTTCGAGACTGGGGAGCTGAACCTTGTTTTGGATCGCCGTCCTGGGGGAGGGGTCTAAGGGGAGGGGTATCCCCTCCTCTTTGGAAAATTTTTGGACATTTGAGGGTCCTCAGATGCAATTTGGTCCAACATTTTGGACAAACTTTAAGGAAAATTACTGCAAATTTTTGACATTTCTTACAGAAGAGACAAATAATGGGTTTTTGCCGTTGGATCGTGGGGGGGGGGGAAGCATACTTCATCCCCCCACATTTTTACTGGGGGGCTAAAGCCGCCTCCGCCCCCGCTTCCTACGCCTATGTAATAAGGTAAAGACCCTACATGAAAATGCTTGAGTAGTTTTCCGTAAGTGAAACAACCTCTCAACAAGCAATAAGTAGTGGAAACTACAGAGTAAGTATTTTGAACCAACCAGTATAGGTGGTAGATGGTTATCACAATATGATCATATTGATTGCAGTGTTATGAATGGAACACAATTGGTTACATACCTGTGTATAATCAGTGTACACCCACACTCCTTCGCTTGATTGGTCGGTTAGCCCAATAAAGCAATTTCCACTGCTGAACGAACACATTGCTAAAAAATGGTCAAAGAGATGCTTTTGTTAATTGAAAATGTCTGAATAGTCGTCATACTGAGACATTAAAAACATCCCGTGCTGTGCTTACTTCTAAAATTCTGTTCATGGACCCTTAAAATATAGCCATAGACACAAGAGATTTTCATATCTCGAGTATAGCCAAAAGCCATCAAAATGACATGAAAATATAGGGCCGTAGCCTGGGTGAAATCCCTGGGGGGGGGGGGGAGTTCATGACACTAGCAACAGATAGTTGACACCAGGAAGGACCCTTCCTTTTTCACCTTTGATGAGTGCCATCCTGGGGATGAGAGGTGGGGTACAATTAAGGCCTGGTTTAGATGCAAAATTGTTTTATCATTTGCAAAGTCTCGAACTGATTATATCTTTACAAACTGTCATTATTTTGACATATTCTTTGTATTATTTGGCTGGGAGTAAGGCTAGAGGTGTTGTCTACATTCTGTGAGAAATTTCGTCTTTGTGAGTTGGCTTGGATACAAAATGGTTTATGAATTGAACATATTTTAGGAGTCCTTATTATTTATTGATTTTTATCTATATTGGTAGGTTAGTTAGTTAGTTAGTTAGTTAGTTAGTTAGTTAGTTAGTTAGTTAGTTAGTACCTACTCCTAAACGATTTCACCTTGTTTGTCGCTAGAGGAGGGTATATGCCCCATTTTTCCGCGGCTCTGTCAGTGATGGATGTCATGGGGAAATCCCTTAAGTTCTGTGAGTTATTTAAAATAGGGGCTCTTTTATGAATCTTTTAACTGACCCAAGTGACATTTAAAGTACACCAAGAACTTGCCGGAAACCGTCATAACTTGAAACGAGAATTCAAATGAAAGGTTAGTTAAGAAGGAGGTAGAAGGTATGTAACCGAGGGACTGAGGATTAAAAAGCATGTTTTCTCTACAAATGAATTAAACATTCACCAAAGCTATCGATAATAAAAACACGCGAAGTGTGCCGAAACAAAAATCATATCTTGGGTATAAGGCATGGGACGTGTGAATCTTGCATAGTTACATGCTAAGAGGGCTGAAATTTTCAAAATCACTTTCCATGATACAAACTGCAAAAAGTCTAACACTTGTAATTTTCTAACTAAATGAGTCTCCTAGAAAGGCAAAACTGAGTTAAAAATGGCCATTACTTGGCTGTACTTTGAATTTTTCTTCAAACCTTCATTCCGATTTTCTCGTCGGAATACCTAGAAACTGCTTCCGTTCTTGGTATCCTTGAATGGAAGACTTTGTACCCACACCTAGGTACGAGAGCGTTAGAGTTGTGAAGGTGGCTGGTGAAAGTTTGATACTCTGAGAAAGCTTTGTGATAGAAAACATTAAAAATATAGGGTACATGATCCATTTATTCGAAAAGACTTCACCTTACCCCTGCAAAAATACAAAAGCCAAACGAATTTGGACCTTTAACATTTTTGGTTGAAAATCGATTTGCCTGCTGCCACAACTAAATTTATGTAAAGATAAGTTTTTGTGTGAAAAGTATCCATGAGTATCATATGCTAATTTTACTCCATTTTCATGTTAAAACATGCAAAGGCCCTATAAATAATTACGATGTACAGGTACCAACTCTACAGCTTTTCAGTCTTCCTTGTTCCATTTCTTTCAAAGCCTCCCGTTTCTATTTTTTCAAGTGCAAGTAAATTTAAAGGGAAATATTGCGTTTGAAAAAAATACCACGACGTGACTCTAATTTAATCCCATTGTGGTCTTTTACCCTTTCCAAACATGGAACACAAATAACTTGCAGCAGATCAACAGTAATCTCATGAAATGTGGAAAGAAAGAAGCAGCAAATTTGTATCTAACGGGCTCATTATAGAACGATAAGCCTCACCCACACTATGCAACGTTCGTACTGCTGCATATTCATTTAGGAAGAGTGGTCATGTCAGGTCATATATGCACCCATTACGCAATACGTGTTGACCTTGCTTACCGTAATTCCAACGACCCTGCTTACAACAAACTACCACCACAGGTTCTGTACCGCCCCGTGCTGTACAGGATATTGGAATTCAAAACTCATACATGAAGACTTGGCGTCATCTCCCTAGTTCACCGTGAGTGTGTTCTTCGTCGTTACAGGAGAGTCACTACAAACGTGTTAATTTACCTGCGAAAGACTTGAAGGCCCTGCATATTTCTTTTGTTTTGGACAAGTGGCAACCAGTGGCATCACAGGTTCGTAAGATTTTCATTTTGTACCATTGTCGAAGCAACAACAGTTTCTTTTACATCCGGCTGTTTCGAAAGTAAATCAAACCTGCTAAGGCCCAATGAAGGACTGCAATTCGAATTACGGAATAACTGTAACTTTGTTTATAGTATACCAGGGAGGTGATAAGACCATCTAATGTAATATAACGGTAGTTCTGTTAGGTTGTCAAATAGAATCTCCCCTGGTTCAGTAATACAGACATAATGTAGTAATAATTCCCACTAATGTACTGTACTGTACTTAGTTCGTATTTTCCGAACTTTTTGCACATGCAGTAGAAGGCGTTTGTTGTTGTCTGACGTAATGTGATAGAAATGATTTGATTGGTGGATTTCAAATCAGGGGTGATGAAGGTGTGGTTTTGCATGCACAATTATTTGGGTGAACAAATCTATTAGTTCTTACAGAAAGATTAATTACTCGTTATTAGTACTCGGAGGGTAGAATGTTTTTCTTAGTTACCTCTCTTTCATCGAACGGGACCCGATCGCAAGTAAACGAGGATAGATGCAATAAAAAGCCAGACAAACGCAATATTTCCCTTTAAAGTGCACCTAAAGTCTAGAATTACAAGAACATATATTTCAGAGTTTGGAAAATGAATTCCATTCATCCAACTCCCATATAGCTTACTCCATTGCTGAGATATAAAATGTTGAAATTTATTCACTTAATTTGAAATAGTCGATTACGCAATAATTTGTGAAGCCTCCTTGCACCAGGGGCGTCAATCCGTATTCAAATGTGGGGGGACGGGAACATACATGACTTAACACAAACCAATCCCTTTGGTTTTGAAGAGGGGGTGTCTTCCTATACCCTTTCCTCCCCCCCCCCCCTTATGATGACTGACGCCCTATTCTAATAAGAATTACCATTTCAAAGTTAACATGACCATCATATATGATCTGCTAGGTGAAATACACGGAGTCCACGGAATTACTTCAAGATGTTATTTTCACCATGTCCCAAAATAGCTGAAACCACGCTTCGCAGCGTGGATCATTGTCGGAGATCATGGGCCCGACCAGGCCCGTTGCTAGGGTGATATGTTTGGGGGTGTGAAGGTCCCAAATTCCGACTGGCTGAATGTTTTTTCCAACTGAGTGGAGGCGTGTAAATTTGCACTTTCTTTATGCGCTCTTCGTTTTGTATACAGCAGTGGGGATGCTTCCTTTGTCACTACATAATTGTGTCATTCTGGGTAGGGGTCTAAGGAGAAGGACTCCCCCTCCCCTTTGAAAATTTTTTGTTAATTCAAGGTTGCGTAGATGCAAAATGGAGCTATCTTTGGGATATTTTTGGAGCTGATCATATATGGCTGGAAAACGTCCATAATTTAGTTAATTCTAATTTTTCCGACCGTCTGGATGTTTTTACTAACTGCGTTTGTATACAGCAGTGGGGATCCTTCCTTTGTCACTACATAAATGTGTCGTCCTGGGGGAAGGATCTAAGGGGAGGGGGGACGTCGGGGAGGGGGCGTCCCCCTTCCCTTTGAGATTTTTTTTGTTAATTTAAGGCTGCTTAGGTGCAAAACGGTGCTATCTTTGGGATATTTTTGGAGCTGATCGTAATATAGCAAAGGGGTGAAGGACTAGCAAGGGCGATTTCAGAGTGCTTTTTAGTCGTAAGTGTATTAATAATCACCATCTATACCGATAATGGCTTCGGCGAAGCTCTCGGTAAAATTTTTGAAAAATGTTTAACGGCAACAACGTACTTTCAACCTACCACATCATGCTACAAATTAGACTGAATGCAGTGGCGTACCCAGGATTTCTCTCAAGGGGGGGGGGGCATGCAGTATGTTGTGTGACCGCCGACCTAGGGAGGGGTGTCCCCCTCCCCTTTGAAATTTTTTGAAACATAAGATGTCCTTACATGCAATCTGGTGCCACATATGTCACCTTTTCAAGTAAAGTTTGTGTTAAAAAATTTACGTTTTTTTAGGAACTAAAAAATAGGCATCAGTGAGGGGGGCCATGGCCCAATGGGGGTCCCCTTCCCCTTTGGAAATTTTTGGAAAATTTGGTGTCCTTACATAGAATCTCGTGCCAAATATGCTACCTTTTGAAGTAAATTTGTGATAAAAAATTTACGTATTTTTAGTATCTTAAAAAAATCGGGATCAGTGAGGGGGGCACGGCCGAATGGCCCTCCCCTCTGCGTACGCCACTGATTGAATGATCCCATATTGATGCGAGCCCCTTCAGATGTTTGGAGATGTATGTCTGTTTTCGGAGAGTGTTGTGATCAGAATAGTTCCATGTATAATTACCTTTTTAATGGTAGTGCAAACCGTGACGCATGCGAACGAAGCGCGCCGAAATTTTGTCATTAAATAAGATTTCCCTGACGAAATCTGCATTCAGAATCTGCATCGAGACACTTAACAATTGCCCAACAAACCTACATGCCACTCAAAAAAACAGTCAAATAGAGCCACGACGCTACTGGGGGACATTTGATACTGTGTCCCCCACCCATCGAAATGTGTGGGGACTTGTCCTCCCGTCCCCCGTCCCCCCTCCCCAGGATTGACGTCCATGCCTTGTACAACTCACATCAACTGTTTTTGTTTCCTTTTGAAATGAAGATGTTTATAGGGCCTTGAAATAATTACAGTTCCCTTGCATATTTTGTACCAAGAGGACTTATATAGTCAAGTGACCCTATAATAGTAAGACAGTGATCACATTTTGGCACAAGGTGCAGTGGTTTTCGATTAAACAAAGAACAACAAAGACTGTAAAATTATTGCGCAATTCAACATTTTAAATTGAGTGAACAAGCTTCGACATTTTATAACTCAGCTTAGGAATGCCCTGTAAAGATGGGAGATGGACCATTTGATTGTATTTTTCAAGCTTTGTAACATATATTTTTAAAATTTTAGACTTTAGATACACTTTTAATAACTTTAGCTGGAACATGGTATTTTAAATAAGAGGCGGCTGCTTTTACTAAAAGATATTCCAGGAAGAATTAAGATCAGTGGCCAAACTGACAAATTCTGCAACACAGTCCTTTCAGACTGTTCAAATATATCTGTCAAAGCAACATAAATTTCTGTGAAAATTATTAACCTTTGCAAAGAAGTATTTTTTTTTTTTTGCCTTAAGGATAATTTGATACCGAAATATTGCATTCAAAATCTTTCCTTGTTCTTTCCACATGTAATGTTTATAACAATTTGGAATACCAAAGGTTTCATCCAAACATTTGTATAAAACAGGATGAAAACAAAGGGGGTGGTTGCATTGTTCATTTTCATGCAGTAAGTTTTAATAGCTAAGAATGCTTTTGATCAATCAGTTCGGTTGCAAGGTATTACAAATTTCCCATCATGCAACCAGGCCCGTAGCCAGGAATTCTGATATAGGGGGGCACCGACACCTCATAGAGGGGCACCGAAGAAGAATCTGTTTGTTGTCAGTAGTGCCACCACATGATTACAGTTTGCCGGACCTACAAGGGATTATATCTCAAGCTTACCACACATAGCTTTAAGGTATCGGTTTTACGTGTGCACATACGGGCGAAGCGCGCGAATGTTTCACTCTTCTGACGGAAATTTTTCCCTCCGCCTGCAATACAGACGTTGAAATTCTCTACAAGTGAAGGGAACAAGGAACAAGACTATAATCACGATATATCTTCAGCTCAGCAAGCGCAGGTGAATCCGGTCGAGTGCTTTGCGAACGTCGAGGCGGGACCAGGGGCTGCCATTAGGCAGGCTTGGTGTCACCTAGTATAATTTTGTTAGGACTCAGAGGGAAATTCCCCGAATATGTGGCGAATTAACAATATGGGAACACCAGCATGGAGCTTTGAGCGGGACTTTGAATGACAGTGAGAGCACACCAGTGTCTTCACAGTTCACAATTCAGATGGTCATTATCGTATTTCTATTTTGGACGAAATTTTGCATGGAAACAAATCAGAAAAAGTAAATTTTGGAATAAATTTTTGGTACGAGTAAATGTAGCTTCAAACCGTATAGTCGTCGCAGAGCGAATGTTACTCAAGGTTCTAGATTACTACAAGAAATCCCCTTGATGTCCGGGATCAAACTTTGAGCCTTCACCTAGCTTTGGCAGGAAGAGTTTACTTGAAGTTTTGTACTAATAATGTTCATGGGTGATATTACTTCGCTTGTGAAAAATACGGGCGAAGCGCGCAGAAATTTTGCAGAAAAATTATTTACTATGGTAAAACCTGCATACAGACTCAGCAAGGGGTGGTGGAAAGATAAGCCCGAAGAAGGGACCAAGCTCCCCTAAGAGGTCCAGCAACCCGAAGCTCCGTCAGAAACAATGGGTTACAGATTGGATACCGAACGCAAAATTTTGGGCGACCAGCGAAAAATTTGGGGTTCTGTTGAAAAAAAAAATTAAAAATATTTGGTTCTTATTAAGGAAAGTGAGAAAATTTGGGTTTCTATGGAAGAATCTGCCTTTCTTCGTCCTAGAAAGTTCCAATTCTCCCGACTAAGTTACTCCTACCAAAGCTGTGTTGAGCCCATCCTTGTGCAGACACAGACCTAGTTTATTGCTTAAGGGCATATCCTGTTGGGCATACAAGGCCATAACATGTAACCAGAACATTCTCTGGGCAAGCTGTGTATTGTGAGCTTTGATGTCAATCAAAGAGCATTCACCTATGACCAATTGAGAATTTTGCTTTCTCCCAACCAAAATGTATTCGGGGTGATGAGTGTCTGTCTTTAAGAACAAATCCAAAACGCCGGGCGACCGGTCGCGAGGGGATGCCTCCTTCCACCACCCCTGGAAATTGAGACACTAAACGTTTCATACAAAAATAATTATCATGATGTTGAGTCTGAATTAAGAATCTTCCCGATCGTAAGAGAAAGAGGATGGAACTTTTTATGGATTCAATTTTGTGTTTTTTCGGGAATCCCACCTACACGAAAGAAAAATAGCCTAACTGTGGAACCTGCACATTTATAAAATTAAGCCACCATATCTGAAACGGGTGTTAAAGCTATATGTAACTGACGATGAAAGCGCGCGTAGCGCGCGAAAATTTTTGTAATTTTAGAACACAAATGTTACAGAGAACAAAATACATTCATTGTTAAACTCCTTTTGGGATCATTTTTGGTTACAAATCGGTTGATGTCATACCAGGGCCACCGTTTACATGTACTAAAATTTTATTTTCGATCGATTTTCCGTATAGGGGTGCACAGTGGTCCGCACGGGGGGGGGGCACGGCCTCCTCCTGCCCCGACCTGGCTGCGGGCCTGCATGCAACGCACTCATCTGAAATGAAATGCCTTTGATAATTAGCATTTTTCAAATGAAACATCTTTTTAGATTTTATAATACTAATCACAGAGATTTTTTCTTTATTTTATGGGAGATTTTCGTATTTGGTTATTTTTATTTGGAAGTTTGACGTCATTTTCCCAATATCACCTACAACCCACAAGAAATGAATAAGATAAAACACAAAATTGTGTAAGACTTTTATAAAAATTTGTATTTGGACTATTTGAATCATGTCCTCCAACAAATGTTCGAAATTGGAATGATGACATCTAGTAACTACCTGATGTGCTGATAAATAAAACGATTTCTCATGTAACAACTAAATATGAGCAATTTTATGCAATGTAAGAGGCATACGTAAAGCTTTTCTCTTGAGAAAAACTGAACTTATCCTATAGAACAAATTTACTTAAAAAGAAATTAGAATCTACACAGTTTAAAAATTTGTGTAGCCTAATATTAGTTTTGGGGTTTTTTTTAAATAAAATTGTTTGTGTTTCTTGTAAATTAGTAAGATGTTTTCTATCATATTAATAGATTTAACCGATTAACATAAGACGATGCTTGTTATTGCAAGCTTCAAAATTTGTAGAGCTAAATAGCATTATTGCTTCAGACAAGTAATCTAGCTTTCGAATGAAATCCCCCAGACTGACCTAAACGTTTCACAGTTCATTTTACCCAAAATGTTTTTTGCTTTCAATTACTAGTAGAACGCTTTTATTTAAAGACAAATGATCAGTGAAGAATATTTCTACATCAATATCAAGTTAGTCGAATGTTAAAAAATACTAAACCAAAACAAAATTCCATTATAAATAAAATATCCCAGAATAACTGGAGAAAAAGATACAAAATCAGCAGCACAGCAGCAATTCAAATGAAGCAAATTGAATTCAAGTATTTAATTTAGATTATAATATGAACAAAATAAACTCGGTTCACTCTTAAACCCTCCAATTTGACTCTGAACCAGTTCAATGTATTGGCAAAGCGATTTTAATTAGGCAGTGCTTTGCTCATTGGGTAGGAATCTGGAGCGCCCTCAAGCTAAACCCGCAAGCATTCTAGGACAACACACTTACCCTTAAAATATTCCAAAAGAAAAATACAATAAACAAACAAAGTGTAAATAAACAATTCAGATTTGGAAAAAGAATAACATTAAAGTAAACTAAAGTATGTGAAAGAAAAGTAGTGTAACGTAACAAGGCAAACTGCGTTCGACAAATTATGTTTAATTGTATGTTTTAGAGAACGTCATATATTTGCATCCCTGCTGTAACCCATTGAATAAAACTGAAATTAAGTTTGTTTCCCACAACTTTAACCAACAAGACTGCCCTCCTTTTATTTCAGAAATAAACGTTTGTTGATGCTTTTGTGAAATAATGACCAGTGATGCCAAACTCTACATTCTCATTACATTCGATGTTCTTTTATGGCACAATCTCACCTAGTACCTTAAAACTGAAAGAATATCATTAAGGAAATGAAATATCACCCAATAAGGTTACCAAGCGTCGGATCATCATTTACTGGCCCTTTCTCAAAAAAGAATGTGTTATGTGTCACATGATTTATTATTTTAAAACCTAACCATTCATATTCATATCATCGATCTGTATATACATGTATAAAATATGACGTGAAAGAAATGGGCGGGGTTTGCATAATTGCTTTGATTTGGCTACCAGCTTCTAACAATCAGTGGATGAATAACTCGAGTGTGGCCTGTCGTTTTCACTCCTTTCAAACCATACTTGATCGCAATCTTTGGCGGCAACTGCTGGAATCGACGACGAGGAGCTACCCCTCCCAGGACTGCGAGGGTTCCAACTTGCAGTGGACACGTGTCCAGCAGATGAACTTTGACCTTTCCTTCTTCCTGGCCTGGGAAGCGTTGACTTTTGGTACTTGCCACCACTGTTGGCGTTTGCACTTTGCAACTGCATTTGATAATATGAAGGCACGCTGTTATCTTTTGTATCGGACGCGATGTTTGGGAAGGATTTAGCCTTAGGACTACTAGGGGGTAATGCACTCATTTCTAATTGATCAGCGTCCCCTGCCAACCTTGTGAGGGCGTTTTCGCCATTTTGCAACAAATTGTGTGCATCCTGAGGGGTAGGGTTGTCCCTAGAGACATCCTCTGTTCCTGATCCCGAATCTAGGGTTGGAATTTGCATATACCTTGTTGCCTGCTGAGCGTCATGTGACGCCAGAATAAAATCAATTATAGCAGCTCTCTGTTCATCAAATCTAGATTCTATCATACTCAACTGGTCATACAGACCATCGATTTGTCTGTGCAGTTGAATTTCACCCGGCTGACCGTCATTCACAATGACCGCAGGACTTATATGAGTTCTTATTGCATCTGATGAGGACGATTTTATCGTATCTGGCTTTCCTTGATTCACAAGAACCTCTCTTCTTCTGAATGGAGGGATGGTACTAGGTAACAATCCGTTTTTTGTCTCCGACGAGAGGTTGGGGGAAGATTGAGCCGCATTGTCAGCGGAAGTTGACGTGCTTGGAAGACGGTTTCTTCCTAGTCTTTTGTGGCAGCTCTCCTGGTACCAGTCCGGCTTTGCTCCCGCCCTCTGATTCGGTCACTCCAGGAAGACTGCCTGTATTATTATTTTCTTCTGTGATTGTGGATATGTCTTCCATGCTCACGGGAACAGTCTTCACGTTCTCTGTAAAAAGAGACGAAAGACCAAATTATCGTTAAACTTAACATACAGTACTTGATACTCCCTATACAGGTGTGCCAGGACCAAAGCTGCTATCCTCCTCTTGTCTAGTCAAATCTACATCTATTCCCTCCTTATAAAGAGAAAAAATAATGGAAGGCCTACACTTAGTAAAAGGTTTGCATTGCTTATAATATGGTAATATAATTGAACCACGGTGGTAGTGAACAATAAAGTGTTTAATGGAATAGCAAAAACAACCGACCTTGTGCCATATGACCCCTCTCAATCTGCATCTGCATAAGTAGCATTGTCGACGGCCTGTTGCTAGCCCCTTTGAAGATCCCTTCGTCTCCACTTCTCTGCACACTCTCTTTGCTAGGCACTGGTGTGAGGGTTACCCGGGTATGAAGATCGGCTCCGGCTCGTCTTTTCCTTGGTAACAAAGCCGAATCCGGAGTTGATTTTCCAGCTTCCACATCACGCTCTTCGGGTGTCATCGGTTGCTGTTCCGAGTCTGAAGATTCGAGCTGCTAATAAAATACATCCACAAGCTGATTCGTTGCAAGGTGGATAACTTGTGATGCAGGCGTCACACTGTCCCGAAACTGACACAAGATGGATACACGATAAAGGAAATGTTCAAATTCGGCTATGACCGTAAAAACATAGGGACATTCTTGAGGGGATCTTATGCCATCGTATGACAACCGGTGGTGTCGGTGGAGTTTCTCAGGCTTCGGGAACAACTTTGTGAGCGGTAGCAAAATCTTTTGCATGTCAAAAAATAGCCGAAAGACCTTGGGAAGGCTCACTTGCATGTTTAATTAGTGTGTCAGTTTCGGGACAGTGTGACGCCTGCATCATAGCTGAATCGTAATTAGATCTTGTTTTTGGAGGAGAAATACGTTGCTAGGGCCCAGATCGCACCGTCGCAGTAAACAATGAGGGAAATGGAGGTCCACATCTTACTGCAAGAGGACCTTGGTAACGGTAAAGTTTCGGTAGAAGAACCCGAGGAGGGGGAGAGCGGGATTTAAGTTACAGACGGTCACAGTTTGACAGGGTGGGTTGATAACTGAAAAACTGGCTAAACGTTTAACATTTTTACATGTATAGGGCTAGATGATCACAGGCAGTAATTTTCAGTAAAAGTCTGCACTGTAACATTTATTAATTTTTCTCAGTTGCTTATGACGTCAAATTTATTTCATCTAAACTTTGGAAAAACGATAGGAAAAACCGTTTTTGATTACATCTTTAACGTTTAGGTTAAATAGAAAGCAATTGGGTCATTCTCTGCCAACTCAACATATAGGTTGGTCGGGCACCGACTCAGATTTTGATGAAACTTTTATAAAGCATAGTTCCACTTGTGGAAAGAACACACCGAAAATTCCAGGTCAAAATTCCAAACGGTTTGGGAGTTATGGCCCATTAAAAAATGGCCCGGACACCATCTTTTCATGCCCAATTTGTGCGCATGCCATTTCGATCATTTTTGAGGGCCTATAACTTCCCAGAGAACAAAGATGCAAAGCTATAAGTACCTACCTGGGGTATTTTCTGCCCAAATTTTTAGAATCTGGCCTCAGACACACTGTATCTGGCTTAATTATGAAGATAAAGAGCTCTTAACATTGCATTTCATTTTAGGCGATCATAAATCACATTGACGCCTAAAATGAATTGCAATATTTAGAGCTCTTTATCTTCATAATTAAGCCAGATACAGTGTTTTTGATGCCAGATTCTAAAAATTTGGGCAGAAATTATCCCAGGTAGGTGTTTTCAGCATTGTATCTTTATGCTCTGTATAGATATAGGCCCTCAAAAATGACCAAGATGTGGACCATGCAATCCGGGCATGCAAAGAAGGGGGTTTGGGCCACTTTTCAATGGGCCGTAACTCCCAAGCGGCTAGGAATTTTGACCTAATACTTTTGGTGTGTTCTATCTACTACTTGAACTACACTAGGGAATTTTTTCAGCAAAATCTGGGTCTGTGCCCGACCATGATTTTCTGAAAATTTGTTGAGTTGGCAGAGAATGACCCAAGTCAAATAGTAATGCATAAACACATTTATTGAATTGACGACAATTAAACGCCACACAGCAAACATGTTGTTAAACTTCAAATTGTGTATCTAAAGGTTTAATGTAAACAATACATCGTGCTTGAATAAATTGCATCTTCCACGGTTTTTGTTAACATCAGATTGTGTAAGATGACATCAAATTGTATTCCTAGAGGTTGAATGTGGGCTAAACATCACATTGTGTTTGGATAACTTCAAATTGTGTTTCTAGATTTAAAGAAGCTATGGCATGCCTCAAATATATTTAGGCATATCGCCATAGTTCTAAGTCCAGTTGGTGACTGTACTTTGATTGGCATTCATTCAAACAGTAATAGCACCACTCTGGTTGGTAATGATGACTTGGACAGTCATTTGTGCTCCCAATTAGTCCCACAGTCACACAGTTTGTTTTTCAATATTGCCTCGAGCAATTGAAACTCAGTGCCCGCTACTGTGGCTCTGTCTTGGAAGTGTTCTACTCCCAGACAGTTGTTTGTGTTTAAAATTGGAGGCGAGCTAGAAGTTAGGTTAGTTGGGAGAATTTTTACTGTTTGGGGTGAGCTTAGAGGGCCTTTAATATGATATGACAATGAGGTTTATCACTTTTCTTATGCCACGACGTGTTTAAAAATGGTTGAAAGTAATTTTAGCAGTTCCCTGTTACCCATTCAATAGGCGGTAAAAAGACTAATTGGGGCAATATTACATGACCTACTAAAAGAGCATGCCACTTGAAATTACAAATTCAATTTGATGTGAACATCGAGATTGAAATTTGTAAAAGTACCAAAGTTTGTGATGAATTTTGATTCAAAAACGTAACCTAAAGTGGGAGATTCGAGTCATGTTGTCATTACAGAAAATCATCATGATTGCACAGATTTGCTGTACTCCTGTTGCGTATCGCTGATTTAAGATTGAATTGAAGGGGAAATGTTTTGCATTGACAGTGCATTTTGAGGAGACTAATTTGAGCCGGTAACATGATAATAGGTGTTGAAAAGGGATGGGGCCGAGAGATGCAGGAACATGGCCCTAGTCTGATTAGACTGTTACAGACTCCGCAGGTTATAAGATCTTTCCTTCATTCCAGGGGGGCTTGGAATGGATAGTTCTTTGGAAGTCTTGGTGGGGATGTGGGGGTGACATAATCTCAATTAACGAAATAACTTACGTCTCTCATGTCGATAGTGACCTCGACTTTCCCTGCAAAATGCTTTCGAAACTCGAGGTATAACTCGTGACTTCGTTGAGATCATTCCGTGATAACGTCAAAAGGTCATAGTAGGTTAAGGCTCTCACTGTCCCCTTTGATCTTCCAACGGTGTCGTTTTGACAAAAAAATTTCACCAACGACGTCATTTTTACCTGATGATAAAAGAGAAACACCAGATTCAAAATAGCCATTGCAAAGGTTCAGATCATCACGATATACAGTCATTCCAAAAAATATGAGAAAAATTCCTCCACAATTCCCACATTTGCCTACAAGCTACCTCGGCTCTAGAAGTCCCATGTCACAGTAGATTCTTTTGATTTACACATTGACCATAATATCGAACAGGGTCTTGGTGTAGGTTAGTACGTGAAGGGTTAATCGACCACAGGACTTGCTCTGCACGCGCACGAGAAGTCTTCACCGATCTATGGTCGTGCTCTGCCCGTCTACGCGGGATTTTTCCTGATCCAGGGTCTGACTGTGAGGACCCACGTGTAGAGTACATATTACTAGCAAATAGGAAGACAGCAGCCCACTGATGGTCTTACTGCTTCCTTGGCGGAAAAAGCACCACCGTATAAGGCGTTGACGTCACGTGAAGAGACTTTTTGTATCTTGCTATGGGGATTAACTTACAAAAAACGCTTTCACTGAGAATGTATTTATGACATGTTAGAGTTGCATACGAGCTTGTCTTGTCCAACACGTTTGAACCTCACAGTTTTGCACACTTCATCAGGAAAAAGACAAAGATATTATAAGAATAGATTCCAAACTTAAAATGGCGCGTTGACTCCCCATGGATCGAAAATATCGGGGCTGAAGTGCTGATCACTGATCAGTCGTTTTGAAAGCACGCAGGCAAATGAATGTCTTACAAAAGTATTTATACTTGCTATTTCGAAATATTTTTAACTCAAGAAGTATCACTCGTCAATAAACTCCACTTACAAGAAGACATTATTTCTTCCTCCCGGCATTCCACATAAATACACTTGAACATGAAGGCACAATGACTGGTTTGAAGTTGATTGGTCAGTTTCGTTGGTATCTTCAAGTGACGCACTTTAATATGAGCGTTCAATTTCTTAAGCTCTCACAACGGGAAAGCAACTAGCGCGTTCGTTCCCCGAGAGCGCAGAATTGTGCATCAACTAGCATTCCGGATTATACACAGAGAAATATATTCTGCGCGTATAGAACGCTTTGCAAAAGTGCACGCAAGCCACTTCTTTTAACGATGAAATTTCCTGTAACGCGTTCTTATATCTGCACGCAGATCATCGCCGAATAAGACGGCGCGCATGCCAAATTCTCACTACCACCCCATATTTGCCTCGCAGTGAGGAGCGACTGAGCTTAACTGTCATTTACTTCAGGCTGTTCAACGTATTCATTTTCTTGAAGATGTGTATTTATCTCAGTTGGTGGTTAGATTTTACGACGTATCTTCCACTTTCACTCAGGTAGTTTCCTGTTAATATTTGGCCAGCACACTCCATCTGCAGTTGATCTGCCACACAAATTCTGGAATAGGTCTTAATACATATTAGATTTGTTGGGCACTAGATTTGTATTCTTATAAAAAATAGTTGCTAATTGTCATATATGTAATTGTTTGTTTTGTTCACATTTAATACCATATAGTCATATACGAAGCTTCAGTCTGATGTCCCCAATTTTTTAAACTCACCTCTCCCCCTCCCGGCGATTTGTTTGGAAGGTTTGCTCCCAGGTCTTCTGAGCAGTTTTTCCTAGATCACATGCTAGCATGTGGAAGAGCTAACGTCTTTATGGTACAGTTTAGTCATTTAAATGACAAAATCCTATCAGTGTCCCTGTCGGGGATTTTTCCAATGGAAGAAGTTGTCTGCCTAATGTAGATTAAGTATCATTCTGTTGTACCTTATGTTGCCCTTGTCTGTGATTGGAGAATACTTTGAACCTCAAGAATTTGAAGAGATGATTTTTAAAAATTCTAATGGTCACCTGATGGCTGATCACCAAAAGGGGAGAAAGACTTGTACAAGTTGTCAAAGGTGATTGCAAGTACCAGGAGTGTTTATCACTCATTAGGCCATTGGTTCTCAAACGCATGACCAAACACATGAGTGGGGGGCAAGGGTCTCCCAGGTATATTTGAGAAAAGGAGGCCGGTATGTGTGATTTTCCTTGTTCAATGAGCCTCGCAGTAACAATCAGTATAATGAAACTTCCAGCATTTTCATCAGCAATAGATGTCAAACGGAATGCCCAAAATTAGGGGGAGGGGATTCGAGCCGACTAGGCTCCTTCCTAGATTTTGATAGTTTGGGACAATTTATGGTAGCAAACGTATAAAGATTGATCATTCGGAAAGACATCATTAACGATTTCCAACTAGCCCATTTGTCAATTCTTGTTCATCTGTTCATCGAAAGTAAGAAAGGTTGCAAAAGCGTTGCTATTTCATAGTGCCTGCTAAGCTGTGTAGTAGATCAGCTATGTCCCAACCAACCATCCCGGCCCATCTTACAACCGTCATGTTTAGCACAAATGACTTCACACGAATAATTGAAGAAGCACAACCGAGGACAAAAACATGCGGTTTTTTTATGACTTTATCAATCGGAATTTTCCATAAACACTGACCTGAAGTTTTTCTGTTACAGTAATATGGATTTCCAGGCTCCAGCTAACACCCCATTTTTCGGTACTTTTTTCTTTTCTTTTTCTTTTTGAAACAGTCCCAAAGCTGCTGTACAATTTGTATGCTTATTCATTGCCAGATGCCAGTATATACCATTTACGTATCTAAATTTCAAGTTTTCCCAAAAACCCCGCTCCAGGTTTTGTACATATGACGCTCGTAGGAGCGAACTTTGCCCAGGGAGGTGTTATTAGCTGGAGATCCATCGAAAACTTTAATTTATGCTAATCCAATTAGATTGCCCTCAGAGTGGAGACTAAATCCTTTAATTGGGGATTATTGAACTAAAGGGCATTGAATATCTTTGTCTCATATCTAGGCAATCTCATCCATACCTACGGTGACCCCAACAAAAAGGATTAATTGGACAATCCTTTAATGTCTAACTAGTTGCCGACAGTCGAGTGCGAAACACTGTTCTGACATTCAAAACGACTGTTTATTGCTAAGGAACCTAATGATGCTGACTATAAACCAGTGCTCGTGACTTATGAAAATGAGCAAAAGAAGTGTAAGACTAAACTTTGCTGTCGGATTTTGACTAATTTCCGCATTCCCTCGCATGACTTAAAAGGCACACCCATATTGAGCAAGTTATAGGAAACTAGACAGGTATGTTGTAAATAGCGTCCAAACGCGTCCAAACCCTCAAATTAATTTACATCTTAAGCGACTGGCAATGTTAAGGCAAGGGGCAAATTTCCCGATCTGCTCTTCGAGATGTAGCAGACGACGTACCTTACTTGTACTTAGTTCCTAACAGCTCTTAAGCCTATTGAATCATCTAGAACAACACACAAAAGAGATTATTGTCGGCAACTAGTAGGGTTCAAAGAAAGATTTTTCGATGGATCTCCAGCTAATAACACCTCCCTGCTTTGCCCCCATGGAGTTATCCCCCTTCCCCCTTTTTGTGGAGTCCTGGATCCGCCCCTGGCACATGCCAAGTTATCAGGCCTTTTTTTCTCAAAGACAAAAACGAATATCGCTAGAACAAAGTGATGACCCACCACTTGTAAAAACATTAAACCTACTATTCTCTTTTCTAAAGCACTATAGTTTTGGGAGCACTTCCTACCCGAGAGCACTTCTTCATTTGTAAAATATGCACAGTGAAGGTATGCAGCTCGACCCACGCAACCTGCCACAACGTACCTAACCCCAACGTATTTCTCAGTTTAGAATTTACACGTTGAGGTATTTCATAATAAGTCATTTAATTCAAACTTCCAACCGTGAGATGTACCCATTGATCCTTCATGATGCCGTAAAGGATAGTGTTACAGCCTACCCATGTTAAAACTCTAATCACATCAACGGTCTCCCCTACTGTGATCAGGAATGCTAGTTGCCAGGAAATCAAGTCTAAAAGTGTCTTATTTCAAAAATTGTCTAGGGAAGGACTTCTGATTCCCCTGTCTCGGCCATTCTGATGGATACTTTTACTGGATCGCCCGAATTTCAAACCTGTTCACATTGCTATAATATATATCTCGATTACCACCTATCAGGGATTGGTCGCATCTAGCACATACAATTAACTCCAGTGTTAAAGGTTAGTATCTGCGCATAGGGTGGCCATTCGTCAAGCTTTTCCCCTGACAGTCCGGCTTTTGAGCACCCTGCCCTCCATTTGGGTTCACAGGACGCCGGACATTGAATATTCCTCCATTCTAAAAATTCTACCGTAAACCTCCCTCATGCACAAATTTTCAGAGATAATTTCATTTTCAGACACAACATTACAATTTCACAGCTCTAATTATGCAGCTTAGAACATCGGAAAGGGCCGTTACAGGCCATCTCATGAGTTTGTGAAGACGCGCCAACTTATGGTGGCGCTTCGCTTAGACAATAGTTATGGTGGCGCTTCGCTTAGACAATAGTTAAGGTTGTCCTCCTTTTCTGTCCACGGGAAGTGGTCACCCTATCTGCGCATGCCTGTGCTTGATGTACCGCCCAGCGATACATATTTATATTTTTCTTTGGGGGAGTAGAACTCCTTTGGAAGTATCTTTGGTTTCGCCCTTTGGCTTTTCGCCAGAGAGTCGAGGACACTTTTGAAAAAGAATTCTTCATCATCGTGTGTCATAGTCGTAATGCACTGCTAATGTGTGTGATAGCCTACAAATGCGCATACACACTAACTTTACCGCTGCGACGTTGTCCGTGTGCACTATGTGTACGTACGTAGTTTTAGCAATGGGGTGCATGCAGTACATTATTAAAGTGTACACTGTGTAAACGTACCACACCCACATTCAGTACATTATTAGAAGACTAAGTACAATCATGAAGTACTACTATACCTCCAAGGTAGTAACTTCCATCGTACAATGACAGATAAATACAAATATGGCTGTGTGGGCAGTCATGCATGCCCAGATACTAACCACTTAAAGACAGACAGTCATCACCCCAAAGTATATTTTTAGTGTGGGGGTATCAAAATTCTCAGTTGGTGACTGCTCTATGACTGACATCAAAGTTTGACAATTTGAAAGATGCAGAGTAGTTCACATTCCACACAAGGAAGAAAGAGTGCTTTTATTACATTTTATAGCCTTGTATGCTCACCAGGACATGGCCTTAAGCAATAAAACAGGTTCATTCCTGCACAAGGAGCAGCTTCATACAGTTATGGGAGGAGCTAGAAGTTGCATAGTTGGGAGAATTGGAACTGTCTGGGATGATGAAAATTCCCCTTTAAGCTGCAGTTATCATACGTGGTATCTAGCAGAATTAACTTAAGCTTACTAAACGATCATTAGCCTGCATGCAAACTCAAAGGTAAGCCTTTACTAAATTGAAGTGGTGACACTACATAGCACCGTTTGTGCACGAAATTGTTTGCTCATGTGCTTAACTGTATTGCCTAATGCCAGGGAATCGCATCTTATTTGAGTAATTTCAAAATTATTTCCTGGGTAGAACCCCTACACCCCCGTGTCTTGATCACTTTACCGGAATATAAACATAAGCTTGCTGGACAACCTATTCCGAAATCGTAGGGGACACACTTTAGAGCAAGAATAATGATGTGTATTGTGTCACCTTAACTATCAAATGCCAGACTTAGCATTTAATGGTATCTAATTTCAATTTTCCCTAGACCTACCCCCACCCTTCATCAAGGTTTTAAATATGTGTCGCTCGCAGGCGTTCGATTTCGCCCTCAGAACGTTCGCGCCCATCTCTGCAAGTTTTTAAAATCCTGCATAGTACTATATAGATGATATCATGGCAGTGGGAATCCCTGAAAACATTTTAGACAAATTTTCAGGAAGGGAGTTTGTTTGCACTGAGAGGAGGTAAAGATACACGTGGTGGAATTTTAAAGATGAAGACAATAAAGACGGATTTGCATCGCCCCAAGTGTGACTTTTAGTTGGGGGTTAGCAAAAGTCTCAGTTGGTGACTACTCTTTGATTGACATCAGAGTTACAAAATTCAAAAGATGCAGAGCAGCTCATATCACACAGCACGCACAGAGAATGTTTTGATTACACATGGAATTTTTTATATTCACTAGGATATGGCCTTGAGCGGTGAACTATGTTTGTGTCTGCACAAGGAGAAGTAGTAAAGACAATTATGGGCGGGGCTTACCACCAAGTAAAAGTCATACTTGCAAGTGATGCAAATCCCTCTTTAAAGTGGACCTAAAGTCTAAAAATTCAAAAATATATATTTTAGAGGTTACAAAATTAATCTTATTGGTCCAACTCCCATTGTCATAGCTTATTCCATTGCTGAGATATTGAATGTTAAAATTTATTCACTTAAATCCAAACAGTTCATTGCGCAATAATTTTTGACATTCTTGTTGTACAACTCACATTAAATGCTTTGTTTTCTTTTAAAATTAAAAATGTTTATATGACCTTGACCGCTTCCTGTTTTCTTGCATGACATGCTGTACAGAGAGGGCTTATATAGTCAAGTCACCCCAAAGCAGTAAGAACGCGATCACATTTTGGCACAAGGTGCGGTGGCTTTCAGAAAAACAAAGAAATACAAAGATTGTAATTTGAGTAGTACAACAATGACATCACAAATTATTGCGCAATCTACCTTTTTAAATCGAGTGAATAAACTTCAACATTTTATATCTTAGCTTAAGAAAGTCCTGTGAAGATGGGAATTGGACCATTGGAATTCAGTTTTCATGCTCTGTAATATATATTTTTGAATTTTCAGACTTTAGGTACACTTTAATGGACCTGTTTATTTGCGTTGTCTGTGAAAGCTTAGTAGCTTGTGGGTCAGAGTGAATATAATCTTTTGTAACCTCTTAGCTTGATAGCAAACAAACTTATCGTAGGTAATGATAGACAGACAGTATTTTCTCCATCACTACTACTGGCAAGACTCCCTCCTCATGGGTGGTCGCTTAACCCACGGTTAACCATCACGTATGTAACCACTGGACTGACCAAAGAGGGCTCAAAGGGTGAAATAATACAAAGACACTTGTTCGGGTTCCATTAAGAAAAAACAGAGAGAAAAAAGTTGCACAGAAAAGTACAAAAAAATTTTTTTTGTCTTTAGATGAACCAATCATATTTTTAAATAAAACAAATGTTTGGAATCATTATTTTCATTTTATTACAAAATTTTATATTACATCGATTTAGAAGGGTTTATGATGGTTTCCATTTTCCTAGTGAAAAATTGAAAAATTAGTTGGTAGCTTCAGCATAATACGGTATATAGTACAATAAACATAAGTTTGATGACACCGATGCTTCTTTGATTCATATATTTTATTGCTCCCTGTCTCTTACTCTCTCCCTCTTTCTTTCTCTCTCGTTGAAGAGTCTCAAAGTGATCATCGTACATTTATATCACCAGGAACGGTGAAGTGAAATTCAAAGCAAAGAAAAGTAATTAGAAACAAGGGATATGAAAAACATCTCAAACGGTTTTCGGAGATTATTAATCACCATACTGTTATTAAACAGTCATATTAGGGTCTTATTCTATCCAGGGAGTTGCAATTCCCCGTTCTATCACTGCAAAAGGACGTTTATAAGGAGGTACTATTAGAGATTAGGAGCATTAAGCTATCAAGAGTTTAAAAAATTAATTTCGTCTCAAATTTATCAACAAAATCAAAGTGTATCTGCGCGTAGAAGACGTTTTCCCAGTGCATTCGAGTCGCAAGTCCCACCTCGCAGTATAAGCAGAAGAAAAAGAAGCTTCAGACGAATGTTTGACTATACGGTTCACACCTCGTTTACACTATGTCTTTAAATACATTCTTAATTGCATTGTTGGTAGGATTAAAGATAGTGGCTACGTTCGTCGGTGGTAAGTTAAATTTTTTTTTAAAATAAACTAATATTTTGCAGTGTATCCATACGGGGTGTATAGTGATTCCTTCTGCCATTCCCGACAGATTTGAATAGTAATGTTGTGACACCGATATTCATCTTATTCATGCCCATAAGTCCGCGTTTTGTGGATATTCTCTCATTATTGTAAGATAGTTGTCTCGTTCTTTTACCATTTCTCTCAATTCCTTGAACTAGCGATATGTATTCCTTTTATTTTAGTTCAAGCCTTCTTAATGATGCTATGCTGCTGTCTGTGTGTAATATTCGGTAGTGCTTTTGTCGGCACCATCATTTGTAAGTCTATAAGTGAGAGTTAACCAGTATGACCAGAGAGTTGTTATCCGAATGGAGGTAACACGAGAAGTTTAATTAATGCTAATACTTTAAGACCTATTTAAGTGTTAAAAGATTACCGACTATTAGCTGTTGATAAGGCTCATAAGGACTTAGGCCCTTTATTTAATGCTTTCAACATGATTTCTTCCTCCTTGCCACATAATTCACCTCTAGTAATACATAAATTGAATAATGCTTTGATGTGTAGGTTTGTATACCGCCCAGTGGCGCCGGCACGGGGGGCAGGTGCCCCCCATGCGTCCCCAATCGATTTCAGAATTTTTTTTGAAAATTTTAAAATGATCTCAAAAGGCGTTTAAGCTATAGATTTCTGTAGGGGGTAGGGTGAGGTGTTTTTTCGACCGAGTGATGGATCTGTGGTAATCATTTTCTATCACAAATGGTTCTCAAACTATCAGAATTATCGAAAATCTTTGGCAAACTATAAAAATTTTCGCGCGCTCCGCGCGCTCCAAACCCTACCTCAATAATATTCTTATTGTCAGTAATCTCCGGTAGCAACTCCCGCAGAAGCACAGTAACAAAAGTTGAAGGCTGTTCACGAATTTTTAGGTAAGAGATTGGCTTTGTGATTGGCATATAGGTTTGTTGGGGAATTGAAAGTGTCTCGATGCAGAGCATTGATGCAGATTTTGTCATGGTAATCTTATTTAATGAAAAATTTCGGCTCGCTTCGCGCGCATTCGTCACGTTTTGCACCCTATCTTATGACCATTATTAAGGTAAATTGGTTATAATACATGCAACTATTCTGATCACAACACTTTTCTGAGAAACATAACTACATCTCTAACCTCTGTAGGCCTATGGGATCTTTCAGTCTAACTTGTAGTATGATGTGAAAGGTTGAAAGTACGTATTTGCCGTTATACATTTTTCAAATGCAGCCATTACCAATATAGATGGTGACTGTTAATACACTTACGACGAAAATGCATTTCGAATTTTAGTCCTTAACCCCTTTTGCTACACCTATCAGGGAGGTCTAGCATCACCTCCCTGCACCTAAACTCTCTCTCCCATTCCCCATTGCTGGAAGCTGTTCGTCTGGATTTTTCAAACTTAGTAAACATACGATAGTTGTAAAGTGCTCGGCATCATACTCTATAGTATCATTTGGATGTCAGGTAATAAGCAGCATGTCAGTGCTCTAGTTTGTATAATTAATCCAGAGCTTCCAGGAGGCCTATATACCGCTGTCTGCCAGCCTTAGATACCCTTTTATAATGCATAATGAAGCAAAGGAAAATTTTCGTAATAGTCCAAGAATGTTTCTATGGACTCCACGCACGTATTTTCACGTAAAAACTTTCCCCGAATAGAAGGTATTAATTAAAGTTGCCAAAAGGGGGGCTTCAGGAGGTTTGCTGACAACATATCCTTCTCTTACTTACCAAAAATTAGAATTCACTAAACTATGGATATTTTCTAGCCTTATATGATCAGTTTCAAAAATATCCCAAAGATAGCACCATTTTGCATTTAAGCAACCTTAAATTAACAAAAATTTCTCAATGGGGAGGGGGACACCCCCTCCCTTCAGACCCCTCCCCCCCAGGACGGCACCTTAATGTAGTGACAAAGGAAGAACTCCATACTGCTGTATACAAATCGCAGGTACGCATAAATAGGTACAATTTACGCAGACGGGGGGGGGGGGCTGAGGTGGCATTTCGACGTCATCTGTGGTGCCCCCCCCATCACCAAGCCCTAGCGGCGCCACTGATACCGCCGTCATAGTCATGACAGGGTTTTTAAACTCAAAACGGCTGTTTAATAGAACTAGATCAGTACAAATGCCCCTACCTCATCTACAGAGACCATATGCAAGTGAGCTAAAGAGACAGAAGCCTAATTCTTTTACTGAATTCTGAAAAGTTTCCTCAAGTTTCCTAAAATAACGGGACATAAATCTATGTTTACAATTTTACATAAAATCAAGCCGATGTGGTCTCAAGTTTGCGACACCAGAAAGAAAATATAACTATTTGTCAGGCGACTGACAATGCTATGGCAATGGGTAAAATCGCCAAAGTTCTACTCCAGATGTAGCAGACGACAAATCTCTTTGTGTTAACTTTTTAATACAGCTTAGTGCTTATAGAAATCTTAAAGAGCAAGATAATTGAATGATTATATATTAGGTGACCTTGAATATCTCAAACCTCACTTCAAAGGAAGTTAATGCGAGCTTCCTCCATTCGGATAACAGTTCCCTGGTATGACAACATATTACCTTCAGTCATTGATTTACACAACGTCCACTATGACCGTTCTAGTACTTGGACAAAAAGTGTACCCGGTTTATTTAGGTGTACATTATAGCACAGTGCAACTATCAGAAGACGTGGACAAAGCGAACCGCTATGAATGTTAAAACGGACTTCGGGTTCAATTAAACATAAACCTGCAACATTATTTTCACTACCGAGCAGAGCCGATTCTGTTTGATCAGCCTCTTGAAAGGGGATAGGGCATCCCCAAACCCGAAAGTTGCTACTCCCTGCCCATACATATCTAGATATAGTCCTAGAGTTCTATAAATACAGATGATGACTGCATTTTGATTAAAATTCATTCAAACAATATACCTCCACTCTGGTTGGTCAACGATGGCTTGTACGTCAGTTGTGTTCCCAGTTAAGCTCACTCTCAGTCACCGTGCGTTAATATATATGGCCTTGAGCAAATTGAACTCAGTGCAGGCTACGCACTGCGTCTTTGTCTTGGAGGTGTACTACACAGGTGTCTTTTGTTTAAGTAGGGGGTGGGGGATAAACTTCACTGTCTGGGTGAGGTTAAAGAGCCTTTAAGGCTTCCCAAATACCGTTTGTCCAAGCAAAAAGGACTGCGTCCAGTTTTGGACGCAAAATTCATTATCATAATATGACTTATTCATGAACTCTCTCATTATTCATGCTATTGTTTTGAGTGAATGTTATACTTCGGTAGTCGTAAAACTGAAAGCCTACACTGAAACCTAGGAAGTCCGATCATTACTGTGTCGAATAACCACACGGGAGTGGGTATTACAATGACATATCAAGTGTTGGGGTGGCATAGGCTACTGCATGATTTAAACGGGACAAGGTGTTGCATTCTTTTGAATATTCCCTAACGATTAGCCAGTTCTTGGGACCATATGTTTCTACGAATGTCCAAAAGAATTTGTTCGGTGTTCACTTGGGCAGGCGTTAAGGATATGACTGTCAAGGAATATGCCGTACAGCCTGCTACGTAGGACACTTTCATTAGTTAGATGGTCACATGAGATTTAACGACACACCAACACGAATGTGTTATATAGTGTCAAGCAGGTAAAACGTAAAGTTTACATACGGTTTCAAATACAGTTCAAGTTCAAGTTCGGTTTCAAATTCAGTTCAAATTCATTAAAGTTTGCTTACCTATTCACCAGCCAGCATCGTTGGCATACGGAATATATTTTCCAAGGGGTGGGTAACTGGGCCGTTTTTGCACCATAAGCCTGTATACCAAACAAATACCGAATTGTTTCCGATGATCTCCCCGAAAGACAGGCTTTACCCAAACTCCTCGAGGCTGCTTGATAGACCCCGCATAAGTGTCTTTGTATTATTTCACCCTTTGAGCCCTCTTTGGTCAGTCCAGTGGTTACATACGTGATGGTTAACCGTGGGGTTAAGCGACTATCCCTGAGGAGGGGATCTTGGGCTGTAATAGTGATAGACAAAATACTGTCTGTCTATCATTTCGTGCAATAAGTTTGTTTCCTATCAAGCTAAGAGGTTACAAAAGATTATATTCACTCTGACCCACAAGCTACTAAGCTTTCACAGACAACGCAAATGAACAGGTCCATTAAAGAGGGATTTGCATCACTTGCAAGTATGACTTTTACTTGGTGGTAAGTCCCGCTCATAATTGTTTTTACTACTTCTCCTTGTGCAGACACAAACATAGTTCACTGCTCAAGGCCATATCCTAGTGAGTATAAAAAATTCCATGTGTAATCAAAACTTTCTCTGTGTGTGCTGTGTAATATGAGCTGCTCTGCATCTTTTGAATTTTGTAACTCTGATGTCAATCAAAGAGTAGTCACCAACTGAGACTTTCGCTAACCCCTAACTAAAAGTCACACTTGGGGCGATGCAAATCTGTCTTTAATGTCTTCATCTTTATAATTCCACCAGGTGTATCTTTATCTCCTCTCAGTGCAAACATATCAGCAATTGTCAACTACTGGTCAAACTCCCTTCCTGAAAATTTGTCTAAAATGTTTTCAGGAATTCCCACTGCCATGATATCATTTATATAGTACTATGCAGGATTTTAAAAACTTGCAGAGATGGGCGCGAACGTTCTGAGGGCGAAATCGAACGCCTGCGAGCGACACATATTTAAAACCTTGATGAAGGGTGGGGGTAGGTCTAGAGAAAATTGAAATTAGACACCATTAAATGCTAAGTCTGGCATTTGATAGTTAAGGTGACACAATACACATCATTATTCTTGCTCTAAAGTGTGTCCCCTACAATTTCGGAATAGGTTGTCCAGCAAGCTTATGTTTATATTCCGGTAAAGTGATCAAGACACGGGGGTGTGGGGGTTCTCCCCAGGAAATAATTTTGAAATTACTCAAATAAGACGCGATTCCCTGGCATTAGGCAATACAGTTAAGCACATGAGCAAACAATTTCGTGCACCAACGGTGCTATGTAGTGTCACCACTTCAATTTAGTAAAGGCTTACATTTGAGTTTGCCTGCAGGCTAATGATCGTTTAGTAAACTTAAGTTAATTCTGCTAGATACCACGTATGATAACTGCAGCTTAAAGGGGAATTTTCATCATCCTAGACAGTTCCAATTCTCCCAACTATGCAACTTCTAGCTCCTCCCATAACTGTATGAAGCTGCTCCTTGTGCAGGAATAAACCTGTTTTATTGCTTAAGGCCATGTCCTGGTGAGCATACAAGGCTATAAAATGTAAGAAAAGCACTCTTTCTGCCTTGTGTGGAATGTGAGCTACTCTGCATCTTTCAAATTTTCAAACTTTGATGTCAATCAAAGAGCAGTCACCAACTGAGAATTTTGATAACCCCACACTAAAAATATACTTTGGGGTGATGACTGTCTGTCTTTAAGTGGTTAGTATCTGGACATGCATGACTGCCCACACAGCCATATTTGTATTTATCTGTCATTGTACCATGGAAGTTTCTACCTTGGAGGTATAGTAGTACTTCATGATTGTACTTAGCCTTCTAATAATGTACTGAATGTGGGTGTGGTACGTTTACACAGTGTACACTATAATAATGTACTGAATACACCCCATTGCTAAAACTACGTACGTACACATAGTGCACACGGACAACGTCGCAGCGGTAAAAGTTAGTGTGTATGTGCATTCGTAGGATATCACACACACATTAGCAGTGCATTACGACTATGACACACGATGATGAAGAAAAATATGAAACAGCAACGCTTTTGCAACCTTTCTTACTTTCGATGAACAGATGAACAAGAATTGACAAATGGGCTAGTTGGAAATCGTTAATGATGTCTTTCCGAATGATCAATCTTTATACGTTGCTACCATAAATTGTCCCAAACTATCAAAATCTAGGAAGGAGCCTAGTCGGCTCGAATCCCCTCCCCCTAATTTTGGGCATTCCGTTTGACATTTATTGCTGATGAAAATGCTGGAAGTTTCATTACACTGATTGTTACTGCGAGGCCCATTGAACTAGGAAAATCACACATAGCGGCCTCTTTTTCTCAAATGTACCTGGGAGACCCTTGCCCCCCCCCCACTCATGTGTTTGGTCATGCGATTGAGAACCACTGGCCTGATGAGTGATAAACACTCCTGGTACTTGCAATCACCTTTGACAACTTGTACAAGTCTTTCTCCCCTTTTGGTGATCAGCCATCAGGTGATCATTAGAATTTTTAAAACTCATCTCTTCAAATTCTTGAGGTTCGAAGTATTCTCCAGTCACAGACAAGGGCAACATAAGATACAACAGAATGATACGTAATATACATTAGGCAGACAACTTCTTCCATTGGAAAGATCCCCGACAGGGACACTAATAGGATTTTGTCATTTAAATGACTAAACTGTACCATAAAGACGTTAGCTCTTCCACATGCTAGCATGTGATCTAGGAAAAACCGCTCAGAAGACCTGGGAGCAAACCTTCCAAACAAATCGCCGGGAGGGGGAGAGGTGAGTTTAAAAAATTGGGGACATCAGACTGAAGCTTCGTATATGACTATATGGTATTAAATGTGAACAAAACAAACAATTACATATATGACAATTAGCAACTAATTTTTATAAGAATACAAATCTAGTGCCCAACAAATCTAATATGTATTAAGACCTTTTCCAGAATTTATGTGGCACATCAACTGCAGATGGAGTGTGCTGGCCAAATATTAACAGGAAACTACCTGAGTGAAAGTGGAAGATACGTCGTAAAATCTAACCACCAACTGAGATAAATACACATCTTCAAGAAAATGAATACGTTGAACAGCCTGAAGTAAATGACAGTTAAGCTCAGTCGCTCCTCACTGCGAGGCAAATATGGGGCTGTAGTGAGAATTTGGCATGCGCGCCGTCTTATTCGGCGATGATCTGCGTGCAGATATAAGAACGCGTTACAGGAAATTTCATCGTTAAAAGAAGTGGCTTGCGTGCACTTTTGCAAAGCGTTCTATACGCGCAGAATATATTTCTCTGTGTATAATCCGGAATGCTAGTTGATGCACAATTCTGCGCTCTCGGAGAACGAACGCGCTAGTTGCTTTCCCGTTGTGAGAGCTTAAGAAACTGAACGCTCATATAAAAGTGCGTCACTTGAAGATACCAACGAAACTGACCAATCAACTTCAAACCAGGCATTGTGCCTTCATGTTCAAGTGTATTTATGTGGAATGCCGGGAGGAAGAAATAATGTCTTCTTGTAAGTGGAGTTTATTGACGAGTGATACTTCTTGAGTTAAAAATATTTCGAAATAGCAAGTATAAATACTTTTGTAAGACATTCATTTGCCTGCGTGTTTTCAAAACGACTGATCAGTGATCAGCACTTCAGCCCCGATATTTTCGATCATCCTTGGGGAGTCAACGCGCCATTTTAAGTTTGGAATCTATTCTTATAATATCTTTGTCTTTTTCCTGATGAATTGTGCAAAACTGTGAGGTTCAAACGTGTTGGACAAGACAAGCTCGTATGTAACTCTAACATGTCATAAATACATTCTCAGTGAAAGCGTTTTTTGTAAGTTAATCCCCATAGCAAGATACAAAAAGTCTCTTCACGTGACGTCAACGCCTTATACGGTGGTGCTTTTTCCGCCAAGGAAGCAGTGAGACCATCAGTGGGCTGCTGTCTTCCTATTTGCCAGTAATATGTACTCTACACGTGGGTCCTCACAGTCAGACCCTGGATCAGGAAACATCCCGCGTAGACGGGCAGAGCACGACCATAGATCGGTGAAGACTTCTCGTGCGCGCGCAGAGCAGGTCCTGTGGTCGATTAACCCTTCACGTACTAACCTACACCAAGACCCTGTTCGATATTATGGTCAATGTGTAAATCAAAAGAATCTACTGTGACATGGGACTTCCAGAGCCGAGGTAGCTTGTAGGCAAATGTGGGAATTGTGGAGGAATTTTTCTCATATTTTTTGGAATGACTGTATATCGTGATGATCTGAACCTTTGCAATGGCTATTTTGAATCTGGTGTTTCTCTTTTATCATCAGGTAAAAATGACGTCGTTGGTGAAAATTTTTGTCAAAACGACACCGTTGGAAGATCAAAAGGGACAGTGAGAGCCTTAACCTACTGTGACCTTTTGACGTTATCACGGAATGATCTCAACCAAGTGTGCGAGTTATACCTCGAGTTTTGAAAGCATTTTGCAGGGAAAGTCGAGGTCACTATCGACATGAGAGACGTAAGTAATTTCGTTAATTGAGATTATGTCACCCCCACATCCCCACCAAGACTTCCTAAGAACTATCCATTCCAAGCCCCCCTGGCATGAAGGAAAGATTTTATAACCTGCGAAGTCTGTAACAGTCTAATCAGACTAGGGCCCTGTTCCTGCATCTCTCGGCCCCATCCCTTTTCAACACCTGTTATCATGTTACCGGCTCAAATTAGTCTCTTCAAAATGCACTGTCAATTCAAAACATTTCCCCTTCAAGTCAATCTTAAATCAGTGATACGCAATAGGAGTACAGCAAATCTGTGCAATCATGATGATTTTCTGTAATGACAACATGACTCGAATCTCCCACTTTAGGTTACATTTTTGAATCAAAATTCATCACAAACTTTGGTACTTTTACAAATTTCAATGTCGATTTTCACATCAAATTGAATTTGTAATTTCAAGTAGCATGCTCTTTTAGTAGGTCATGTAATATTGCCCCAATTAGTCTTTTTACCGCCTTTTGAATGGGTAACAGGGAACTGCTAAAATTACTTTCAACCATTTTTAAACACGTCGTGGCATAAGAAAAGTGATAAACCTCATCGTCACATCACAGTACATTTAAAGCCTCATACACGCCGTACATCGCAAACACGTTTAAATCCTTTATTTAAACATCTATAGATATACATGTAATTTAAACAGTCTTTGATGATTGCATTAAAGGCCCTCTAAGCTCACCCCAAACAGTAAAACTTCTCCCAACTAACCTAACTTCTAGCCCGCCTCCAATTTTAAACACAAACAACTGTCTGGGAGTAGAACACTTCCAAGACAGAGCCACAGTAGCGGGCACTGAGTTTCAATTGCTCGAGGCAATGTTGAAAAACAAACTGTGTGACTGTGGGACTAATTAGGAGCACAAATGACTGTCCAAGTCATCATTACCAACCAGAGTGGTGCTATTACTGTTTGAATGAATGCCAATCAAAGTACAGTATTCAACTGGATTTAGAACTATCGGGGCATGCCTAATTATATTTGGGGGATGCCATAGCTTCTTTAAATCTAGAAACACAATTTGATGTTATCCAAATACAATGTGATGTTAACATAAGAACCTCCAAGAGACACAATTTGAAGTTATCCAAACACAATGTGATGTTTAGTCTACATTAAACCTCTAGGAATGCAATTTGATGCCATTTAACACAATCCGATGTTAACATAGAACCATGAAAGATGCAATTTATTCAAGCACGATGATTGTTTACATTAAACCTTTAGATACACAATTTGAAGTTTAACAACATGTTTGCTGTGTGACATTTAATTGTCGTCAATTCAATAAATGTGTTTATGCATTACTATTTGAATTGCTTTCTATTTAACCTCAACGTTAAAGATGTAATCAAAAACGGTTTTTCCTATCGTTTTTCCAAAGTTTAGATGAAATAAATTTGACGTCAAAAGCAACTGAGGACAATTAATAAATGTTACAGTGTAGACTTTTACTAAAAATTACTGCCTGTGATCATCTAGTCCTATACATGTAAAGATGTACCAAAATGTTGAGCGTTTAGCCAGTTTTTCAGTTATCAGCCCACCCAGTCTGACCGTCTGTGAACCGTGACCGTCTGTAGCTTAAATCCCGCTATCCCCCTCTGCCGGGTTCCTCTGCCGAAAATTTACCGTTACCAAGCTCCTCTTGCAGTTAGATGTGGACATGGGCGTCAATCCTGGGGGGGGGGGGGGAACGAGGGGACAAGTCTCCCCACATTTCGATCGGTGGGGAACACAATATCAAATGCCCCCCCCCCCCCACATTTGCGTAAAAGAGTAGTGTCATGGCTCTATTTCACTGACTCTTTGACTGGCATGTAGGTTTCTTGGGCAATTGCTAAGTGTCTCGATGCAGATTCTGAATGCAGGTTTCGTCAGGGAAATCTTCTTTAATGACAAAATTTCGGCGCGCTTCGCGCGCATGCGTCACGGTTTGCATTCCTCATGACCATTAAAAAGGTAATTATAATACATGGAACTATTCTGATCACAACACTCTCCGAAAACAGACATACATCTCCAAACATCTGAAGGGGCTTCGCATCAATATGGGATCATTCAATCAGTAGCGTACGCAGAGGGGAGGGCCATTCGGCCATGCCCCCCTCACTTATTCCGATTTTTTTAAGTTCCTAAAAATACATAAATTTTTTAACACAAATTTACTTCAAAAGGTAGCATATTTGGCATCAGATTGCATGTAAGGACACCAAATTTTTCAAAATTTTTCAAAGGGGAGGGGGACACTCCATTGGGCCATGTCCCCCTCACTGATGTCTATTTTTTAGTTCCTAAAAAAACGAAAATTTTTTAACACAAACTTTACTCCAAAAGGTAACATATATGGCACCAGATTGTATGTAAGGACACCTAATTTTTCAAAAAATTTCAAAGGGGAGGGGGCACCCCTCCCCTTCTCCCCTTAGACCCCTCCCCAGGCCGGCGGTCACACAACATACTGCATGCCCACCCCCTTGAGAGAAATCCTGGGTACGCCACTGCATTCAGTCTAATTTGTAGCATGATGTGGAAGGTTGAAAGTACGTTGTTGCCTTTAAACATTTTTCAAAAATTTTTACCGAGCGCTTCGCTGAAGCCATTATCGGTATAGATCGTGATTGTTAATACACTTACGACTAAAAAGCATTCTGAAAACTCCCTACGATCACCCCCAAAAATATCCCAAAGATAGCACCATTTTGCACCTAAGCAGCCCTAAATTAACAAAAATTTCTCAAAGGGGAGGGGGACGCCCCCTCCCTTTAGACCCCTCCCCCAGGACGGCACATTTATGTAGTGCGTTTTGTATACTGCTGTATACAAAACGCAGAGCGCATAAACAAAGTGCAATTTACACGCCTCCACTCACTTGGAAATAACATCCAGCCAGTCGGAATTTGGGACCTTCACACCCCCAAACATGTCAACCTAGCAACGGGCTTGGTCGGGTCCATGATCTCTGACAATGATCCACGCTGCGAAGCGTGGTTTCAGCTATTTTGGGACATGGTGAAAATAACATCTTGAAGTAATTCCTTGGACTCCGTGTATTTCACCTGGCAGATCATCTATGATGGTCATGTTAACTTTAAAATGAAAATTCATATTAGAAGAGGGCGTCAGTCATCATAAGGGGGGGGGGAGGAGGAAAGGGCCTATAGGAAGACACCCCCTCTTCAAAACCAAAGGGATTGGTTTGTGCTAAGTCATGTATGTCCCCCCCCCCCAACATTTGAATACGGATTGACGCCCCTGTTCAGCAGGACAAAAGAAAGGTGAGCTTAGAAAAACAGGGGTTTAAATGTAATTAATTCGACATGAACCCGATGGTCCAATGTTTAATACTAGTAAGTTCAGACCACATGGTTTTCAGTTGACTTACTCCAATAGCGTAATATCGAGTATCATAAAAAAAAAATGCACAACCAGTTACATTCTTGGCAGTAATGGATTTATAGAAAAAAGTAAAGCATCTTTTAGCAACTTGTCAGTTTCGTAAGTTGGCACTAATGACATTTAACATTATATCGTAACACCATACACTTTTGCTCTTAGGATGAACCACGGACTTCTCATATATATGGACAGAGGATCATATGATCAATACGGTCGCCACCGTTCGAACAAATTTAGGCTTACCAAGATGGGCGCCGGTTACTACCATTTGCTCAATTAGATGATGAATCTGCAACATTTCAGACAAATATAAACATGAATGGAAGAACTATATCACAGTCCTTCACTCTGTATGTTGAATTTGACCTCAGCTTACATTCTTTCGAAAATATTACAAGTTTCTCACACAATCTGTCAACACTGAGCCACTTGACCAAGTCTAAACTTTTACACACAAGGCTATAGCAGGCAGCCATATTGGTAAACCTACACGTGTACGTACGGTTTGCGACAATTTACACATAGGACGTTAGTGCAATATTCTCTGTCCATATATGTAAGAAGTCCGTGGGATGAACTAAACTTACAAAAATAAAATGACTAAAGAATTAATGCTGACCAAGAACAGTGTACCATTCTATTACCACAATTAATCTTTTAACTTGACATGAAGAGTGATTAAAAACAGTTCAGGCAGTCAGTTGATGAACGAAAATAACATGGATGCAAAAATTTCTAGAAAAGTAATCAAAGATTTTGTGATCAGATTCTTTTTAATTCATCTTCATCTTTACAAGGGAGTACCTATACCAAACGTATTGCAAAGAGCCTTTCCACGACTTTCGGACAAAAAGTGACCCTTTAAGTTTTACTTTAAAAAAATCAAGGTTATTAGAGATGAAACAAATTCAAGTTAAGTCGAGCTGATAGGCCCAAGAGATTTTTTTTACATGTCCTTACAATGGACGTTCATAGGCGGTAATCATCGCGAACTGTATTATCCTCTTTCTGCTTAGGTAACCTTCAAATTATTATGATAAGTTGATAACACGTAAACAAAATGATCTTATGACATATTTCTCACCGTGCCAGTGGAACCCTCCTCTCAGAACAGTTCACCTAAAAAAGAACTCCAGAACGTTTAAGCAGGGAGTTGTTATCTAAATGGAGATAACACGAAAGTTTAATTTAAGCTAATACTTTAAGACCTATTTAAGTGTGAACAGATTAACAACTACTAGCTGTTGATAAGGCTTACAAGGCTTACCTTGCGACGTCATTCATCTCCACTAATACTTTAACAAGAGGCTTAAATTGAAAAATGCTTTCATGTTTAGGTTGGAACCGCCAACCTTAAAAAGACAGGTTTTCTTAGACAGGTTTTCTTAAATTCAAAAAGACTGTTTAATAGAACTAGATCAATACAAATGCCACTACCTCATCTACAGAGACCGTATGCAAGTGAGCTAAAGAGATCGAAGCCTAGGCCTAATTCTTTTACTGCATTCTGAAAAGTGTCCTCAGGTTTCCTGAATCAACAAGACATAAATCTATATATGTTCACAATCTCAATTAAAATCAAGCCGATGTTGTCTCATTTGCGACACCCAGCGACACCAGAGAGAAAATATGTTTAGTTTTCAGGCGACTGGCAGTGCCTTGGCATTGGAAAAAATGCCATAGCTCTACTCATGATGTAGCAGACGACAAGTCTCTTTGTGTTTACGTATTTCTAATCCACAGCTTAGTTCTTATGGAAATCTAAAGAGCAAGATAGCTGAATTATTATTAGGTGACCTTGAATACGCAAACCTCACTTCAAAGGAAGTTTTGGCAAGCTATCTCCATTCAGATAACAACTAACTGGTTTAAGTAAGATTTTACAAACGATTAATGTAGAAATTACCCTTATTTTGTGTGATTGCTCAAGACCCGGATGATTTCTACATTATTTATGTGTAAATTTACTTTATTGCACATAACATACGTCATTTTTACAATAATTTACTGTACATGTTTTATTTACTTACAAAGTTTTCTACTTCTTATTTTAATTAAACTATGAAACATATTTCTGTGAGTGAAAGAAGATGGATAATGATACTTCTATTGAAAGCATTAGACACAATAGGTTGCAGCATGTACCTTAAATAACATCCGTTCATTCGGGTGTAATGGAGAAAGTAGTACTTGTCTCGCTGCGACAGGTGGAGTCAGATGGGGAATGGGGGACCATGTTTCCACCCAGGGAAGGCTGGTCTCACAGTCTATGGGACTGTTTTCAATTTCGTCGGGAGAACAGTGACTACAATAAAGTAATCCCGACAGTTGACACCTTCCCGATCGTTTACGTATACTTTTGCTCTCAAGATGTGTAGAATCTTTTTTAAGAATCCGAACTTTTGGGCACCCTTCGCGAGCAACAGAGTTTCGATTTTCATTCCTTGCATAGAGCATAAGGACACTGAGCTGTAGTGCGGGAGAGGGTATGTATGTTTGTGTTCGTGACGCTTAGCTTACAAATACGACATTTTATAAACGTTAACCTTGATAAATCTCATAATTAGTACGTGGATGGTCCATATTAAATTCGAGATTTGTCTTGTTTTTCATAGAGGTTAGATTTCATTTTAGGTCCCCGATAGTCAAACTGTGAAAAATTTCATAAACACTTTATTCAAGTTGGGTAACCTTGAGAAATTCCACACAAAACATGCATGAGCCTCCAGTAAACTTCCGATCCTTTTTTGGTGGAAGAAAAATATCTTTTGAAGTCACCAGAGATCAAATTGAGAAAATCTCTTAAACACGATAACCACCCCCCCCCCCCCAAAGGATAGTTTTGAGAGATATTTTAATTTGCATGTATATGCTCAACATTAACTTAAAGAATCCTACAATGTTTGGTAAAGGTCAAAGGTCATTTGTGGTTTCTAGAGGTCAAACTCTCAAATTTTAGGAGAAATAAAATATTTCATGCGCTAGAAGTAATACATGTCATGGTCTGTCATTTTGCTGACGCAAGGCGTGTCTGGCACCAGCTGGCACCGTCTGGCACCAGCTGGCTCCGCCTGGCACTATTGTACTTTTTTCTTTAGGCAAGGAATCAAAGAAAAGAAGGTTTTGGTTTTAGTTTCGTCCCTTGTTCCTTTCCATACGGCTACATAGGCTAGTACAAACCCCCTCTCGGTCCATCGAGTAGCTTATTTGAAGTAGCCTATAAGGTTTTCTGCTGCGGTTTGAGATTTCATTCCTAATCACTTTTGATATCTTGACTAAGGACCGGACGGGTTGGACACGATACAATGCAGGTCCCCAACTAAGAGTAAGCTGGCCGACTATTGGTTTATTTAATATGCTCTCAATGAGTTCTACTATATGTGGGTCACTTAAACATTGCAGGAGCTGCAGTTCCACTAGTCAAATATTTCAGCTCCTTTAATCAACGCTACCTGCAGAGTATTCCCTGTCATGGAATATACGGTACTGTGTGAAGGCTTTAATCACATGCCCACCCCCACCATTCTCTGCGGCTATCCTCTCTGTAAACTTATCGCCTTCTTCTGGACCTGCTGCCTACCGACGTTTATCTATAAAGCCGTGCAGAACGTAAGTTCTATGACATTTTGCTGAAAAGTATCCTGTGTCAAATCGTTTGTTTTTTGTTCTGTACGGTGCGGGCGGTGCCAGAATCGCCAGACATAGCGGAGTGTACATCATTCCTCTCTTGAAATGTTGTGTTTACACGGTTTCCTATATTTGACCTCCAGTGACCTCAAGTGACCTCTAACCTTCACCAGAAATAATAGGAACATTTCTCTTGATATAAGAAATTGATATCTCAAATTTGATAAGTAACTAAATACAATAAATGAACAACAAAAACTGAAAAAATGAGTGGACAGTTTGAACTCGGGCCGTTATAATGAGAATCCTTTTCTCTGCACAATCAAGATACTAATCAATTACTATCTATTTCTAATTAACATATAGTCACAAATTACTTTACACGTGTTCATAATTAGGTAATTAAAATAAGAATTACTTGTTAATGTACCAGACTCATGCTTGTGTAAAGATGTTTGTTTTTTACTAGCATTGTATCTCTTAAATGGTATAAAGTTCATCCATGCCTTTCCGGACGTAACGAAACCAGTATAAGAAGTATCCATCATTGCTATCTTGAGATATTGACGGTGTTTCCAAGTTAAGCGTCACAAACCCACACCTACACACACACATACGCGTTTAAAAACACTCGCGAGTTATTGCATAGATTCCTTTTGTCCTCGGCAAGGAATCAAGAAAATAAAACTTTCTTGGAGACTTTTTTCAGCAAAAGCATTTCAATTTAGAAGTTACCTCCGTTGTATAATATCACAAGATACACATTTCCATAGCAACTAATACATTTTACGTCGCTTGCATATTCCTTTCAATGATATCGAACAAGGTACGTCGTTCCAACGACCACTGCTTTTCATCACAACACAATCTTCATTTTCAGCATTGTTTGGCTCATGGTCATCACATGCTACGCAGTACTTTGACCTTATATATATATATATATATATATATATATATATATATATATATATATATATATATATATATATATATATATATATGTGTGTGTGTGTTTTTCCGCGCGTCAGTTCAAAGTTACTGTAGCAAATAGTGGTAAAAGTTTGCGGAAAACTCCACGTCGTTTCGGGTTTCAACCCTTTATCAGGTGCCAGTGGCACAAAATACAACTGATGGTTCAGTAGTAGAAACGACCAAAAGTGCCAAATACAAAATACACAATAAAATTGGGCACGACCAAATTGGCCAGGGAACTAGGTTATGTACAGTGGTTTACACATGTACCAACAAGGCAGGAATGGCTGATTTACAGAAGTTAAAGTTTCACATTCAGACCATGTGGGGGGGGGGGAGGGGAGGGTTTCTAAGCTTTATAATGAGACGGTTTGGGCAGCTAAACGATCATGGTCGTACCCTCGACACGAGATGGCCGCTGTAACTATCAAGTCACGAATCGAGCAGGCTGACCGGGGGTTGAATTGTGTGGCCACATTGAATGATCTGCTGCGAAACTTCAGCGAAACCCTGGTCTTCGTAACAATGTCTGGCCAATTAAACTTAAGTTAGCTGTGTCTGTTTTTAACGCTTATACGCTTGAGTGATTTTCTTGCGTGGGTTGTGATGTCGGCATTGTGAGAGGTCTGATCACTATTGCAAGTAGTCAGTAAGGCATACCTCAAAAAAGGCTTTAAAAGTGGGCTTTCGTGCAACACAAACGGGGATTACCTAAAAATCCGCCCAGTTGTTATTTACAACATAAATTTTCATATTTTGATTTTCCCCACGTGCAAAAGTTGCACACTGTTGACTTTACAGACAAAATGGCCGCCAAAGTCCCATAGACTACTGTACTGAAGGAAAAATATAAATTATGAACGTATTCAAGCTACAAAAATGAAGGTTTTGGTCCAGCGTACTTGGGAATGACTTCTTACTCATACGTAACCTTTTTCTGCAAACCTTGGCTACCCCCAGGGTCGGGGAAAAGGCAAAAACATAAATAGAGGGCGCTATCCAAATTAAAGCAATACACAGAATAAGTATGCAATAGCTCCATTGTAAACTATGTTTTTATTAGGACCATTCCCTGGTGGGTCCATGGAACCACTACACAAAGTTTTTAAACAAATGTAGTAGAACTCTGATGCTGGTCAATAGTTTTATGGGGTTAGGCCCCCCTCTCCTTTGCAAAATCCGTGTGTAATAAAAGTATCTAGTATGTGAAAGCTGTGCAATATTTTGTCAAGTCTTTGTTCGTTTGTACAAATTTTGTAGATTTTAAGTTGGTTTCTCAGTCAAGACATGCCCAACCCCAGGTGTCTTGGAGAGGGGTCTTATGAGAAGCCCCCACCCCTTTCCAACATTTGTGTATAACGTATAACTAAGGATCCTCAAGTTAAAGGGGTGCCATTACGATAATTTCAGCTTAAAGTATGTTCACTTCATATGGGTAACTTTGCATTATTTTTAGCTATAAGTAGGGGGTCTGACTACAAAGGGTTTTATGGGGTCTGAGGGCCATAGGCGGATCTAGCCCAACACTGAAGGGGGCAGCCTACAGGTGGGCGCCAGATTCTAAAGGAGCCGGATTGAGTTAAAAATGCAACAATATATGCAGGGGAGGTGCCAGGGTAATTTAATGGAGGGCAAAGCATGGGGAGAGTGATCGCTGTCCAGGGGTGGGGGTCTAAGGGGAGAGGGTGTCCCCCTCCCCTTTGAAAAATTATTGATAATTTAAGGCTGCTTAGATGCAAAATGGTGCTGTCTTTGGTACATTTTTCGAACTGATCATATACGGCTGGAAATGTCCATAATTTAGTGAATTCTAAATTTTGGTCGGATGTAAGAGGGTCGTACTGGGAGAGGGGTCTAAGGTTGCCATTATGCAAAATGGTGCTGTCTGTGGGATATTTTTCGAACTGATCATATATGGCTGGAAAATGTTTCTAATTTAGTGAATTCAAACTTTTGGTTGGGTGCGTGAAGTGAAACCTTTGCTGTCTAAGAGAAGGGCATGTTGTCAACAAACCTCCTGAAGGCCCCCTTCGGATACTTTATGCCTTCTATAAGGGGAAATTTTTTTACACAAAAATACGTGAGTGGAGTCCACAGAAACATTCTTGAACTATTACGAAAATTTTCCTACCTTAATTTGTGCATTATAAAAGGGTATCTAAAGGCTGCAAACACCAGAATAGGGCCTCCTGGAAGTTCTGGATTATATGGATCAGACATAGCCTAGCCCACCCCTCCTCTTATCCTTTCTCTTTCGCTTCCTCCTTTTCTTTTCCCCCTTCTTGTCCTTCTCTTTTCCCTTTTTCTTGCAAATTATAGGGGGGCGGTGGCCCTCCCTGCCCCCCCCCCCCGTGGCACCGCCCTTTAAATTGTATTATCCCAATCCCAATTGTAAAAATTAGGCCCACCTTTTATGTCATGAGAATCCAGCAGGTGATTTTTCCCCCACAGTATGGCACTGCCTAACTAGAATGTCAATCTAGGTTAGACTGGGTTAGCTTTTCGATCTCCATCGGCTTCTCTGCGATATACGAAACGGAAGCTAGCTGAACATTCGTGACAGACTGTTGTTGTGTTAGTGTAGTGACATTTTTTACATATAAAAACAGCTCTAGTCTATAGGGCCAGGTAGTCAGGTAGTGTGTGCACAGCAGCTTGTCATAACATGTAATGCAGACCAGAAGTAACTAAGATCATTCGGCTAAGCTTAAAAAATGTATATGCTGTGAGCTTCAGCACAAAATTTCATGAGGCGCTGTACAAACTGTAGGCCTACTACATAGTGCCCTAGGATGACGGACACAGGCTTTGATAAATGAATTTATGCTTACAATACCTTTACACTTATAATTTCAACTTCCGAAGGGGCAAGGGGTGCATTTACCTGGATGGGTGGGCCCAAATCCACCCCCAAATCCTGGAGGGTGCAACTGCCCCAGTTTCCCCCTCCCCTCCGTATCCGCTCTTGCTGAGGATCCGGGTCCCCTCCCCCTTTGCAAACTGGCACAGAATTAGAGTTTATCACCTGAGACAGTGCTAATTTTGCAAAAGTATGGTAATTTCATGGGGGAAATTGCAATAGTTTTATGTTCTGAAGGGGTTAGGGTTAAGGGCCCCTTTCTTTTGTAACATCAAAGATTTTTTTGTGAAAAAGGGGGCTACATTGTGTTAAAACCTTTTTTATTCTAGAAGGAAGATTTAAATTTAAGATGCAACCAGTACAAAAGGATGTGCAAAAGTTGGAGTGGGGATTGTGCAGGGAAAACTATGTATGGACCCTAAAACGTGCTGCTTTATAGGACCACTAGTACACTCTTATCACGGAAAAGGGATTTCTTGAACTGCAAAGAACTACGCACTTGTGAAAGCTTCTCTACATTGCACTTTGCACATATGTGACATAGCCTCTGACTTTTCTAGATGCAAAATACGTCCAAAAACAGTTCAGTAAGTGCTATTGACATGAATTCTCAAGTCACCTTAACAGCCTGGAATGCTTAATGTAGACCCAGTTAACATCAACACCCCTAATGATTGATCATTAAATGGGATGTTTTCATTTTGGCCAGAATATAAACTGCTTATGCAAAGCTTATAGGCACGGAAAGGAACTCAACAAATATTTCCCATGTTATCCTCAGTCTTTCAACCATCATACAAAGAAAATAGTGATAACTTTGTACTTTATTATCTTAAGGCAAGCATGAGTCCCTCAAACCAAGGCTTGTTGCTTGGAAAATGGTGCTATTACTTCCTTATCAAAGCAACAAAAACTAATTAGGAGCACATCTTCTTAATAATTAAATAAAAGCCACAGTTGACAAACACTCGTTTCAACACGTAGCCCCCTCCCACACACATACACAATACCAACACCCGTGTACTGTAATTCCCGCAGTTTTGAAGAATCTCAAAACTAATAAAATTCATATGGAAACGAGATGTCTTAGTTTCAGATTAGTGGGACTACCAGCCCAATACCTTACTGAATCAGATCAAGGAGACACAGTTTATACGTGTAAATGATCAAATACTTCATTTTGCCTCTCACGAGTCTTTTATATTCAAGATATGAGCTCGCGGTCACACACTCTGACAAGAGAAGTGCTGTTTAAGCTCCTGCCTAGTGTAACAGTGCTCAAAATTAGTAAATATTTTCACCCAGTTACAATTCAGCAGTTACAACGGGAATGAGATATAAAAAATACAAATTAACACTCAAGTTAGTCAGTTTATTAACTTACTGTACAGTACATCAGTCACCATCACATAACTGGAATTTAGTAGTACACAATACTACACAGAAACCTAGCTTCATTGAAAAGGGGGGCAGGGCAGAGATTAACTATAAGAGCACATGTGCATATATGAAAAAAGCTGCACTCGGAATTCTGCATGGCAAACATAACCTCAATTCTTTTAATACAGTGACAGCATGTAACTCTGTGGTTAGTCCGTACCAGTCACCCAATTCATATACTTTTATTTTTTTAGACACAACACCAGGAACCACAAGAACTTTCAAAATCCTGAGAATAGGGGCAGGGTGTGAAAAAAGAGGGGCACGTTGGTGGGCCGCCCTGTGAAGCAGTATTGCTAGGGCACTGACTACGAATATTGCTGCAACACTATCAGACTATGGGAATAGTATAGTTGCTACACAGTGCATTGATTGCACACTTTCTGGCTAGTTTAGCATGTTTGTTTTCATCTAATTTAAGTGCTGGCCGGTTAGTTTACAAACTCAAAATTTTAACAAAAAATAGATATATGTACCTTCGCTGGTTTGGTTCAGGAGTGAACGTTTCTTTCGCTCAATTTTGCTCTTGTCGCAAAACCAACGATAACATTCTCGGTGGTACCTGAAGTTTCGTGCAACGGGTACTTGTAAGGGGAACTTGAGGCATTTTTCGATGTTGTTGAAGTCTAAACCAAGTCTCGTAGCCGTAATGTTGACAATTTCGGCTTCAGGACAGATGAAGAGTTTCCACTGTGTCCCATAACCTACAAACGTTTCTCACGAAACTTTTTGAAGATTTTGAAGTTGGTTTCTGCACTGAAAACAATATGTATGGCACAAAACTCTGGATTTTCGCCGCGTTCGAAGTTTGACAGGGGGGCTGCCATTTTGTCGTCTGCTTCGTCCGAGTAACTAGGATGTCACTGCCTTGTCATTGGTCAGTTTCCTCCCTTCCTGTTTCGCGATTGGCTGGTGACCTAGCGATCATGGTGGATTTAAAATGAAACTTCGGCATTGTTTTTGCCTATTTTTTCGTTGCTGCGCACTTTTTGAACGTGGGGAAAAAGCATTTCGTAATAAGAAAACCATAATCTTCCTTTCTATGGTGTTCCACAGAAATCCCATTTTGTGTTGCACGAAACAACAGAAAAAACAGGTACGCCCGACTGACTAAAGCTTTCGGCTCGACAAAGGTTGCAAAAGCCAGAGATGTTTAACAGAGCCAGTATGCACCAACGTGTAATGAAATCACGGCCGCTCCACTTAAGAGCCCAGACAGGTTTGGGGAGCTCTGGTTTTTTTGTGTGTGACGAGCTAGGTTAAACGCTTCTTGTAGTTGCTTTGCCTCTCCTTGACGGTGCCTCCGCACGTGCCTATGTATGTGTATTACTTTAATGGAAGTAACTCTGGCCTTGTAAACGGTAGTGGGTGTTAGACAATTCCCTTCAAGGGGACAACCCTTAACTCTTTGACCCTGCAATCACAGCCATGACTTGCTAGTAGACTTTTCAAGAGAGCACTTTTGAGGTATGGCCCTTTATAACGGATTTCATGTTTATCATGCACCTGTAGCTGATTTTCACGGTGGTTTTGTTCAGAACACTTCGTGCAGCTTGTCAACCGGGAAAATGCTTTGCTAGGGGCTTGAGGAAGGCTTGCCAACATTCGATTTGACTGTTTTGCTTTACGCCCCTGTCTCTTCAATCGTCTTTGGGCTAGTAGGCTCTCACCGTGGTACTCTAGTTTGTGGTGATAACCGTTAGAGTACAGTGCCTGTTGGTAGGCAGCTTCTTGATTGCAAAAAAGTTCGTCCACACGTTTGTGTACTGCCATGGAAACATTTTAAAGTATGTTGGATGGGTGATTTGACTGGATGTTAATGGACAGAAGGTGTCATTGGGTTTTCTCTTGGAGGGGGGGGGGGGGGGGCTTAGCTTTAATCTTTCATGTCAAGCGTAACATCGAGGAAGTTAGTAACGTTGATGTTTGTCTCGATCATTTTCGAGTAAAACTCGCTTAAGGTTCTAATGAAATCCTTGCGAGCTCTGTCAGCGAGTCCTCCGGAGCGCGTTTTTAAGGATTCTAGGGCCACCATCTCTGTAGAGACCAACGTCGGAGACATGACAGTGCTTACTAAGGCTGTTCAGAATGTAAAGGCCGACAAATTTACATACCACAGCTAGCAATAGATTAGTTTAATTCCCCTATGGATAAACAGTCCCTCATTTTTATGACTTTTCATATTGTAGACTTCTGTCCCTCCACATCTCAGCAGCTACTCACTGCAGCCTTAATGTGGGCAAAATCACCTGTCTCCACCTCAAAAACTAACTTTTCCATCATCACGCAGGCCAGAAAGTCGGTTCTGTTTAGCTACTGTACCCCTTGGACATTGCGAGGTTACCATAACTCCTTTAATATTACAATAGGCAGCTTTGATGGTGCTGAGGTAAATGAAATGGTCCGCCTTTACATTCTGAACAGTCTTAAAATGTGTGAAAAGTTTCCATCATCGCTATCTTGAGTTAATGTGTTTACAAGCAACCTTCCCGGTTTTCTTAGTTTCAACTCAGTCCGGTGGCATAACGGTTTCCCTCTTCCACTCACAAAGCCCAAGGGCTTAGTGATTCCTTCCCGGAAGAAAATGAAAGGTATCCATCTGTCGCATCTATTGCCTCTACTGACAATCTCCACTGTTTTTGCTGTTCCACCTCCCGTGACCTCATGTAACCTTTGACCTCGATCACAACATGGGGTTAATCCTCTGGCTATAACACACCCACATGCCAATTATGAAAAGGATACATGCTTTCTTCCTTGAGATATTGTTCAAAATGTTTCGCGTTTTGACCTCTTGTGGGCTCACATGACCTCTGACCGCCACCAAAAATGATACTTTTGTCTACCTTAATATGATAAATTTATATACCAAGTATGCCAGAATCCACCATTCCTATCGTTCTTAAGATACTGTGTTTTAAAGGGTTTTTGCTTTCATCTGCTGACCTCACACGACTTTTGATCTCTACCAAAAGCAATAGACTTTTTCCTTACAATATGTTAAATCCATATACCAAGTATGAAAAGTATCCAGTGTTCCTAGCTTGAAATGTCGTGTTTACAAGCAAACCGTCACAAACACACACACATACACACACGCACCTACACATACGCGCATACATACGCCCTCCAGCGTAATTGTATGGATTGCTTTCGCCTTCGGCAAGGAATAAAAACGGCCGCATCATGTATTGCGTCTCGCAGTGCACATTGTTTCGTGCTTTTTTTAATTTCTTTAGCATTTCAAGTCGCTTTTGATGCAAATTAATATACTTGTTTCGACGTGATTTAAGGCTTTTAACAAGTTATCAGTTAGCACAGGCAACCTTCAACAAATTGTATACGAATGTGAAAATTGATCAAAATCCCACCCCAAAGTTGAAATATTAAGGTCAGTTTTCAGTTTAAACTTTGTCGTTGGGATATATATCGAGCTATAATTTGTAGTTTATAGTGGTAACAAACTGTTAAGTATGAACTCGCTTTTGCAACTCTTTTGTTCTTTTCATTACTCAGTAGTGTTGATTCGTTGCCAGTGCCTCTATATCTTGAGTAGACTGTCATTTTGAGTTTCTAAACACTGGGCCGTACTGAATCGTTCACACCATGTTACTACCAATATGTACAATACTGTTACTATAACGAGGAAATGATCATGGGTAACATGTACCCACACCAACAATCGAAAATTTCCAGATCTGCAATTCAAGTAGCTTATAAGGCATAGGCGTAGGAAGCTTTTCGAGACTGGGGAGCTGAACCTTGTTTTGGATCGCCGTCCTGGGGGAGGGGTCTAAGGGGACGGGGTATCCCCTCCTCTTTGGAAAATTTTTGGACATTTGAGGGTCCTCAGGTGCAATTTGGTCCAAGATTTTGAACAAACTTTAAGAAAAACTACTGCAAATTTTTGACATTTCTTACAGAAGAGACAAATAATGGGTTTTTGCCCTTGGATCGTGGGGGGGGGGGCGGAAGCATACTTCAGCCCCCCACATTTTTACTGGGGGGGGACTGAAGAGCCCCTCCGCCCCCGCTTCCTACGCCTATGTTATAAGGTAAAGACCCTACATGTAAATGCTTGAGTAGTTTTCCGTAAGTGAAACAACCTATCAATAAACAATATATAGTGGAAACTACAGAGTAAGTATTTTGAACCAACCAGTGTAGGTGGTAGATAGTTATCACAATATGATCATATTGATTGCAGTGTTATGAATAGAACACAGTTGGTTACATACCTGTGTATAATCACTGTACACCCACTTTTCTTCTGTTAATTGGTCAGTTAGCCCAATAAAGCAATGTCCACCGCTCAACGAACACATTGCTAAAAATGGTCAAAGAGATGCTTTTGTTAATTGAAAATGTCTGAATAGTCGTCATACTGAGGCATTAAAACATCCCGTGCTGTGCTTACTCCTAAAATTCTGTTCATGGACCCTTAAAATATAGCTATAGACACAAGAGATTTTCAAATCTCGAGTATAGCCAAAAGCTATCAAATGACATGAAAATATAGGGCCGTAGCCTGTGTGAAATCTGGGGGGGGGGGTGGGGAGCTCATGACATACGCTAAGGCGAACACTAAAGTGGCGTGCCTAAGCGTAACACTATAAGTGGCGTGCCAACAGATAGTTGACACGAGGGAGGTCCCTTCCTTTTTCACCTGTGATGAGTGTCATCCTGAGGATGAGAGGTGGGGTACAATTAAGGCCTGGCTTAGATGCAAAATTGTGCTATCATTTGCAAAGTTCGAACTGATTATATCTTAACAAGTCATTATTTTGAGATATTCTTCCTATTATTTGGCTGGGAGTAAGGCTAGAGGTGCTGTCTGAGACAGGGGGGGGGGTGACACTCTACACTGTGAGAAATTTTGTCTTTGTGAGGTGGCTTGGATACAAAATGGTTTATGAATTGATAATATTTTAGGATTCATTATTTATTTTTTCTATATTGGTAGGGTGTAATCGAAAGGGATGTTTCCTCAGGGGAGGGATAATCCCTCTACCCTTTGAGAATGTTCTATGTTTTCCTAGATCTAAAATGGTGTTATCTTTGGTAAAGCTTTGGAATGATAACATGATCTGAAATTTTAATTATTTACTGAATTTTCGGCTGTAGCATGGCATCCCTACAAGGCTGGTACCCGATGCAGGCTTCTCCCTAGCGCTCTTAGTAAGCCACTGGGGGGAACCACCATCAGTTGGCCCGAAGCCGTAGCCTTCGTAGGTCTGGAAGAAAATGTTCCGTGGAAATGTCTCTAAGATGGGGTGGAAATGACACATTTTAGACCTTAAAGTTGCATCTAAACATTCTTTACTTTTAGATTTCATGCTTTAGAAGCAAATTTAGATTTCAAGAAGAAAAGTTAGATTTGATTTAAAGGGAAAATGCAGTCACCACAACTTGAATGAGTGCGGTCGGGTATTCTGTTTCATGAGTGGCTTTTGAGGATCATGTAACAATATGTTTCGCACTGGGTTGTGAAATTCACGTATATAGTAACTCCTTGGTTTACCTTGAAAATGCAATATTTATGTTCTAAAATCTAACATGTCAAGAAAGATACTTGAAGTGAATTAAGAAGACATTTGTGAGATTCAGCTGCTGTTTCAAAATGAGTGTGTGGCGTTTGCTTAAGTCCTTTAAATAAAAAGGTTTTTAACAGCTCATTGAGTTTAGCGTACAAATAAGACACATTTTTTTAAAAGGGTTAAGCCATTGGCTATTTGATTAGTGGATTCCTTTGCCGCTGCAGGCGGTGGGAAGTCTATGCGATGGTGAGTGTCGTTGGTGTGTATGGTGTGTTGGTGACGTTGCTTGTAGATCGGCGATATCCTCAAGATAGGATTGACCGAGCACTTTTCATATTTGGTATAGCAGATTGTTGCGCATGTTAGAGCTAGGGGAAGAAACCGCTACTTGTTTTTTGTGGAAGGAAGGTCGAAGGTCATCGGATGTCACCAGGAGGTCGATATCAACCGAAAACATTGTAATCGCGATATCTCAAGATAGGGGATGACCGACACTTTTCATAATTGGGTTGTCATAGATTTGTCTTTGATAAGATTGTAACTTCAAGCCGGCAAAATTTCCGTTCATCACTACCACACTAGTGAAGCAAAGACAGAATTTCATGCAAGCAAGGGTTGTCGGACTTCAAAGATTTTTTAAATGAGTTCTCTTAATTTCATGGATCTAAAGTTCTGGGAAACAGTCTTAACAAACAGCCTCACAAGCTCAAAGTAGTGAAAGTCTTTCATACTATTCACTGTTTTTCAAAAAACAAACGAAGGAAGAAAATTTTACTGGGTGGACAGCGTGTGATAAGCTCTAAGCCAACCAAAATTTGACTATTCGATACGTCATTGTTTTCCGCATTGGTTTATTATTCTTATATGTCTGGTGATGGATGATAATTTCTGCTTTTTCAGTAGTTCACGTTACAGGTGGTCTGCCCCCAGAAGCCAAACTTCCTTTCCACTTGGACCTTTCCCTTCCCCTCAAGTCTGTAGATTGTGAAATGTATTGATGTATTATGGTTTCCGAAGTGAAAGTGCTTTGTAAACTGAAGACTGAACACTCAATTAATTACTCACCCCCAAATTAACGAAAATGCAAAGAGCGTTTGTTTATCTCTATCACAATCTGTTTTACACATCAGTTAGGCTGATAGAATATAGTTTGTCCATGTTTCTTAAAGGGCATTCATTGTGTATTTGTCATCCGATATAAACTTCTCCAGTAGTCCCCGTATGCGATCAATCAAGCCAATGTTGAACACAAATAAAATTAAGAGGACTCGTTTCTTTATATTCTACAGGAAGGTTTAAGGTTTATTGAATTTGAAGGATAAAATGTGGTGTACGGCCTTGAAGATGATCTGTGCTACACATATTGTACCACCCACCTAAATAAAAGGGGAATTACAAAGTAAAAGCACAAGTTCCAATCAAACCCTTTGTTGTGTAATGTATGTGCCTTAAACAAAGTGCCAGTGTTTGGACTTACACAAACAATATTTGCCTTATGCACGATTTCAATGTGTACGGAGATTGGATTTTTGTTGATATAGCCCTTATGGCCAATGAAGAAAAATTGTGTAAACCTGACCGGTAAAGCTTTATTGTCATAGAAATGTTAGGGGGTTGAAAAAACTAAGTGCATTTGAAAAAGTCTGATTTAAGTAGGAGGTTAAATGGATCTTGTCTGTTCTTCTAGCACGTTGTCATTGCGATACGCGGCGCTTTTTAATTTGAAAATACAACTTGTAGAGTGTGGGGGACGTCCATGTTCATCTTGTTGAGGTATCTATACACCAAACTATGCAAAGGGATCATGGTTATTACCTAAAAAGTTAAGACTGACAATTGTCCATGTCAAGGTCTTAGATGTCTGTTGTAGTGCAAGAAATCTTTTCCAAAATGTGCGTAAAAGGTCAGACTGCAGCATTGATGATCAGGGTGTAACCATCTAAAAAGTCTGCAGATTGTTTACACAAATTACACATAACAAACAGGCAAAGATGTTAAGGCGGTCGAGACTTTAATTTTATGCAAAACAAACACGAAAGATAAGTGTAACTTAATAAAATGGAATGTAATTTGATGGAAGGAGGCTCCTTTCTTACTTTGACATATGAAATTATCGTTGCTCCAACTGCCTTGATGGATGCCAACGTTCTGGCATCTTGTTTGTTTGGGTGTACTTGTGTAATAATTGGTGTTGCAAGTCATGCGACAAGTATCACCAACACGATTGCCAGAACAACCAGATGGGTGGAACTGACCATATGTAACACTTGGAAGGTCACTGTATGGACACGTGATAGCTGTAAAAGGAATTAAAGAGCGTTTACCTTCAAATGTTCTCGATATACGATTTTTCGTTTGATCTTTTTATCTTGCAGAACATCCATGTTCAAAAAGACAGTGTTGTTGTTTGCTCCTATCTCTAATAGCCACCTCCGGGAATTGTTTATCTTGATGCCTTCAATATACCTTTCATTAGATATTCACAGTAAATTGAAAACGCTGCAGAGATACACAAATTGTGTACATAATTTGTCTTGTCTCTAATTCGCATTCTAACGGTAAGTGTAACCATGAGGAATTCTATTGTGTTCTGTTTACAGCAGAGAGCTTTCACCTTAAACTGCCATGGGTGCATGAAATGAATCGGTAGTAGAAATCCAAAATGGAAAACCCGATAATTATGCATGGCATTGGAGTATGAAGTATTTGTAAATTGACATATCAAGGAAGTAATCGAGTGTTGTCTATTTCGGTCAACATTTTTGTCAACATCCCTTAGAACAGGTTAATTGATAAACGATTACATTTCGACAACTTAGAGGTTTCTCTGTGATAACAGAAATTTAAATATATTTAATGTTGATGGTATCGAATTAAGACATTCATGTATAAGTATGTTTACGGTTTTTGCCAAGTTTTGATAATGATTGTAACTTCAACCGGCAATTCCGTTCATCACTACCACACTAGGAAGCAAGACAATTTCATGCAAGCAGGTTTCGGACTCAAGATTTTAATGGTTCTCTTAATTTCATGGATCTAAAGTTCTGGAACAGTCTTAACAACAGCTCAAAGTAGTGAAAGTCTTCATCTATTACTTTTTGCAAACAACGAAGGAATAAAATTTTACTGGGTTACAGTGGATAGGCTAAGCCACCAAATTTACATTCGATACGTCATTGTTTTCCATTGTCTTATTCTTCTATATGTCTGGATGATATTTCTTTTTTCATATTCGTTACAGTGGCTGCCCCCAGAAGCAACTTCCTTCCTTGGCCCTTCCCCTCAAGTCTCTAGATTTGAAATGTATTGTGTATTATGGTTTCCGAAGTGAAAGTGCTGTAAACTGAAACTGAACACTCAATAATACTCACCCCAATAACGAAATGCAAGAGCGTTTTCTCTATCAATCTGTTTAACATTCATAGGCTATAGAATATTTTCATTGTCTTAAAGGTCATTTGTGTATTTTCATCCGATAAACTTCTCCAGTCCCTATGCATCAACAAGCAAGTTGACAAAAAAAGAGTACGTTTCTATATTCTACAGTAAGGTTATTAATTTGAAGAAAAATGTGACGGGCCTTGAAGATGATCTGTACAATATCCCACCCCCTAAATAAAAGGGGAATACAAAGGTAAAAACAAGTTCCATAAACCCTTAATTAGTCCTTAACAATGCCAGTTTGACTACAAACAATTGCTTTGCGATTCCAATGTTACGGAGTTTGATTTTGTGATAAGCCCTTATGGCCAATGAAAAAAATTGGTAACCTGACCGGTAAAGCTTTATTGTCTAGAAATGGTAGGGTTGAAAAACTAAGTGCATTTAAAAGTTTGATTTAAGTAGGAGGTTAAAGGATCTGTCTTCTACGTTGTCATTGCGATACGCTTTTAATTTGAATAAACTTGTAGAGGACATCATGTTCATCTTTTGAGGTACTATACACCAACTATGCAAGACATGGTATTACCTAAAAGTTAAGACTGAAATTTCCATGTCATCTTAGATGTCTGTTAGGCAAGAAATCTTTTCCAAAATGTGCGTAAAAGATCAGATTGCAGCATTGATAGTCAGGGTCTAACTATCTAAAGTTTGCAGATTGTTTACATACGGCAAACAAGCAAAAAGTTAAGGTGCTCGAGACTTTAATTTGATGCAAAACGAACACGAAAGATAAGTGTAACTTAGTAAAGTGGAAATGTAATTTGATAGAAGAAGGTTCTTTTCTTACCTTGACATATGAAAGTATCGTTGCTCCAACTGCCTTGATGGATGCCAACGTTCTGGCATCTTGTTTGTTTGGGTGTACTTGTGTAATAATTGGTGTTGCAAGTCATGCGACAAGTATCACCAACACGATTGCCAGAACAACCAGATTGGTGGAACTGACCATATGTAACACTTGGCAGGTCACTGTATGGACACGTGATAGCTGTAAAAGGAATTAAAGAGCATTTACCTTCAAATGTTCTCGATCTACGATTTTTCGTTTGATCTTTTTATCTTGCAGAACATCCATGTTCAAAAAGACAGTGTTGTTGTTTGCTCCTATCTCTAATAGCCACCTCCGGGAATTGTTTATCTTGATGCCTTCAATATATCTTTCATTAGATATTCACAGTAAATTGAAAACGCTGCAGAGATACACAAATTGTGTACATAATTTGTCTTGTCTCTAATTCGCATTCTAACGGTAAGTGTAACCATGAGGAATTCTATTGTGTTCTGTTTACAGCAGAGAGCTTTCACCTTAAACTGCCATGGGTGCATGAAATGAATCGGTAGTACAAATCCAAAATGGAAAACCCGATAATTATGCATGGCATTGGAGTATGAAGTATTTGTAAATTGACATATCAAGGAAGTAATCGAGTGTTGTCTATTTCGGTCAACATTTTTGTCAACATCCCTTAGAACAGGTTAATTGATAAACGATTACATTTCGACAACTTAGAGGTTTCTCTGTGATAACAGAAATTTAAATATATTTAATGTTGATGGTATCGAATTAAGACATTCATGTATAAGAATGTTTACGGTTTTTGCCAAGTTTTGATAATGATTGTAACTTCAACCTGCAATTCCGTTCATCACTACCACACTAGGAAGCAAGACAATTTCATGCAAGCAGGTTTCGGACTCAAGATTTTAATGGTTCTCTTAATTTCATGGATCTAAAGTTCTGGAACAGTCTTAACAACAGCTCAAAGTAGTGAAAGTCTTCATCTATTACTTTTTTCAAAACAACGAAGGAATAAAATTTTACTGGGTTACAGTGGATAGGCTAAGCCACCAAATTTACATTCGATACGTCATTGTTTTCCATTGTCTTATTCTTCTATATGTCTGGATGATATTTCTTTTTTCATATTCGTTACAGTGGCTGCCCCCAGAAGCAACTTCCTTCCTTGGCCCTTCCCCTCAAGTCTCTAGATTTGAAATGTATTGTGTATTATGGTTTCCGAAGTGAAAGTGCTGTAAACTGAAACTGAACACTCAATAATACTCACCCCAATAACGAAATGCAAGAGCGTTTTCTCTATCAATCTGTTTAACATTCATAGGCTATAGAATATTTTCATTGTCTTAAAGGTCATTTGTGTATTTTCATCCGATAAACTTCTCCAGTCCCTATGCATCAACAAGCAAGTTGACAAAAAAAGAGTACGTTTCTATATTCTACAGTAAGGTTATTAATTTGAAGAAAAATGTGACGGGCCTTGAAGATGATCTGTACAATATCCCACCCCCTAAATAAAAGGGGAATACAAAGGTAAAAACAAGTTCCATAAACCCTTAATTAGTCCTTAACAATGCCAGTTTGACTACAAACAATTGCTTTGCGATTCCAATGTTACGGAGTTTGATTTTGTGATAAGCCCTTATGGCCAATGAAAAAAATTGGTAACCTGACCGGTAAAGCTTTATTGTCTAGAAATGGTAGGGTTGAAAAACTAAGTGCATTTAAAAGTTTGATTTAAGTAGGAGGTTAAAGGATCTGTCTTCTACGTTGTCATTGCGATACGCTTTTAATTTGAATAAACTTGTAGAGGACATCATGTTCATCTTTTGAGGTACTATACACCAACTATGCAAGACATGGTATTACCTAAAAGTTAAGACTGAAATTTCCATGTCATCTTAGATGTCTGTTAGGCAAGAAATCTTTTCCAAAATGTGCGTAAAAGATCAGATTGCAGCATTGATAGTCAGGGTCTAACTATCTAAAGTTTGCAGATTGTTTACATACGGCAAACAAGCAAAAAGTTAAGGTGCTCGAGACTTTAATTTGATGCAAAACGAACACGAAAGATAAGTGTAACTTAGTAAAGTGGAAATGTAATTTGATAGAAGAAGGTTCTTTTCTTACCTTGACATATGAAAGTATCGTTGCTCCAACTGCCTTGATGGATGCCAACGTTCTGGCATCTTGTTTGTTTGGGTGTACTTGTGTAATAATTGGTGTTGCAAGTCATGCGACAAGTATCACCAACACGATTGCCAGAACAACCAGATTGGTGGAACTGACCATATGTAACACTTGGACGGTCACTGTATGGACACGTGATAGCTGTAAAAGGAATTAAAGAGCATTTACCTTCAAATGTTCTCGATTTACGATTTTTCGTTTGATCTTTTTATCTTGCAGAACATCCATGTTCAAAAAGACAGTGTTGTTGTTTGCTCCTATCTCTAATAGCCACCTCCGGGAATTGTTTATCTTGATGCCTTCAATATACCTTTCATTAGATATTCACAGTAAATTGAAAACGCTGCAGAGATACACAAATTGTGTACATAATTTGTCTTGTCTCTAATTCGCATTCTAACGGTAAGTGTAACCATGAGGAATTCTATTGTGTTCTGTTTACAGCAGAGAGCTTTCACCTTAAACTGCCATGGGTGCATGAAATGAATCGGTAGTAGAAATCCAAAATGGAAAACCCGATAATTATGCATGGCATTGGAGTATGAAGTATTTGTAAATTGACATATCAAGGAAGTAATCGAGTGTTGTCTATTTCGGTCAACATTTTTGTCAACATCCCTTAGAACAGGTTAATTGATAAACGATTACATTTCGACAACTTAGAGGTTTCTCTGTGATAACAGAAATTTAAATATATTTAATGTTGATGGTATCGAATTAAGACATTCATGTATAAGTATGTTTACGGTTTTTGCCAAGTTTTGATAATGATTGTAACTTCAACCTGCAATTCCGGTCATCACTACCACACTAGGAAGCAAGAAAATTTCATGCAAGCAGGTTTCGGACTCAAGATTTTAATGGTTCTCTTAATTTCATGGATCTAAAGTTCTGGAACAGTCTTAACAACAGCTCAAAGTAGTGAAAGTCTTCATCTATTACTTTTTTCAAAACAACGAAGGAATAAAATTTTACTGGGTTACAGTGGATAGGCTAAGCCACCAAATTTACATTCGATACGTCATTGTTTTCCATTGTCTTATTCTTCTATATGTCTGGATGATATTTCTTTTTTCATATTCGTTACAGTGGCTGCCCCCAGAAGCAACTTCCTTCCTTGGCCCTTCCCCTCAAGTCTCTAGATTTGAAATGTATTGTGTATTATGGTTTCCGAAGTGAAAGTGCTGTAAACTGAAACTGAACACTCAATAATACTCACCCCAATAACGAAATGCAAGAGCGTTTTCTCTATCAATCTGTTTAACATTCATAGGCTATAGAATATTTTCATTGTCTTAAAGGTCATTTGTGTATTTTCATCCGATAAACTTCTCCAGTCCCTATGCATCAACAAGCAAGTTGACAAAAAAAGAGTACGTTTCTATATTCTACAGTAAGGTTATTAATTTGAAGAAAAATGTGACGGGCCTTGAAGATGATCTGTACAATATCCCACCCCCTAAATAAAAGGGGAATACAAAGGTAAAAACAAGTTCCATAAACCCTTAATTAGTCCTTAACAATGCCAGTTTGACTACAAACAATTGCTTTGCGATTCCAATGTTACGGAGATTGATTTTGTGATAAGCCCTTATGGCCAATGAAAAAAATTGGTAACCTGACCGGTAAAGCTTTATTGTCTAGAAATGTTAGGGTTGAAAAACTAAGTGCATTTAAAAGTTTGATTTAAGTAGGAGGTTAAAGGATCTGTCTTCTACGTTGTCATTGCGATACGCTTTTAATTTGAATAAACTTGTAGAGGACGTCATGTTCATCTTTTGAGGTACTATACACCAACTATGCAAGACATGGTATTACCTAAAAGTTAAGACTGAAATTTCCATGTCATCTTAGATGTCTGTTAGGCAAGAAATCTTTTCCAAAATGTGCGTAAAAGATCAGATTGCAGCATTGATAGTCAGGGTCTAACTATCTAAAGTTTGCAGATTGTTTACATACGGCAAACAAGCAAAAAGTTAAGGTGCTCGAGACTTTAATTTTATGCAAAACGAACACGAAAGATAAGTGTAACTTAGTAAAGTGGAAATGTAATTTGATAGAAGAAGGTTCTTTTCTTACCTTGACATATGAAAGTATCGTTGCTCCAACTGCCTTGATGGATGCCAACGTTCTGGCATCTTGTTTGTTTGGGTGTACTTGTGTAATAATTGGTGTTGCAAGTCATGCGACAAGTATCACCAACACGATTGCCAGAACAACCAGATTGGTGGAACTGACCATATGTAACACTTGGCAGGTCACTGTATGGACACGTGATAGCTGTAAAAGGAATTAAAGAGCATTTACCTTCAAATGTTCTCGATCTACGATTTTTCGTTTGATCTTTTTATCTTGCAGAACATCCATGTTCAAAAAGACAGTGTTGTTGTTTGCTCCTATCTCTAATAGCCACCTCCGGGAATTGTTTATCTTGATGCCTTCAATATACCTTTCATTAGATATTCACAGTAAATTGAAAACGCTGCAGAGATACACAAATTGTGTACATAATTTGTCTTGTCTCTAATTCGCATTCTAACGGTAAGTGTAACCATGAGGAATTCTATTGTGTTCTGTTTACAGCAGAGAGCTTTCACCTTAAACTGCCATGGGTGCATGAAATGAATCGGTAGTACAAATCCAAAATGGAAAACCCGATAATTATGCATGGCATTGGAGTATGAAGTATTTGTAAATTGACATATCAAGGAAGTAATCGAGTGTTGTCTATTTCGGTCAACATTTTTGTCAACATCCCTTAGAACAGGTTAATTGATAAACGATTACATTTCGACAACTTAGAGGTTTCTCTGTGATAACAGAAATTTAAATATATTTAATGTTGATGGTATCGAATTAAGACATTCATGTATAAGTATGTTTACGGTTTTTGCCAAGTTTTGATAATGATTGTAACTTCAACCGGCAATTCCGTTCATCACTACCACACTAGGAAGCAAGACAATTTCAAGCAAGCAGGTTTCGGACTCAAGATTTTAATGGTTCTCTTAATTTCATGGATCTAAAGTTCTGGAACAGTCTTAACAACAGCTCAAAGTAGTGAAAGTCTTCATCTATTACTTTTTTCAAAACAACGAAGGAATAAAATTTTACTGGGTTACAGTGGATAGGCTAAGCCATCAAATTTACATTCGATACGTCATTGTTTTCCATTGTCTTATTCTTCTATATGTCTGGATGATATTTCTTTTTTCATATTCGTTACAGTGGCTGCCCCCAGAAGCAACTTCCTTCCTTGGCCCTCCCCCTCAAGTCTCTAGATTTGAAATGTATTGTGTATAATGGTTTCCGAAGTGAAAGTGCTGTAAACTGAAACTGAACACTCAATAATACTCACCCCAATAACGAAATGCAAGAGCGTTTTCTCTTTCAATCTGTTTAACATTCATAGGCTATAGAATATTTTCATTGTCTTAAAGGTCATTTGTGTATTTTCATCCGATAAACTTCTCCAGTCCCTATGCATCAACAAGCAAGTTGACAAAAAAAGAGTACGTTTCTATATTCTACAGTAAGGTTATTAATTTGAAGAAAAATGTGACGGGCCTTGAAGATGATCTGTACAATATCCCACCCCCTAAATAAAAGGGGAATACAAAGGTAAAAACAAGTTCCATAAACCCTTAATTAGTCCTTAACAATGCCAGTTTGACTACAAACAATTGCTTTGCGATTCCAATGTTACGGAGATTGATTTTGTGATTAGCCCTTATGGCCAATGAAAAAAATTGGTAACCTGACCGGTAAAGCTTTATTGTCTAGAAATGGTAGGGTTGAAAAACTAAGTGCATTTAAAAGTTTGATTTAAGTAGGAGGTTAAAGGATCTGTCTTCTACGTTGTCATTGCGATACGCTTTTAATTTGAATAAACTTGTAGAGGACGTCATGTTCATCTTTTGAGGTACTATACACCAACTATGCAAGACATGGTATTACCTAAAAGTTAAGACTGAAATTTCCATGTCATCTTAGATGTCTGTTACGTAAGAAATCTTTTCCAAAATGTGCGTAAAAGATCAGATCGCAGCATTGATAGTCAGGGTCTAACTATCTAAAGTTTGCAGATTGTTTACGTACGGCAAACAAGCAAAAAGTTAAGGTGCTCGAGACTTTAATTTTATGCAAAACGAACACGAAAGATAAGTGTAACTTAGTAAAGTGGAAATGTAATTTGATAGAAGAAGGTTCTTTTCTTACCTTGACATATGAAATTATCGTTGCTCCAACTGCCTTGATAGATGCTAACGTTCTGGCATCCTGTTTGTTTGGGTGTACTTGTGTAATAATTGGTGTTGCAAGTCATGCGACAAGTATCACCAACACGATTGCCAGAACAACCAGATTGGTGGAACTGACCATATGTAACACTTGGAAGGTCACTGTATGGACACGTGATAGCTGTAAAAGGTATTAAAGAGCATTTACCTTCAAATGTTCTCGATTTACGATTTTTCGTTTGATCTTTTTATCTTGCAGAACATCCATGTTCAAAAAGACAGTGTTGTTGTTTGCTCCTATCTCTAATAGCCACCTCCGGGAATTGTTTATCTTGATGCCTTCAATATACCTTTCATTAGATATTCACAGTAAATTGAAAACGCTGCAGAGATACACAAATTGTGTACATAATTTGTCTTGTCTCTAATTCGCATTCTAACGGTAAGTGTAACCATGAGGAATTCTATTGTGTTCTGTTTACAGCAGAGAGCTTTCACCTTAAACTGCCATGGGTGCATGAAATGAATCGGTAGTAGAAATCCAAAATGGAAAACCCGATAATTATGCATGGCATTGGAGTATGAAGTATTTGTAAATTGACATATCAAGGAAGTAATCGAGTGTTGTCTATTTCGGTCAACATTTTTGTCAACATCCCTTAGAACAGATTAATTGATAAACGATTACATTTCGACAACTTAGAGGTTTCTCTGTGATAACAGAAATTTAAATATATTTAATGTTGATGGTATCGAATTAAGACATTCATGTATAAGTATGTTTACGGTTTTTGCCAAGTTTTGATAATGATTGTAACTTCAACCGGCAATTCCGTTCGTCACTACCACACTAGGAAGCAAGACAATTTCATGCAAGCAGGTTTCGGACTCAAGATTTTAATGGTTCTCTTAATTTCATGGATCTAAAGTTCTGGAACAGTCTTAACAACAGCTCAAAGTAGTGAAAGTCTTCATCTATTACTTTTTTTCAAAACAACGAAGGAATAAAATTTTACTGGGTTACAGTGGATAGGCTAAGCCACCAAATTTACATTCGATACGTCATTGTTTTCCATTGTCTTATTCTTCTATATGTCTGGATGATATTTCTTTTTTCATATTCGTTACAGTGGCTGCCCCCAGAAGCAACTTCCTTCCTTGGCCCTTCCCCTCAAGTCTCTAGATTTGAAATGTATTGTGTATTATGGTTTCCGAAGTGAAAGTGCTGTAAACTGAAACTGAACACTCAATAATACTCACCCCAATAACGAAATGCAAGAGCGTTTTCTCTATCAATCTGTTTAACATTCATAGGCTATAGAATATTTTCATTGTCTTAAAGGTCATTTGTGTATTTTCATCCGATAAACTTCTCTAGCCCCTATGCATCAACAAGCAAGTTGGCAAAAAAGAGTACGTTTCTATATTCTACAGTAAGGTTATTAATTTGAAGAAAAATGTGACGGGCCTTGAAGATGATCTGTACAATATCCCACCCCCTAAATAAAAGGGGAATACAAAGGTAAAAACAAGTTCCATAAACCCTTAATTAGTCCTTAACAATGCCAGTTTGACTACAAACAATTGCTTTGCGATTCCATTGTTTCAGAGATTGATTTTGTGATAAGCCCTTATGGCCAATGAAAAAAATTGGTAATCTGACCGGTAAAGCTTTAATGTCTAGAAATCGTAGGGTTGAAAAACTAAGTGCATTTAAAAGTTTGATTTAAGTAGGAGGTTAAAGGATCTGTCTTCTACGTTGTCATTGCGATACGCTTTTAATTTGAATAAACTTGTAGAGGACGTCATGTTCATCTTCTGAGGTGCTATACACCAACTGGATCTGGATAAATAGTGCACAACACCCCTGGTGGAGTCAAACGTGCAGGGTTGGGTGTGCGGATGAAGTTAGTCGTCTCGTCTGAGAATTCTCAAGGCTGCGCTCTTGAACTGCTTGGGGTCCTCGAGATCTGTTATGTTCTGGGGGAGAAGGTTCCAGTCCCTGACTGTCCGAGGAAAGAAACTGTATTTGTAGCAGTCCTTATTGGTTGGTATATGTAAAAACCTATTTGAATGATGATGCCTAGAAAGCCGCCGGACCGGTTGAAGGTTGTTCATTGGCAAGGCTAGGAGACCCAATATGGCTTTGTGAAAAATTGCTAGCCTGTTGACAGTACGCCTGATTTTAAGGCTATCCTACCCTAGATTTTTTAACATTTCAGTCACGCTACTATGGGGGGAATGGTCATTACAGACAAACCTAGCAGCCCTACGTTGAATTTGCTCAACCTTATTGGATAGGGAAACGGTGTAGGGATCCCAAACGGAAGATGAATACTCAAATAAAGGCCTGACAAGAGGAAGGTAGGCATTAACTTTAACACTCCTGGGACAGGAGTATAGATTCCTTCTGATAAAAGCCAGAGACCTATTTGCAGACGAAGTGATATGGTTAATATGTCTATTCCAGGTAAGATTGTTCGAAATGTCAACACCTACGTAAGTATGAGAGGCAGTGGACTCAAGGATATTTTTGTCTAGAGTATAATTAAAAAGCTTGGGATTCCTTGAGTGAGTGATCCTCATAGAAAAGCACTTTTTGGTGTTAAAGAGCATTTGCCACTTATTTTGCCACTCAGAAAGGGTGTTTAAATCCTTTTGGAGTTGAACCTGGTCAAGGTTATTCTTTATCTGTCTATAAATAACACAATCGTCAGCAAAAAGTCTGACTTCAGAAGAGATATTATCAGGCAGGTCATTGATATAGACTAAAAATAAGAGAGGAAGTAAAACAGTACCTTGGGGGACACCAGAGATGACATCCACCCAATCAGAGAAATCACCACCCACCACAACCCTCTGCTTGCGTAACTTAAGGAAGTTAGAAATCCAAGTAAGAGTATGGCCATTAATGCCATAATTCTGTAACTTACAAAGCAAACGGTTATGAGGGACCGTATCAAAAGCCTTAGAAAAATCCATAATTATCATATCAGTCTGGGATCTATGGTCTAAAGATTGCACCAGATCATTGGTTGTTAAGATCAGTTGTGATTCACAAGAATGGCGTTGTCTAAAGCCATGCTGCCTGTTTGTGATAACTGAGTAGTTATCAAAGTGACCCATAATTTGAGAGTGTATAATGTGCTCAAGGACTTTGCAGCAAATTAAAGTAAGAGAGACCGGTCTATAGTTTGAAGCGAGGAAACGGTCGCCTTTTTTAAAGACTGGACTAATATTGGCACATAGCCAAGAGGATGGTAAAACACCAGTGTCCAGTGATTTCTGAAAAATGGAACAGAGGGCAGGGGCGACCTCCTCGGCAGCCAGTTTCAAGATATGAGCAGGTATACCATCAGGACCTGAGGCTTTGTTTGGGTTCAGCTCTTTAAGCAGTTTGACAACACCCTCTAAAGAAACCTCAATATCAGGCATGGTAGGGATGGTGTTTGAGTCAACTGGAGGCAAGATGTCATTCTCCCGTGTAAAGACCTTTTTGAATTGCTCATTTAAGATGTTAGCCTTCTAAGTGTTCTACGAAACAAGTATTCCATCAGATTTTAAGGAAGGGATACCAACACTATCACATCTAAGATTTTTAATGAAAGACCAGAAACGTTTAGGTGAATCAGTGCACACTGTATTAACATAATTTCTGTAAGCCGTTCTTGTTGTTTTTTGAGTTAATTTGCGTTGGGTTTTGAAGTTTTCAAAGGAGGATGGAGTACGCGTTTTACGCCAAGTGTTATAGGCCCTTTGCTTTCTATTCAATAGACATTTTATATTCTTATCAATTCAGGGGGTTTGGTTCCTCTTCCTGACAATACGAGATGGAACATACGTATCCATGACCTCTTTGATTTTTCCCTCAAGTGCAGAGTACATACTCTGTACAGAGCACTCTTGCTTAGTCAAGTTTACACTGAACTTAGAAAGCTCAGATTTGATGCCATGAATGTCAGCTTTGTAAAAACTAGAAACCTTCCTAGGCCTTTGCTTAGATACTTTGGGCCTAGTACTTATCATAATCATGGGAATGCTATCATGGTCAGAAATGCCGGGTATCAGGGTAGACCTATCAACTAGAGTAGGATTTGTTGTCAAAAAAAATATCTAGGATGTTATTAACTCTAGTAGGCTCACTAACCATTTGGTCAAGGCCAAATTCATTGCGTATGTCAAGCATACATTTAGATAAGTCAAGATACTGTGAGCCAGGTTGGACAGATCTAGTGGACCAATCGATATCAGGAAGATTGAAGTCTCCTGCTAGATAGATCTGCCCATTCTTGTTCCTACGTGCACTTCTGAGGGAAGCACGTAGCTAGTCAAGGTAGTCTGTTGAGTTACCGTATTTGTGGGAACGGTAAAAAGACCCTATTAAAATTTGCTTGGCCCCTTGGATTTCAAGGGAAACCCAGACTACCTCACAATCCGAATCAAGGTCAGTTCTATAAGTAGCAAGGAGGTCGTTCTTCGTAGCAATCAGGACGCCCCCTTTAGACCGACCGTAATTTCTGTCTTTTCTAAAAACAGTATAATTACTGGGAAACAATTCATTACTAATGACAGAGCTATTTAAGTGAGTTTCTGTACCTATAATTACATCGGGGTTATTTTCATCAATGCAGGCATTTAAGTCTGCCACCTTATTTCGTAAGCCTTGAAAATTAATGACAAGGACTTTCAAATTACTCCTAATCGGTTTAGAATGAGGTCTACGTTCTGGTCGAGATTTGTTGGTAGCTGGAGAAGACGTCAACAGTGGCGAAATGGGGGGATCACTAGTAATACTATGAGCATCAGGCGAAAGGCATGCAAAGCTATTAGATAAAACTGGGTCAGAATTGCTAAGGAGAGAACTAGAAAAGTTTGGGATACCACATTGACAGCAAATCCAGGAAGCATTACTAACAGCTGCTATGCCCTGGTAAACGGCAGAGTTCATACTCATACAGTTTGTATGATACCAGCCTTGGCACTGGTCACAACAGACAGCCCGTTGGCCCCATTTGGCTGCTTTGCCATACAAGACACATAGAAACTTAGGTGTGTATGGGCCAGGGTTGGGGTGCAGGTCCCCAGAAAGCATGATGACCAAGATTGACAAATACGACACAGTAAGCTTAAGAGGCCGAGTGCCTGGAGGGGAAGGTAGACCAAGCTTATATTGATGATGTCAACTATGCAAGACATGGTATTACCTATAAGTTAAGACTGAAATTTCCATGTCACCTTAGATGTCTGTTAGGCAAGAAATCTTTTCCAAAATGTGCGTAAAAGATCAGATTGCAGCATTGATAGTCAGGGTCTAACTATCTAAAGTTTGCAGATTGTTTACATACGGCAAACAAGCAAAAAGTTAAGGTGCTCGAGACTTTTATTTTATGCAAAACAAACACGAAAGGTAGGTGTAAAACTGAGTAAAAAGTAATGTAGTTTGATGGAAGTAGGTTTCTTTCTTACTTTGACATATGAAATTATCGTTGCTCCAACTGCCTTGATGGCTGCCAACGTTCTGGCATCTTGTTTGTTTGGGTGTACTTGTGCAATAATTGGTTTCGCAAGTCATATCGCAAGTATCACCAACACTATTGCCAGAACAACCAGATTGGCGGAACTGACCATGTGTAACACTTGGCAGGTCACTGAATGGACACGTAATAGCTGTAAAAGGAATTAAATACCATCTATCTTCAAATGTTATCGAATTACGATGATTCGTTGGATCTTTTTATCTTGCAGAACATCCATGTTGATCAAGACAATGTTGTTGTTTACTCCTGTCTCTTATAACCACCTATACAAAAAGAATTGTTTATCTTGATGCTTTCAATATACCTTTCATTAGAAATGCTCAGTAAATTGAAAACGCTGCAGAGATATACAAATTGTGTACATAATTTGTATTGTCTCTAATTTGCATTCTAACGGTAAGTGTAACCATGAGGAATTCTATTGTGTTCTGTTTACAGCAGAGAGCTTTCACCTTAAACTGACATGGGTGCATGAAATGAATCGGTAGTAGAAATCCAAAATGGAAAACCCGATAATTATGCATGGCATCGGAGTATGAAGTATTTGTAATTTGACATATCAAGGAAGTAATCGAGTGTTGTCTATTTCGGTCAACATTTTTGTCAACATCCCTTAGAACAGGTTAATTGATAAACGATTACATTTCGACAACTTAGAGGTTTCTCTGTGATAACAGAAATTTAAATATATTTAATGTTGATGGTATCGAATTAAGACATTCATGTATAAGTATGTTTACGGTTTTTGCCAAGTTTTGATAATGATTGTAACTTCAACCTGCAATTCCGTTCATCACTACCACACTAGAAAGCAAGACAATTTCATGCAAGCAGGTTTCGGACTCAAGATTTTAATGGTTCTCTTAATTTCATGGATCTAAAGTTCTGGAACAGTCTTAACAACAGCTCAAAGTAGTGAAAGTCTTCATCTATTACTTTTTTCAAAACAACGAAGGAATAAAATTTTACTGGGTTACAGTGGATAGGCTAAGCCACCAAATTTACATTCGATACGTCATTGTTTTCCATTGTCTTATTCTTCTATATGTCTGGATGATATTTCTTTTTTCATATTCGTTACAGTGGCTTCCCCCAGAAGCAACTTCCTTCCTTGGCCCTTCCCCTCAAGTCTCTAGATTTGAAATGTATTGTGTATTATGGTTTCCGAAGTGAAAGTGCTGTAAACTGAAACTGAACACTCAATAATACTCACCCCAATAACGAAATGCAAGAGCGTTTTCTCTATCAATCTGTTTAACATTCATAGGCTATAGAATATTTTCATTGTCTTAAAGGTCATTTGTGTATTTTCATCCGATAAACTTCTCCAGTCCCTATGCATCAACAAGCAAGTTGACAAAAAAGAGTACGTTTCTATATTCTACAGTAAGGTTATTAATTTGAAGAAAAATGTGACGGGCCTTGAAGATGATCTGTACAATATACCACTCCCTAAATAAAAGGGGAATACAAAGGTAAAAACAAGTTCCATAAACCCTTAATTAGTCCTTAACAATGCCAGTTTGACTACAAACAATTGCTTTGCGATTTCAATGTTACGGAGATTGATTTTGTGATAAGCCCTTATGGCCAATGAAAAAAATTGGTAACCTGACCGGTAAAGCTTTAATGTCTAGAAATCGTAGGGTTGAAAAACTAAGTGCATTTAAAAGTTTGATTTAAGTAGGAGGTTAAAGGATCTGTCTTCTACGTTGTCATTGCGATACGCTTTTAATTTGAATAAACTTGTAGAGGACGTCATGTTCATCTTCTGAGGTACTATACACCAACTATGCAAGACATGGTATTATGTCTGTTAGGCAAGAAATCTTTTCCAAAATGTGTGTAAAAGATCAGATTGCAGCATTGATAGTCAGGGTCTAACTATCTAAAGTTTGCAGATTGTTTACATACGGCAAACAAGCAAAAAGTTAAGGTGCTCGAGACTTTAATTTTATGCAAAACGAACACGAAAGATAAGTGTAACTTAGTAAAGTGGAAATGTAGTTTGATGGAAGGAGACTCCTTTCTTACCTTGACATATGAAATTATCGTTGCTCCAACTGCCTTGATGGATGCCAACGTTCTGGCATCTTGTTTGTTTGGGTGTACTTGTGTAATAATTGGTGTTGCAGGTCATGCGACAAGTATCTCCAACATTATTGCCAGAACAACCAGATTGGTGGAACTGACCATATGTAACTCTTGGCAGGTCACTGTATGGACACGTGATAGCTGTAAAAGGAATTAAAGAGCATTTACCTTCAAATGTTCTCGATTTACGATTTTTCGTTTGATCTTTTTATCTTGCAGAACATCCATGTTCATAAAGACAACGTTGTTGTTTGCTCCTGTCTCTAATAGCCACCTTCAGTACGTCTAGACTCACTAAAGTAGCCTACGAAATGTGACCTTACACCCCCCCCCCTCCATATCAACTGGATATTTCTAGCACAGACAATTCCCACCCATCACAATTATCCCTCTGACAATTTTCCCCGCTTGAAAATTTGAAATTGTTAAAGGTGGAAATTTTCCGAGGGAAAATTGCCCGGGTTTGGAATTATTCCTGGGAAATTGCAGTGGCGGATACAAGGGAGTCGCAGGGAGAGCGCCCCCAATTAGCAAGTAAAAATGTAAAATAAAGTAAATAAAAAATAGAAAAGAATGGAAAATAAAAAAATAGAGATTTCTGGAGCATAAACATTCATGGGGAATGGAAATGTTACAACATTTGGCATCTTATGCCCATTCTGAGAACCAAAACTATGCGTGTCGATCGTGAAGCATGAAAGTCAATGGAGAAAATCAGTCAATATTTATGACACCGCCAGTACTGCAGGTAGCCTAAAGGCTAACGTAGCCTGCTCCCAGGGTATCTTTCAGTCTTTCGTAATAGAAATTAACTGAACAAGTAAGCGTATAATATAATGTAGTCTACTGTGCATCCGGGGTAGTAGCCTGCCGGGGTGGGTGAGCAAGGGGGCACGTTCAATTAAAGATGAAAACAATGGAAAGAACTGGAAATTTTGAAATAATTGAAATTTTATAAAGAAAACGGAAGTACCAAACAACAGCAAGTAACTGCATAGTAGAACACTTGAACAATTGCGACGGACCTCTGAAAGTTTGAACTTTCTTTTAAGCAAATAAATCATAACATTAATCTTACCGTCACAGGTAAAGTTATCAGTCGTCCATCTCCCTTCATTACTTCCTATGTTCTGACAAAGTGTTTTCCTTATTGTAGTTGTATAGTAATTAACATCGCAAGTCATATCACAAGTGTCATGAACGAGATTCCCGGTGCAATTGGTGGTATTAAACTGACCATTCTTAACGGTCGGCAATTTGTTGAATGGACATGATATAGCTGGGAGGAAATAAAATCAAGAAAAATATTTAAGTAGTTCTGTTCCTGTTACCTCCATCCTTAAGCGTAGGAAACTGTTCTCAGCTGGGGGGGGGGGGGTTACATTGCTTTAAACTGCCTTTTGGGGGAGGGGTCTAAAGGAAGGACTTGTACTCCTCTTTGAAACATTTTTTTTTCATATCGGAGGGTCCCTAGATGCAGTTTTGGCCGGACATATTGTGCAAATTTTAAAGAAAATTTCTGAAGAGTTTTGGCATTCTTTTACAGAGGGACCAAAAAGGTTTTCGTTCTTGACTAGTGGAGGAAGCTAGGGTGAAAACATACCTATGGTCAACTCATTTTTGAATAGGGGAGGCCATAACCCAACATCCCTCTGCCTCCACAACCTCCCCGCGCACCCTACGCCTTCTCCTAGGTGAAAGGCATAATCAATTAAAAGTTCAAACAATGGAATAAAATTGAAAATTTGAATGATAAGAATTTATAAAGGAACGGAAGTAGCAAACAACAGCAAGTAATTGCATAGTAGAACACTTGAACAATTGCGACGGACCTCTGAAAGTTTGAACTTTCTTTTAAGCAAATAAATCATAACATTTATCATACCGTCACAGGTAAAGTTATCAGTCGTCCATCTCCCTTCATTACTTCCTATGTTCTGACAAAGTGTTTTCCTTATTGTAGTTGTATAGTAATTAACATCGCAAGTCATATCACAAGTGTCATGAACGAGATTCCCGGTGCAATTGGTGGTATTAAACTGACCATTCTTAACGGTCGGCAATTTGTTGAATGGACATGATATAGCTGGGAGGAAATAAAATCAAGAAAAATATTTAAGTAGTTCTGTTCCTGTTACCTCCATCCTTAAGCGTAGGAAACTGTTCTCAGCTCGGGGGGGGGGGGGTTTACATTGCTTTAAACTGCCTTTTGGGGGAGGGGTCTAAAGGAAGGACTTGTACTCCTCTTTGAAACATTTTTTTTTCATATGGGAGGGTCCCTAGATGCAGTTTTGGCCGGACATATTGTGCAAATTTTAAAGAAAATTTCTGAAGAGTTTTGGCATTCTTTTACAGAGGGACCAAAAAGGTTTTCGTTCTTGACTAGTGGAGGAAGCTAGGGTGAAAACATACCTATGCTCAACTCATTTTTGAATAGGGGAGGCCATAACCCAACATCCCTCTGCCTCCACAACCTCCCCGCGCACCCTAAGCCTTCTCCTAGGTGGAAGGCATAATCAATTAAAAGTTCAAACAATGGAAAAAAATGGAAAATTTGAATGATAAGAATTTATAAAGGAACGGAAGTAGCAAACAACAGCAAGTAATTGCATAGTAGAACACTTGAACAATTGCGACGGACCTCTGAAAGTTTGAACTTTCTTTTAAGCAAATAAATCATAACATTTATCATACCGTCACAGGTAAAGTTATCTCTTGTCCATCTCCCTTCATTACTTCCTACATTCTGACAAAGTGTTTTCCTTATTGTAGGTGTATGGTAATTAATATCGCAAGTCATATCACAAGTGTCATGAACGAGATTCCCGGTGCAATTGGTGGTATTAAACTGACCATTCTTAACGGTCGGCAATTTGTTGAATGGACATGATATAGCTGGATGGAGAATAAATCAAGTAAACATTTAAGAACTAATTTTATTCCTATTAACTTCATCTAAGAATATACCGTTAAATGTTCAAAATTAAGGAACGAAGTTGGGAATTTCAAAATTATACTTCATCAGTACGAAGTATAAACTTTACTTCATTACATTTCTTGTCATATTAGAAGTTTCAATAAAATCTCAGTTTAAATTACCTGAGCATGACAAATTTACAGAGAGCCACCGTCCTTTTTGATCGCCTACATATTTACAAACAGTCTGTTTTCGGTAGGTTGGGTAGTGATCTTTCTCACATGTCACATTGCAAACGTCATTTCCGGTGTTACCAGAGCAGTCAGACATGTTGATATAACCGCGCGGAACTTTTGGCAGTTCATCGAATGAGCATGTGAATTCTGCAACACATTTAAGCAAATGAAATTTAAGAATGCTAGATGCAATGCACAATTCTGTAAACTGCTCATACTTAATAAAGGGGACGGAGTGTGCTCTAAATACTGTAAAGTCTAAAACATCATCTTTCATTAAATTAAGAGGAAGATTCCTTTTAAGCAGAGATGAATAAGATGGTTAGGTAATGGTATGTTGGCTCCTTCTATTGACTACTAAACCAAACTGTATAAAAGCTACGCAAAATAACGATATTCTACAATAGCTGTAACGAATAAACGTTACAGCTTTCGATAAAGGTAAGGTTCCCTTCAGCTTGGGTATATCGTGGGTATTATTGTATACAAAAAACAAATACTATATCTATGTACACATCATCTATACTTTACCTTGGAAGGAAACGGCCCTATTAAATATTTTTTATTGTTATGGCTGTAATTTTGTCCTTTGTTACTTACTGTGACAAGAAAGGTCGTCCAAAGACCAAGCAGCATGACCATTTCCCCTATCTTGGCAAGTTGTCTGTACCGCAGATGATGTTACTGTGTAACCATCATTACACGTCACTTTACAGATATCTCTGATATTCCTTCCAGTGCAATCTCTGATCTTGAAATAACCATTTACAACTTTTGGTAGATCGTCATATCTGCATCTTGCTTCTGCATAGGGATAAAGGCAGCCCACAATGTATTAGGTAAATCTGGCACCTGGTGAGGCCCAGGGCGAATGTGAGTTATTTCAAAATTATAATGCTATCATTGAGGGCAGGATGTAGCCTACATTTAGTTTTCAGAACGTTTTTGTCATCATAAGTGTTTTATTTTCGTTCTAAGATTAGTTGCATATGGGCGTGAACGGCCCGAAGTGCGCCTGCCAGAAATTTGTCTATTAAAGACATCGTTTTCATGGTAAAAATTGCATTAAGAAAGTACTTTGGGAAACTTTAAGCCACTTGAAACATAAGTTGTCCCCCCCCCTTTGAGAAAATGTTTGGAAAAGTGTTTTGGAGAGAATAATTTTCGGTGGTGTTATTGGTGGTGTTTATTGCCCTAATAACAGTCATAAGGTATAGAGCAAGACACATGAAGGATGCGCGCGAAGCGCGCCTAAATCTTGCATTAAAATTCATTTCTATGACAAAGTTACATGCAGACTGCACCGAGACTCTGTCAATGCCCCCCCAAATAGAATGAGAGTCTGGTGACTGTTTATCCGTTTAAGAGTTCAATTTTCATAAAGTACGTCTTCCCAAAAGTAGGGAGAGGCGAAAAGAAATCCCACGCTTCGCATCGCTACAGTGCTGTGTTCCTCTCTAATCACGAGTATGTACAGGAACAATTGGCTTAGTTGAAGAACCTCACCGTTGAATAACGCGGTTACCTTGGAATCGCAGATATAAATGCAGCAATATTATGTTAAGAACGCTGGAAGCACGCCAGAATTGATAGATTGCAAACTGGGTTTGCAAAAATTTTGATAGTTTATAAATTGTTTGTGATAGAAAATAATCAAAATAAATTCATCGCTCAGTCGAAAACACGCCTCACCCTGCAGAACTCTTTAGCTAAAACGCCTTTAGGGTTCACTTAAATAAAGAATAAAGGGACTTTCGGTAATGGAGTAGGGGTCACGCGCCCCTTGCCAATCATGGCGACGCCACTGCGCATGATAGCACGTTAGCTTGCCGGCTTCTTTCTTTCTTTCTTTCTTTCTTTCTTTCTTTCTTTCTTTCTTTCTTTCTTTCTTTCTTTCTTTCTTTCTTTCTTTCTTTCTTTCTTTCTTTCTTTCTTTCTTTCTTTCTTTCTTTCTTTCTTTCTATCTTTCTTTCTTTCTTTCTTTCTTTCTTTCTTTCTATCTTTCTTTGTTTCTTTCTTTCTTTTCTTTTCTTTTCTTTCTTTCTTTTCTTAATTTTTTCTCGGAGATGTAAACCAATGGATTACCTTTCAATTAAGTCAAATGTACTGTAGTCGGATCAGGAATGTTTCATTAGGGTAACGGGGGTAATTGTCTCAGCCCAATCTCAGAGGGCTCCTCTCAACAAAAATAACAGTTATAAAGTATAAGTTAGCTTCATTAAATTGAAAATAGTTACACAAAATTTTAATGCTGTTGCAGGATTTTCTTTAAGATTGTTTTTGGGCGGATAAACTTATAACTACTTATAAGAGGGATAGATATGTCGGTAGGATCAACTCATATTACCTGGGAGTTACTTTTGGCAAGACCCTTCTTGCTATCTTTGGCGGCAAGAGATGGAAGCGCTTCTCTCAGATAATCAGCACATATTAGCCGCCAAGTACCCGTGCCTGCACCCGATGAGAGGCTTGCGGGAGCCGAAATGCCCCTCAAACCCAGGTATTCATATGGCCCTCAGTAGGATTGCTTACTGCAAACGGCGATATACTTATATGTTTGGTGTATACACATGTTCTGTAAGTGCTCTTCTTTAACTTCAGTTCATATTTTATAGGTTACTCACCGATTAAGTCTGCAATGGCTACATCTTCGTGAGAGGCGAACGTCTTAAAGAGTGAGTGTTTGTTGTCATCGCATGGAACCCTTCTAACTTTGAAATTGAGATCATCAATCTGCTCACGTGAATAGCAGACAGATTCTCCTAAAAAGGTAAAATGCAAGACTATGACATAGACCAGAGAGCTGCTACTTGGACAGGAAAAGAAACTTCACACATCCCTTTGATGACGACGATCATGCCGCGAAGGTCAAACTCATATATACAACTAGTTAACACCACTAATCCCTCTCCCTTTGTACTTCATTGAAGATTCAATAAGCTTAAAGGTGTTAGAAACTAAGCGCAATAGGCAAATGTCGTCTGCTACATCTTGAAGAATTTTTGCCTAGTATCACTTCAGCATTGCCAGTCGCTCTAATTGCATATTAATTTGCTCGTTTTGTCGCGTAGTGTCGCTAATGCATAAATGTTGCTTTGATTCCTTGTAAAGCGCCGAATATGTATATACCCTTTGCAATATGCGAAATAATGGAGAAATTGATCAAAATTCAACTGCAAAGTATAGACTTGTAACTAGTCTGCACATTTGCATATGGTACTTAACATTACCTATAGCACCAGCATCTACTCTTACAAAGCACTAACCAGTAGTTTTGAATTATTAGCCTGAATTTCTTATTAGGCTGTCGGCAATCTCCTCGACATCAAACGATTGTTTTATTTAATCCATTTGTTAATGTAGCAAAAGGCAATGAAATTGAAATTGAATGAAATCGCAAAAGATAACAAGTGCGAATTGTAAGTGCCAGACAAGAGAACTGAATAGCCTTAGGTCTAATTATCGATCCTTACAGGATTATCCCCTTGCACATGTCTGGGACTAATTGGATTAGCATAAATTAAAGTAGAAGTTTCTTCTCCTGTCCAGGTAGCAGCTCCCTGCATAGACATGCTGTGCAATGGTGTACAAGCCGAGGCAGACAGCTTTCCTTGACCAGGCTGAGACATTTTTTGTTTGTTTGTTTGCTTGTTTTTCTTATTTTCTTATTGTTCTTGTTATATTCGTTGTTGCAAAGTCTCTTTTCCGGGCACTAGCTCGTTAAATAATTTTTTCTAGTGTCCTGTCCGTTTTTGGATTTTGATGCATTATACGTTTGTACTGACGAAACAAAGAAAATGAAATGACAACCTGCATCACCCAAGAGTTAGGGTAAAGCCTGTCTTTCGGGGAGAACGATGCTGGCTGGTGAATTAGTCAGCAAACTTTAATGAATTTTGCACCAAATGACTACGGTAGTCGAAGTAACGTAACCGCCTTACAATTGTACCTATCTTTTGAAAAATCCAAACATTTGCTAGACTAATTCTAGTCAGAAAGAGTTTTTTGGCTAATAGCTGGATGGATATTACCTCCCCACGTACTCGCACTTGCATTGACCATGCATTTTCCTTGTAAGGTGTACATACACTGATCTGCTCTCCCTTTGTTCCTAATGGTGACTAACACGTTTTTGTGATATTACCTGTCTGTGAAAGTGTTGCCTACGAGGCAGACTGTACGGCATATTCCTTGTTCATTCATATCCCTAACGCCTGTCCAAGTGAACACCGAATAAATTTGTTCGGTTATTCATATAAATATGTGGCCCAAGACTTGCTAATTGTTATTCAAAATATTCAAAAGAAAAAGAATGCAACATATCGTCCCGTTTAAATCATGCCGTAGCCTATTCCACCCCAGAGTTGACATGTCATTGCAATCACCCACTTCTAGGTGGTTATGCAACACAGTAGTGATCGGACTTCTCAGGTTACAGTCTAGGCTTTCAGTTTTACGACTACCGAAATACACACATTCACTCAAAAACAATAGCATGAATAATGAGAGAGTACATGAATAAGTCATTATGATAATAAATTTTGCGTCCCAAACGCAGCCCTGTTCCCTTAGGCAAACGGTGTTTGGGAAGCCTTAAAGAGGAATTTTCATCATCCCAGACAGTTCCAATTCTCCTAACTATGCAACTTCTAGCTCCTCCCATAACTGTATGAAGCTACTCTTTGTGCAGGAATAAACCTGTTTTATTGCCTAAGGCCATGTCCTGGTGAGCATACAAGGCTATAAAATATAATAAAACACAATCTCTCTGCCTTGTGTTGAATGTGAGCTACTCTGCATCTTTCAAATTTTCAAACTTTGATGTCAATCAAAGAGCAGTCACCAACTGAGAATTTCATACCCCTACACTAAAAATATACTTTGGGGTGATGACTGTCTGTCTTTAAAGGCTCTATCATCTCACCTTGCCAGTAAAAGTCGTCCAAATAAGTTTACGTTTAGCCCTCCCCCACCCCTCCTTAATCAAAGACACCTGTCTAGTGCACCTCCAAGACAGAGGCACAGTACATCAGCCTGCACTGAGTTTAATTTGCTCGAGGTCATATATATTGACGCACGGTGACTGTGTGTGTGAGCTTCACTGGGAACAAAACTGACTGTACAAGCCATCTTTGACCAACCAGAGTGGAGTATACTGTTTGAATGAATTTCCATCAAAGTACAGTCATAAATAGTAATTAGAACTCTAGGGCTATTCCTAGATATGCTTGGACAGGGAGTAGCAACTCCCACATTTTTTTTTTTTTTTGGGGGGGGGGGGAATGCCTTATCCCCTTTAAAGAGGGCTGAGCAAACAGAGTCGGCTCCGCGGGGCAGTACAATAATGTTGCAGGCACATGTTTAATTGAACCCGAAGTCCGTTTTAAGATCAGTAACGGTTCGCTTTGTCCACGTCTTCAGATAGTTGTACTGTGCTATAATGCACACCCAATAGATCGGGTACACTTATTAACCAAGTACTAGAACGGTCATATAAGGCACGTAGTGGAAGTTGTGACCGAAGGTAATAGATTGTCATACTGGTTAACTCTCACTTACAGACATTGCAAATGACGGTGCCGACAAAAGCGGATTGCCCCCAACCAACACCAATGAATATTACACCCAAACAGCAGAATAGCATCATTAAGAAGGTTTGAACTAAACAATAGGAATACTTACCTCTAGTCCAAGAAATTGAAAGAAATGGTAAATGAAAGAGGCAGTTATCTAACAAAATGAAAGGATATCCACAAAACACGGACTTATGAAATGAGTCAGATAAATATCGGTGTCCGACAACATCACTATTCAATCTGACGGGAGTGGCAAAAGGATCACTATATACCCCCTATGGCTACAATGCAAAATATTTGTTTATTTTAAAAAATAGTTTAACTTACCACTGACGAACGTAGCCACGATCTTTAACCCTACCAACAATGCAATTAAGAATGTATTTAAAGACATAGTGTAAACGAGGTGTGAACCGTATAGTCAAACATTCGTCAGGAACTTGTTTTTCTTCTGCTTATACGGCGAGGTGAGACTTGCGACTCGAATACACTGGGCGAGCGTCTTCTACGTGCAGATGCAATTCGCTCTTGTTGATAAATTTGGGACGAAATTAGATTTCAAAACTCTTGATAGCTTAATGCTCCTAATTTTTAATAGTACCTCCTTATAAATGTCATTTTGCAGTGATAGAACGGGTAGTTGCAACTCCCTGGATAGAATAAGACCCTAATATGACTGTTTAACAACAGTATGGTGATTAAAAATCTCCGAAAACCGTTTGAGATGTTTTTCATATCCTTTGTTTCTACATACTTTTCTTTGCTTTGAACTTCACTTCACCGTTCCTGGTGATATGAATGTACGATGATTACTTTGAGACTCTTCAAAGAGAGAGAAAGAAAGAGGGAGAGAGTAAGAGAGAGGGAGCAATAAAATATATGAATGAAAGAAGCATCAGTGTCATGAAACTATGTTTATTGCACTATGCTGAACCTACCAACTAATTTTTCCTTTTTTTCACTAGGAAAATGGAAACGATCATAAATCCTTTTAAATCGATGTAATATAAAATTTTGTAATAAAATGAAAATCATGAATCCAAACATTTGTTTCATTTTTTAAAATATGTTTGGTTCATCTAAAGACAAACACTTGAGGGTCGGTAATACTTCGTGTTTCACAAAATTAGTAAAAATAAAGTAGGCTGTGCAAAATGGAGTTTAATAATAGGCAGTTTCATTTGAGTCATTACCAGTGATAAAAGATTAGAAAGAAAGATAATTTTGTATATTATGAATTTATGTATTCTCGTTAATCTGTAAAATGATCGTTTTAGTTGAGATATTGCCCCCACGTGGTTGCGAAAATACAAGTTTAACCATAAGAGTTCGCAAACTACGTAAATTATGAAATATGAGGTAAGAGAGACCATTGGAAGAGCTCTCATCGATAGTTGACAATGAAGTTTGCCGTGGGTTTCACTATTCATAATGGCCCAAAAAGTTTGCTCTTTATTGTGGCAAAGAGGGTTTGCTATTCATAATATGAGAAAAATTTTGATATTCAATGGGGGAACGGGTTCGCTATTCATAATGATGAAAAAAGTTCGTTATTCATAATAGGAAAAAGAATTCCATATTCATATAACAAAAGAGGTCGATGTTTAAGATGGCTATAGAAAGCCCGATTTAGGCTATGAAATGGAAGGAAACTTTCGTTATGCTGGAATCCCCACCTAAAATAAGATTGATCTGCCCCTACCCCAGTGTGTTACTAATAATAAACCATTTATTTTTATTATGAAGAACAAACCCTTTTTATTATGAGTAACGTTCCCCTTTTCCTATTATGCATAGCGAACCCTTTCTCGGCCCATTATGAACAAAGAACCTTTTGACCATTATGAATATGAAACCTCTATTTCTTACAGTCTTATGTATAACAAACCTTTTTTCTATTATGAGTAACGAACCTTTTTTGCTATTATGAATAACGAAACCTTTTCCTATTATGAGAAAAGGACCTTATGAATAGCGAACCCTTTCTTTTGTCATGAATAACGAACCTTTTGGTTAATGACCCTTATGACTATAGAACCTTATGAGCAGTGACCCTTGTGACTAAAAAAAACCTTATGAATATCGATTTGTCCCCTATTTTTGGCTCAGGTGGCACATATTTAGCTTTTTTTTTTGTAACCAGAGAGCAAAAGAGCTTTGGAGCTTCGAGGATCTCATCACACGAAACTGTTAACGGAGTTAGGTTCTACAGTGTACATGCCATAGGCAGTGCTTAGCCATGGGGTATGGGTGATACCTTAGACCGGAGGGTCAGACGGCACATTTACACGATCGGGAAAGGGAATAAAGGAAGAGTGGAGAAAAAATCTTTTCGGTGCCGACTTTAATCAGCAACCAAATTTTAAGGCCTCCATTAGTTGGCAGTTTGAGAATTATTGTATGGGAAGCATGCGAAAATTTTTCCCGCTTCGGGTTGTGTATTTATTCTCTCAGTCCACCGTTCCTCATATAACCACAGATATTGCTTACCCACTATCACATTAAGTGTGCTAACTGAAAATGCTTCCTCGATTCCTCTTAGAACCAGAATGCGAGGCATTCACACTCGCGAATGTAAAACTGAAGGGAAAAAAAGTATTCGACAGATTCACGTAGCAATGGGGAGCGAACCGCGTACTACCAGCGTGTGAGTCTTATGCCCTATCCAATGCGCTAACAGGAGCAATTGTATCGCCAGATATTTAAATAATATATAAACTCTTTAGAGCACCTTGCGAGAATAAATGCTAACAAATGTGATGAAGTTATGCATCTAGTGGAGGGTTGTCTTTTATATTATTATCTTTAACGATGGGAAGTGCTCACTCGAAAGGAGGAAGGTTAACTGGGTATCGTTCAACAGTTCAGCAATCACCCTTTGCTGGCGATGAACGACACAGAAGGAATAAGTACTGTGGATAAATTGAAGTTTATAAAAATGACAATATTGTGCAAGAAGTGCAGGACATAACAAGACAAGAGAAATGTCACCATATTGGACCTAACGACTGTTGCAAGTCAAAACGTTTCAAAATATGCGCAGATAAGGGTGTGCGTCCTTTCTAAAATAACAGCTGTTGACAAAAACCATAGAAAGGCCGTTTAAGAACGTGATACAGTCGTTCCAGGAACCGTACAATTAAAATATCTGTCACGGAAAATGCCTCAAAGTGTAGTAAAGCTAGAGACACCCTAAATAAATTTTCTTTATTTATTACTAACATCTATTAATCTACAAACACTTATAGATTAACAAAACCAACAAGACACAGAATGAAAACACTGTGACAAGTCCATAAAGCGACTGCTATACTTCGCATTCGCTCGTAAAAAGCAGTTTTTCAATACTCTCACTGAATTGCTGTACAACGACGTCGCCAGAATTATCAAAGTTTGTGTGTGGGTGTGGGTGTGTGGGTGTGGGTGTGGGTGGGTGTGTGGGCACCCGCGGTGTGTGAGCGATCCTGTGGCTATGGGTGCACTCAGGAACATGTCCTTAACAGGACACGGTACAGCCGGCGAGGGCTCCGCTCTCGCACGTCTTTCCTTGCTCACGCGGAGCTCGAAACTGGCGCAGCTGCCCGAAAATTCCGTCGCTGCAATGAGAAGACTCGCGCGGCTGCACGTGCCTGCCTTGGCAAGCAGCCCGCCCTCCAGCACGTACGTCTGCTGGGTTAGTTGGAGGTCAGCCAGGCTAATGGGGAAATCCCGCGAATTCCTTACCGGTACATTTCCCGCGTACCGCTAAGGAAGCGAGGGTGAGTATGGGTGTGTGGGTGTGGGTGTGTGGGTGTGTGTGTAGGGGGAGGAATGCGTGAGCACAATGTTTTGCCGGGGGCACAAAATCATGAAGGACTGAGCGGTCCTGGAGGAGCCATGGTGAAACACAGTCCTTCCTTGTAGGTGTTGGAATTCCAGGCGCCCACCCTGGGTATTAAGTGCTAAAGAAATTTTCGTGTAGGTACTTACACTCGTTTAACGTTTTATATTGTTTTTGCCAGAGCACCTTAGTCAATTTTTTGGCTCTATATTAATTGCAAGGATTAATTGTTTGATTCTCCTTATGGAGGTATCACCACTTTATAATCCCTCGTGTGGTGCTTGGCTCTTCTTCGACGACGAATCAGGAGAGAAAAGTTTCCCTTGCAAATTTTAGTAAATGGACATCAGCCTGTAAGATGAAGCTATTTAATTATCCTCATATGTTATTGAGTGCGGGTTAAAAAGGCAACAAAATGACAATCTGAACAGTTTTTGAACATAAAATTGGACTGAACGAGAATGTGGGAATTGTCTTTAACGGAGAGAACTCTCGACCCAGTGGTCCCGTACCTGTTGAAAATAGTTGTTGAAACGATACCTCTGAAATATACTTCCCAGTAAGGTAGAGTGCTTCACAAAATTCACATTAAACAGATGCGTTCGAAGTGCGCCGCAAAAATGTAGTGTTCTAGATGTAGAGGCTCTAGAAAAAATGGCCCAATTTTACAGAGACAGACACATCGATGTTTTCAAAGATGGAATATCTATGCCAGGTCTCACCATGAAGTATCTCTTTCAGAAGGCTGAAGGGGAACCATTCGCTCTGTTTCACAGAAATGGCCAGGATCTGTACTACACATTTAGGGCTAACCTCGTCGGAGGCCCATCCATCATTTTCACCGCTACAATGAAAAAGGCAAAACAAAGATTAGGAACACGTGTGATTAGGAACACGTGTGTCAAAAAATAGTCGGCAAACGCCCTCTATCTATGGGCGATCATGCAGAACATGCCCACCGGTCCGTATCTCAGACGTCGTGAGGAGACCGGGTTCAAATTAGAAAAGAGTCGCCCTGTCAGTGATGAGTGGTTGCAATGGAAGGCTTACGAAGGAAATGTTTTCATTCGACACCAAGGGAACGACAAAGAGAAACGAGTTGGGTTGCGACGAATTCCCATTGACGGATTTTGTCAGGAGACAAACACCGTTTACCGGTTTCACGGATCTTATGTCCACGGCTATGACTGTTACCTCACGCAAAACAAGAGTAACTCCGCCGAAGAACAGCAAAAGTGGGATGCTAATAGGCAGGAAACCCACAGCATCAGAGATTACATAAAGTCCCTTGGATACAACTACAAAGAAATAAGACAATGCGAATTTTACAGACAACAGAAGACATCGCAAGAACTTCAACAGTTTTTTCAGAGTTTACTTTTACCACTAGAAAACGTCAGAAAGCTGAGCCTGCAAAGGATTGTACAGGCTATTCGAGATGACCAAATTTTTGGTGCGATCTAGTGTGACATTCACGTCCCCGACGAGCTAAAACCAACATTTGCGGAGATGTGTCCGATCTTCAGAAATACTGATATATTGATTGACAATATCGGCGAACACATGAAAAATTTTGCCTTAGAAGGAAAGATCATGACGAAGCCCCGTAAAAGTTTGATAGGCAGTATGTTTGGAGAGAAAATTTTGTTGGCAACACCCTTGGTTAAATGGTATCTCGACAAAGGCTTACAAATTACCCGAATCTACCAAGTGATCGAATTTACCCCCAAAACTTGCTTTAAAACGTTTGGTGATTCCGTATCTGATGCGAGACGAGAAGATGATCGAGATCCGTCGAAGGCCAGCGTTGCCGATACCATTAAACTCATCGGAAATTCGTCTTACGGCAAAACGATTACCAACAAAGAAGGGCATCGAGATATCAGAATTGTACCAGAGGACAAAGCTTCCAGGCTCAAATTAATGAAACCAACTTTCGAGACTTAAACGAAATTTCGACCGGCTGTTACGAAGTGGAATCGGCAAAACGATCCATTGCCATGGATTTACCCATCCAGATTGGGTTCTTCGTCTATCAATACGCCAAGCTGAGAATGTTCGAATTCTATTATGATTTCCTAGACAAGTACTTTGACCGTCAATACTGGGAATACGTCAAAATGGACACAGATTCGGTGTATATCGCTATTGCCGCGGAAGAACTAGATGATGTCGTCAGGCCAGAATTGCGAGAGTGGGGGGGGGGGGGGGTGGGGGGTGTGGGGGGGGGGGGGGTGTGGGGGGGGGGGGGGTGGGTGGGGAGGGGGGTGGGGGGGGGGGGGGGGGGGGGGGGGGGGGGTCGGGCGGGTGGGGGGGGGGGGGAGGTGTGGGGGGGGTGGGGGGGTTCGGGGGGGGCGGGGGCGGGGGCGGCTGGGGGGGCGCGGGCGGGGGGGGGGGGGGGGGGGGGACGTGGAGGGGGGGGGGGGTGGGGGGGGGGGGGGGTGGGGGGGCGTGTGGGGGGGGGTGGGGTGGGGGGGGGGTGGGGGGGGGGGGGGGTGGGGGGGGGGGGGCTTGGGGTGGGGGCGTGGTGGGGGGGGGGGGGGGTGGGGGGGGGGGGGGGAGGGGGGGGGGGCAGGCGGGGTGGGGGGGGGGGGGCGTGGGGGGGCGGGGGTGGGTGGGGGGGGGGGGGGGAGTGCGTGGTGGGGGGGGGGGTGGGTGGGGGGGGGGGGGGGTGGGGGACTGAGGGAAATACCTTTCCTGTTGTCTTGTCTTTAACGCATTTTAAAGGTAATTGTAACCATGAGGAATTCTATTTGTGTTCTGTTTATAGCAGAGCGCCTTCACCTTAAACTGTCATGGGTACATGAAATGAATCGGTAATAGAAACCCAAAATGGAAAACCCGATGATTATGTATGACATTGGTGTATGAAGTATTTGTAAATTGACATACCAAGAAAGTTATCGAGTGATGTCTATTTCTGTCAACATTTTGGTCAACGTCTCTTTAAAACAGATTTATTGATACACCATTACACTTCCACAATTTAGAGGTTTCTCTTTGATAACAGAAATATATTTAATGTTTATGGGTATCAAATTAAGGCATTCATGTATAAGTATGTTTACTAATTATTGTAACTTCAACTGGCAATTCCATCACTACCACACAAGGAAGCAAGACAATTTCATGTAAGCAGGTTTCGTACTCAAGATTTTAATGGTTTTGTAATTTCATGGTTTAAAGTTCTGCAACAATCTTAACAAAAGCTTCAAGTAGTGAAAGTCTTCGTCTATAATTTTTTGCAAAACCACGAAGGAACAAATTTTACTGGACTACAGTGGATAAGCTAAGCCACCAAATTTACATTCTATAAGTCATTGTTTTCTATTGTCTTGTTCTTCTATATGTCTTGATGAAATTTCTGTTTATTATTTGTTATACGGGCTGCCCCAAAAAGTAATTTTCTTCTTTAGCCCTTCCTTAAGTCTCTAAATTTGAAATGTATTATGGTTTCCGAAGTGAAAGTACTGTAAACTGAAACTGAACACTTAATAATACTCACCCCAATAACGGAATGCAAGAGCGTTTTCTCTATCAATCTGTTTAACATTCTTAGGCTATAGAATATTTTCATTCTCTTAATTAAAGGTCATTTGTGTATTTCCATCCGATAAACGTCTCCTAGTCCCTATGCATCAACAAGCAAGTTGACAAAAACCGAGTAAGTTTCTACATTTTCTACAGCAAGCTTATTTATTTGAAGAAAATTGTGACGGGACCTTGAAGATGAACTATACAATACCCCCAAACAAAAGGGGGATACAAAGGATAAAACAAGTTCAATAAACCCTTTATAAGTCCTTACCAAGGCCAGTTTGACTACAAAAATTGCTTTGCGATTCCAATGGTACGGGGACTGATTTATGAAAAGCCCTTATATGATCAGTGGAAAACTGGTAACGTGACCCGTAAAGCGAAAGTCTAGAAATCTTAGGGGTATTTGTATTTCCTACAATACTACTCATGTGGTCTCCAGCTAATCAAATTATTCTGGTATAATTTATTCGCATAACAAGTGGTAAACCTGATTGATTGTCAATTTCTCACCCATGTAACAGTTAAACGTTTTCATTTGTCTAAAAATTTGTAACTTCTTCAGGCCATGGCTTATGTAAATCTGTAACAAGGGTTCTAACTCGGCCTTCAAGGTCCACGCCAAACCACATTATAAACTCACTCAGGCTGCACAAGACGGGGATGGACAACCGTCAACACCCGACAAATTCAATGATGAATACTACCCTCAAAAAACTTGTAGATCTGCCTAACGTTCGTTCGGAATTTCTGTAGCTTTACTGTATGTCAACTATCAAAACGCTTTGATAATTGCCAGTGTTCTGCCAAATTGTTTGATCTTCGTCGAGGAATAGAAATTAAGGTTACTTGTAATTTATCTGCTATCACCGATTCTATTTGCAGTTCATCTAGACTTATTAAAGTAGCCTACGAAATGTGGCCTTACACCCCCCCCCCCTCCCATGTCAACTGGACATTTCTCGCACAGACAGTTCCCACTCATGACAATTATCCCTCAGACAACTTTCCCAACCTGAACATTTGAAATTTTCAAAGGTGGAAATTTTCCCACGGAAAATTGTCCGGGTTTGGAATTACTCCGGGGAAATTGCAGTGGCGGATACTAGGGAGTCGTAAGGAGAGTGCCCCCTATTAGCACCTAAAAATAAAAAATAAAAATAAATAAAAAGTAGAAAAGAATGGAAAAATAAAGAAAATAGAGATTTCAGGACCATGAACATTCATGGGGAATGGAAATGATACAACATTTGGCATCAACATTTGGAACCAAAACTATGCGTGTCGATCGTGAAGCATGAAAGTCAATGGAAAACATCAGGCAATATTTATAACACCGCCAGTACTGCAGGTAGTCTAAAGGCTAACGTAGCCTGCTCCCAGGGTATCTTTCGGTCTTTCGTAATAGAAATTAACTGAACAAGTAAACGTATAATATGATGTAGCCTACTGTGCATCCAGGGTAGTAGCCTGCCGGGGTGGGTAAGCAAGGGGTCACGTTCAATTAAAGATGCAAACATTGGAAAGAATTAAATATTTTGAAATAATTGAAATTTTATAAAGAAAACGGAAGTACCAAACAACAGCATGTAGCCTGACTGCATAGTAGAAGACTTGAACAATTGCGACGGAACTATGCAAGTTTTAACTTTCTTTTAAGCAAATAAATCATAAAATTTCTCATACCGTCACAGGTAAAGTTATCAGTTATCCATCTCCCTTCATTACTTCCCGTGTTCTGACAAAGTGTTTTCCTTATTGTAGTTGTATAGTAATCAACATCGCAAGTCATATCACAAGTGTCATGAACGAGATTCCCGGTGCAATTGGTGGTATTAAACTGACCATTCATAACAGTCGGCAATTTGTTGAATGGACATGATATAGCTGGTTGAAGATAAAATCAAGAAAAATATTTAAGTAGTTCTGTTCCTGTTACCTCAATGCTTAAGTGTAGGAAGCTGTTCTCAGTGAACGGGGTTAACATTGCTGTAGACTGCCTTCCTTGGAGAAGGGGTCTAAAGGAAGGACTTCCCCTCCCCCTTTGGAACATTTTTGAATATTGGAGGGTCCCTATATGCAATTTGACCCGATATGTTGTGCAAATTTTAAAGAAAATATATTTTTTGCAGAAAGAACAAACAAAGGGTATTTGTTTTTGATTAGTAAGGCGGGGCGAAAACGCACTTCCGGTCAACTCATTTTTGACTAGGGGAGGCATAAGCCCAACAGCCCCCTGACCTCCACACCGCCCCCCACTCCTTAAGCCTATTCCTAAGTAGAAGGCATATTCAATTCAAGGCTTAAACAATGGAAAGAACTGGACATTTTGAATAATTGAGATTTTTAAGAAAACGGAAGTACCAAACAACAGCAAGTAACTGCATAGTAGAACAGGTAAACAATTGCGAGGGACCTCTGTAAGTTTGAACAAATTATAAAATTTGTCATACCGTCACAGGTAAAGTTATCAGTTATCCATCTCCCTTCATTACTTCCCGTGTTCTGACAAAGTGTTTTCCTTATTGTACTTGTATAGTAATCAACATCGCAAGTCATATCACAAGTGTCATGAACGAGATTCCCGGTGCAATTGTTGGTATTAAACTGACCATTCTTAACGGTCGGCAATTTGTTGAATGGACATGATATAGCTGGTTGAAGATAAAATCAAGAAAAATATTTAAGTAGTTCTGTTCCTGTTACCTCCATCCTTAAGCGTAGGAAGCTGTTCTCAGGTGGGTAGGTTAACATTGCTGTAGACTATCTTTTTGGAGAAAAAGGTCTAAGGAAAGGATTTTTACTCCCCTTTGAAACATTTTTGCATATTGGAGGGTCCATAGATGCATTTAGCCGGGCACATTGTGCGAATTTTAAAGAAAATTTCTGAAGAGTTTTGACATTCTTTTACAGAGGGACCAAAAAGGTCTTCGTTCTTGACTAGTGGAGGAAGGGGTGAAAACATACCTACGCTCAACTCATTTTTGAATGGGGGAGGCCATAACCCAACATTCCTTTGCCCTCCACAACCTCCTCGCGCTCATTAAGCCTAGGTGGGAGGCATACTCAATTAAAAGTTCAAACAATGGAAAAATTTGGAAACTTTGAATAATAGGAGTTTATAAAGAAAACGGAAGTAGCAAACAACAGTAAGTAACTACATTGTAGAACACGTGAACGATTGCGACGGACCTCTGAAAATTTGAACACTCTCCTACCATCACAGGTAAAGTTATCTCTTGCCCATCTCCCTTCATTACTTCCTGTGTTTTGACAAAGTGTTTTCCTTATTGTACTTGTATAGTAATCAACATCACAAGTCATATCACAAGTGTCATGAACGAGATTCCCGGTGCAATTGTTGGTATTAAACTGACCATTCTTAACGGTTGGCAATTTGTTGAAGGGGCATGATATAGCCGGATGGAGATAAAATCAAGAAAAATATTTAGGTAGATCTGTTCCTGTTACCTCCATCCGTAGGCGTAGCAAGCTGTTCTCAGGTGTACATGTGGGGGAGGGGGGTTAACGTTGCTTTGGACTGCCTTCCCTGGAGAGAGGGTCTAAGGGAAGAATTTTCCCTCCCTTTTGGGAAATTTTTGAATATTGCATGGGGTCTCTAGATGCAATTGGTCCCGACATATTGTCCGAATTTTAAAGAAAATTTCTTAAAACATTTTTTGCAGAGGGAACGAATGGAGGGTTTCCGTCCTTGACTAGTGGGGGGAAAGGGGCCAAAACATACTTATGCTCAACTCATTTTTGATTACGGGAGGCTTAACACCAACAGCCATCTGCCCTCCACAACCCTCTCGCGCTCCCTAAGCCTATTCATAGGGTGAAGGCATATTCATTCAATTAAAGGTTCAAAGAATGGGAAGAACTGCAAATTTTGAATAATTGAGATTTATTAAGAAAACGGCCCGGAGGTACCAAACAATAGGCTAGTAACTGCATAATAGAACACGTGAATAATTGCGACGGACCTCTGAAAATTTTTAACTTTCTTTTTGGCAAACAAATTATTAAAGTTCTCCTACCGTCACAGGTAAAGTTATCAGTTGTCCATCTCCCTTCATTACTTCCCGTGTTTTGACAAAGTGTTTTCCTTATTGTAGTTGTATAGTAATCAACATCGCAAGTCATATCACAAGTGTCATGAACGAGATTCCCGGTGCAATTGTTGGTATTAAACTGACCATTCTTAACGGTCGGCAATTTGTTGAATGGACATGATATAGCTGGATGGAGAATAAATCAAGTAAACATTTAAGAAGTAATTTATTCCTATTAACTTCATCTACGAATATACCGTTAAATGTTCAAAATTAAGGAACGAAGTTGGGAATTTCAAAATTATACTTCATCAGTACGAAGTATAAACTTTACTTCATTACATTTCTTGTCATATCAGAAATTTCAATAAAATCTCAGTTTAAATTACCTGAGCATGACAAGTTTACAGAGAGCCACCGTCCTTTTTGATCGCCTACATATTTACAAACAGTCTGTTTTCGGTAGGCTGGGTAGTAATCTTCCTCGCATGTCACATTGCATACGTCATTTCCGGTGTTACCAGAGCAGTCAGACATGTTGATATAACCGCGCGGAACTTTTGGCAGCTCATCGAATGAGCATGTAAATTCTGCAACACATATAAGCAAATGAAAATTAAGAATGCTAGATTCAATACACAATTCTGTAAACTGTCCATACTTGATAAAGGGGACGGAGTTCGCATTAAATATTGTAAAGCCCAAAGCAACATCTTTCATTAAATTAAGAGGAAGATTCCTTTTAAGCAGAGATGAATACGATGGTCAGGTAATGGTATTTTGGCTTCTTCTATTGACTATTAAACAAAACTGTATAAAAGCTAACGATATTCTACAATAGCTGTAACGAATAAACGTTACAGCTTTCGATAAAGGTAAGGTTCCCTTCAGCTTGGGTATATCGTGGGTATTATTGTATACAAAAAACAAATTCTATATCTATGTACACATCATCTATACTTTAACTTGGAAGGAAACGGCCCTAGTAAATATTTTTTATTGTTATGGCTGTAATTTTGTCCTTTATTACTTACTGTGACAAGAAAGGTCATCCAAAGACCAAGCAGCATGACCATTTCCCCTATCTTGGCAAGTTGTCTGTACCTCAGATGATGTTACTGTGTAACCATCATTACACGTCACTTTACAGATATCTCTGATACTCCTACCAGTGCAATCTCTGATCTTAAAATAACCATTTACAACTTTTGGTAGATCGTCATATCTGCATCTTGCTTCTGCATAGGGATAAAGGCAGCTCACAATGTATTAGCAAAATCTGGCACCTGGTGAGGCCCAGGGCGAATGTGAGTTACTTCAAAATTATAATGCTAGCATTGAGGGAGGGATGTAGCCTACATTTAGTTTTCAGAAATGTTTTTTGTCATCATAAGTATTTTATTTTCGTTCTAAGATTAGTTGGATATGGACGTGAACGGCCCGAAGTGCGCCTGCCAGAAATTTTTCTATTAAAGACATCGTTTTCATGGTAAAAATTGCATTAAGAAAGTACTTTGGGAAACTTTAAGCCACTTGAAACATAAGTTGTCCCCCTCCCCTTTGAGAAAATGTTTGGAAAAGTGTTTTGGAGAGAATAATTTTCGGTGGTGTTATTGCCCTTATAACAGTCATAAGGTATAGAGCATGACACATGACGAATGCGTGCGAAGCGCGCCAAAATCTTGCATTAAAAATCGTTTCTATGACAAAGTTACATGCAGACTGCACCGAGATTCTGTCAATGCCCCCCCCCCCCCCGAATAGAATGAGAGTCTGGTGACTGTTTATCCGTTTAAGATGTCAATTTTCATAAAGTATGTCTTCCCAAAAGTAGGGAGAGGCGAAAAGAAATCCCATGCTTCGCCTCGCTACAGTGCTGTGTTCCTCTCTAATCACGAGTATGTACAGGAACAATTGGCTTAGTTGAAGAACCTCACCGATGAATAACGCGGTTACTTTGAAACCGTGCAGATATAAATGCAGCAATGATGTTAAGAACGCTGGAAGCACGCCAAAATTGATAGATTGCAAACTGGGTTTGCAAAAATTTTGATAGTTTATAAATTGTTTGTGATAGAAAATAATCAAAATAAATTCATCGCACAGTCGAAAACACGCCTCACCCTGCAGAACTCTTTAGCTAAAACGCCTGTAGGGTTCACTTAAATAAAGGGAAATTTGAAGTTTCGGTAATGGAGTGGGGGTCACGCGCCCCTTGCCACTCATGGCGGCGCCACTGCGCATGATAGCATGAGAGCTTGCCAGCTTCTTTCTTTCTTTCTTTCTTTCTTTCTTTCTTTCTTTCTTTCTTTCTTTCTTTCTTTCTTTCTTTCTTTCTTTCTTTCTTTCTTTCTTTCTTTCTTTCTTTCTTTCTTTCTTTCTTTCTTTCTTTCTTTCTTTCTTTCTTTCTTTCTTTCTTTCTTTCTTTCTTTCTTTCTTTTCCCTTTTATTTTTTTCGATTAAAGATCAAGTATTACAGCTAAGCTTATCACCCAGTAATGGTTAAAAGGCTCATATTTCCACTTTCTTGGCGGTTAAATATCCCCCCACAATGATTACACGGAAAATTGAAGAAAAAGCCAAATTTTCCCGTAGATACTGAACAGGGGTAAGATATTTAACGGTCAGTTCCGAAGAGCTACGAATTGCCGAACTACTTATGACGTCATAAGTGGAGTTGTGGACGGCTGCTTCTCACGGGCAGTACACAGCAGTACAACGGCACGGTCTTGTTATTATAAGAAGTCCATGTACAACGTATTAAACAGTGTACTTACCCGCTTGGAAACGGACACGAATGGAACACAAAGCACAAAACAAAAACCGGGACGGAATTAAACGGAGTGGCAGTAGCTTTTTTCCAAAAGTCCCCTGACTCTCTGGCTAAGAGCCAGGGGCGAAAACCAAACAATACTTCCGCACGAGTTCTGCCCCCTGAAGGAGTAACAACGTCACCAAGGACAAACTTTGACTGAACTGACCCACCCGAGAGTGGTCCCGTTCTAGACTGGCTGAATAGAACAGGTCCCACCTTGGAGCTCCGCCGTCGTGATCACGGATACTCCTGCCCCAGGTAAGTATCCAGGCAGTAGCCAGTTTTTCCTAGTGTTTTAACCCACTTAATGGCTTCAGAATGCCAAGTTTTCATAGACAGGTTCTTTATATCTATGAGAACGTGAATACTCAGTGTTCACAATAGGCAGAAAAAAGAACAATCTGTCGTAAGAAGCCGTAAAATATTGACAGAATTATTAGTGGCCAAATTACGACTTGCTTAAGAGTGGAAAACAAACAGTATAGCAAGGAAAGATACCACTACCAATCACAAGTTTGCTTTCAAACTTGTCACACACATTTTCACTAGTGTGCATTTCTTAAGAGTGTTCTGATTTGCCAAGTCAGGCTTACAATGCATAGCTACTACGTACGTACGCCGCGCACATATTACACCGCTGTTACTACATTTCGTATGTATTTACGTACGTAGGTATACACGTACTCAAGGTAGAATTGGAACTGTGCCGTTATGACGTTAGGAAAAGTATCGAAGGATTTTGAAAAGTTCGCGCCAGCGCTGGATATATAATTTGTTGGATATAAATGGGAAGTTATCTGCGGACATTTTTACAAGCAAAGTAAGTACACAGGTGATTGTTAGGCGAAATAGAATACTCAAGAAAAGGTAGTGTTATCTTCCAAGCAGTTCATGCTGAAAGGCATAACAGTAACGTTAGGCTTAGTGTTGTACAAATGGCACAACGTAGCCTATTCATTGTAAACAGAACGTTCGATCACCCAGGAACGTTTGTATTTCACTGTTGGAACATACTAACTTCGCTAAAATTGAAGATGCTAGGCCTTACTGGTGCAATCTTGCAGCTCATGTAGTGAGCATAGTAGATTCTTAACCCCAAAATGCAATGAGCTTATGCTCAAGGTGAAATTTTATGACTGTTACAAACGTGATATACGACTTCTCCGTAAAACTGCCCTAGCGGCAGTTGTCTTTACTCCTGGACGTCGGTGGCGGCTGGCTTGTATATGTGCACCAGCGTACGCTTGCAGACAATATATGGTTGTGCGCGAGTGTAATTACTCCACTTATGATGTCACAGATTTTATTTCCTGAAAAGCACGACAAAGTACGACAAAGCTGAAAATCCATGTTCACCCAACAACCAGGAAAAATTAGTCAAAATTTTAATTTTGCTAAAATGATTGTGCCAGATGTCATTTACTAGATCCATTAAACATTCTGAAGGCCTATCTTCAATCATGATACTTGGACTTTAAATCAAATGTACTGTATGTAGACTGTAGTCGGATCATGAATGTTTATTAGGGAAACGGGGGTAATTGTCTCAGCCCAATCTCAGAGGGCTCCGCTCAACAAAAATAACAGTTAAAAAGTATAAGTTTGCTTCTTTAAACTGAAAATAATTAGACAAAATTTTAATGCTGTTGCAGGATTTTCTTTAAGCTTACTTTTGGGCGGATAAACTTACAAGTACTTATATGAGGGATGTGTCGGTAGGATCAACTCACATGGTCTGGGAGTTACTTTTGGCAAGACCCTTTTTGCTATGTTTCGCGGCAAGAGATGGAAGCGCTTCTCTCAGATAATCAGCACATATTGCAAGTGCTCTTCTTTAACTTCAGTTCATATTTTATAGGTTACTCACCGATTAAGTCTGCAATGGCTACATCTTCGTGAGAGGCGAACGTCTTAAAGAGTGAGTGTTTGTTGTCATCGCATGGAACCCTTCTAACTTTGAAATTGAGATCATCAATCTGCTCACGTGAATAGCAGACAGATTCTCCTAAAAAGGTAAAATGCAAGACTGTGACATAGACATGCTGTGCAATGGTGTAAAGCCGAGACAGACAGCTTACCTTGACCAGGCTGAGGCTTTTTTGTTTGCTTGTTTGTTTTTTCTTATTTTCTTATTCTTTTCCTGTTATATTCGTTGTTGCAAAGTCTCTTTTCCGGACACTAGCTCGTTAAATAATTTTTTTCTAGTGTCCTTTCCGTTTTTGGATTTTGATACAGTATGTTCGTACTGACGAAACTAACACTAGAGCACCAATGGTGCTGAAGCTCATACCTTCAACCAATTAAGGGTCCCTGGCTTCTAGTCTTTGTTAGTACGAGCATCATATGACTTTAAATGACGTCAAATGGCTTATGACCCCAAATCTCACATACCCTGATGGCACCTTCCTGAATGTCACAAAAAATTTGTCATGCTATCTTTGCTTTGTAAGTTGTTTCATGAATACAATTTAAGAAAGCAAAAGCCCCTAGGGCCCATCTTCGGCCTTGGACCCCAAATTTCAAGTATCATTATGACAAACCATCAACATTGTACAAGAGAATCTGTAGTTGAAGATGCACTTTTGCACACTTCATAAAAGAGCCATAGGCTCCACATGGGCTTTTGGACAAAATTCCACAAAACCAGGAACACATCACTAGCCAAGCATCATTATAACAGACCATCAACTCTGTTAAACATTAACTGGAGGAAAAGTGAATCACTTGCAATACTACACAAAATGGACCCTATGGTCCATCTTGTGCCTTGGACCCCAACTTGTTAAACACCCTGAAAGTACCACTACCTGAATATAATTATGACAAACTATCAATATTGTACAAGAGAATCTGCAGGTGTAAGCAATTTACAAAATGTCATAAAAAGGGCCATACGGCCCATATGGGGCCTTAGACCCAAAATTCCAGAACACCATAAACAGATCACTAACCAAGCATCATGACAGGCCTTCAACTCTGTTTAACATTAACTGGAGGAGGAATTGACCATTTTGCAATATTTCACAAAATGGACCCTAGGGTACATTGGGCCTTGGACCCAAAATTTCTGTACACCCCAAAAGAACCATTAACAGAGGATCACTATGACAAACACACCCACGTGCTCTGACAATGCACACACAATGGAAATACCCAATGCAAATCCCATTAAGCAGCTCCCTTTAAACTAACCTAAACAACTGCACAGGATTGACCTCTTCTACACAGACAGTTTTAAAGAGGGTGCAGTACAAAGAAAAATAGGTAGTAAAGTGATTTTGTGAGACTGGTAAAATAGAGAGGTGGCACAAAATTGGTTAGAAAGGTATCAAAAGTATTCTTCATCCCAAATTGGAGAAGTAATTTGTAAGGACCATTAACAGAGCTTTATTATGACAAATCATCAACACCGTACAACACAATTTGTAGGAGAAAAAGTATTTTGTAAAATTTCATGAAATGAGCCATTGGGGCCCACATGGGACCTTAGACCAAAATTCAAGAACACCATAATGAGATCACTAACCAAGCATTATAATGAGAGGCTGTTACCTCTCTTTAAACATTAAATAGAGAAGAAGTCAATTACTTTGCAATATTTCACAAAATGGACCCAACGGTCCATCTTGAGCCTTGGACCCAAAATTCCTGAACACCCCGAAGGGACCAATAACAGAGTAACATTATGGCAAACCATCAAGATTGTACACGAGATTGTGGGCCCTAGGGTCCACATTGGACCTTGGACCAAAAATTCCTGAACACCCCAAATGGCCCACCACCCAAGGAACATTGTGCCCAAGTTTCAAAAAAAATCCATGAAAGCATGTGGGAGGAGAAGCATTTTGAACAAGTGTGGACAGATAGACAGACAGACAGACAGACAGATAGACAGACAGTCAGATAGATAGATAGATAGATAGATAGATAGATAGATAGATAGATAGATAGATAGATAGATAGATAGATAGATAGATAGATAGATAGATAGATAGATAGATAGATAGATAGATAGATAGATAGATAGATAGATAGATAGATAGATAGATAGATAGATAGATAGATAGATAGATAGATAGATAGATAGATAGATAGATAGATAGATAGATAGATAGATAGATAGATAGATAGATAGATAGATAGATAGATAGATAGATAGATAGATAGATAGATAGATAGATAGATAGATAGATAGATAGATAGATAGATAGATAGATAGATAGATAGATAGATAGATAGATAGATAGATAGATAGATAGATAGATAGATAGATAGATAGATAGATAGAGTGACGCCGCGTGATCACAATAGCTCACACCAGCATGCTGGTATGAGCTAAAAATGAAGTGACAACCTACAGCCCCGAGGAGTTCGGGCAAGGCCTGTCTTTCGGGGAGATCATCGGAAACAATTCGGTATTTGTTTGGTATACAGGCTTATGGTGCAAAAACGGCCCAGTTACCCACCCCTTGGAAAATATATTCCGTATGCCAACGATGCTGGCTGGTGAATAAGTAAGCCAACTTTAATGAATTTTGCACCAAATGACCGCGGTATTCGAAGTTGCGTAACGGCATTACAATTGTACCTATCTTTTGAAAAAAATCCAAACATTTGCTAGACCAATTCCAGTCGGGACAAATTTTTTGGCTAATAGCAGCTGGATAGATATTCGCTCCCCACGTAGTCGAACGTGCATCGACCATGTATTTTCCTTGTAAGGTGTACATAGAGGGATTTCATGTGACGTCACGCGCAATGGATTCCCAGGCACTGAAGGGCAAAACACACAAGCAGTAAGTGAATTTACAACTCACGCGCACGGCATACCCATAGATACTACTGTGACACAATGGACGCTTACCCTTCAAAATTGCATCTAGTTAGTTAAAGTCACGTGACTGAAATCCATCCGTTTTTGTGATATCACCTGTCTGTGAAAGTGTTGCCTACGAAGAAGGCTGTACGGCATATTCCTTGTTCAGTCCCTTGCCTGTCTAAGTGAACACCGAATAAATTTGTTCGGTTATTTATATAAATATATGGCCCCAAGACTTGCTAATTATTATTAAAAATATTCAAAAGAAAAAGAATGCAACATATTGTCTCGTTTAAATCATGCAGTAGCCTATGCCACCCCAGAGTTGGTATGTCATTGTAATACCCACTCCTAGGTGGTTATGCAACACAGTAATCAGGGGCGTAGGAAAATGTTTGACATGGGGGCCGGGGGCAGACCAGACGCGGTTTCTCGACCTTGACCCCCACACAAAACATCGTATTTGATCAATTTGATTTTTCCGATTTTAATTTGAGCAACAAAAAATAAAAATTTTCGAAGAAAAAGGAAACAACAACAATACATATTCATATAAGCATACATCGGTTATCACACCGCATGCTAATTAGATACAATCATTTGCCGTTTTACCTCCCCTGCCATATTGATTATAATTTGGGGGAAGTCGTTACAATAATAATGATAATAATCAGCGGCGTAGCCAGGATTTCTCTCAAGGAGGTGGGCGCATGAACTATGTTGTGTGATCGTCGGCCTGCAAAAGGGGCTAAGGGGAGTGGGTGTCCCCCTCTCCTTCGAAAATTTTTGAAAATTAGGTGTCCTCACATGCAATCTGATGCAACATATGCTACCTTTGAAGTAAAATTTGAGGTAAAAAATTTACCTGTATTAGGTACTAAAACAAAGTCGGCATCAGTGAGGGGAGATGGCCCAGTGGCCCCCTAAATACACCACTGATAATCATAAGTTTAACCATTAAAAACACACTGGTGGATTAATACCGAACATATAGGTGCTGGTGTGGTGCCGGTGTAATTCAAATCAGAACTTTAGCCTATTTTAATTACCAAAATTACCAAGGAAGTTTTTTAAGTCGTTGAAAATCAGAAATTAATAATTGACTTCAAATCAAACTTATAAATAATGTTAACAAATCTGGGTATTAGGGTTAATTAAGTTTCCTGCAAGTTATTTCTCAAAAATGTCTGATTTCCTAAAAAACATCCCGAACTCAATGTGACTACCCGAAATTGATCATTGAGGGGAAATTTCCTTGAAAGTTAAAATTCTGATTTTTTATAAGATCAGTATTGAGATGTGTTATTGATGGCTTTTTCCTGTAAAATAATCAGATTATTGTATTAGAGTATGATGCGGGCACGATTGTGTTTTCATGACATCAGATAAGCGGACGTCGGGGCCTACTTTATTTAAGTACATTCTGTTTTATATTTATTGAACACTATGGCGATTTTTGAGGGGCCAAATGTCATTTGCCCCCGCCCACAAAAAATATTGCGTGGGCCATGCTACCCACTACTCCCCCCGGTTCCTACGCCACTGGTAATGATCGGACTTCTCAGGTTTCAATCTAGGCTTTCAGTTTTACGACTTCCGGAATACACACATTCACTCAAAAACAATAAGTCATATTATGATAATGAATTTTGCGCCCAAAACTGGACGCAGTCCTGATCACTTAGGCAAACGGTGTTTGGGAAGCTATTATCTCACCTATACAGTAAAAGTCGTCCAAACAAGTTTACGTTTAGCCCTCCCGGCTTCCCCCACCTCTCCTTAATCAAAAGACACCTGCCTAGTACACCTCCAAGACAGAGGCACAGTACCTCAGCCTGCACTGAGTTCAATTTGCTCGAGGTCATATATATTGACGCACGGTGACTGTGTGAGCTTACTTGGGAACGAAACTGACTGTACAAGCCATCGTTGACCAACCAGAGTGGAGGATACTGTTTGAATAAATTTCAGTCAAAGTGCAGTCATCAACTATATTTAGAACTTTAGGGCTATTCCTAGATATGTTTGGGCAGGGAATAGCAACTCCCAGGTTTTTTTTTTTGGGGGGGGGGCCTTATCCCCTTTTAAGAGGGCTGAACAAACAGAGTCGGCTCCGCGGGGTATAATGTTGCAGGCATATGTTTAATTGAACCCGAAGTCCGTTTTAACATCCGTAACGGTTGAACTTCGCTTTGTCCACTTCTTCAGATAGTTGTACTGTGCTATAATGTACACCTAATAGATCGGGTACACTTATTAGACAAATACTAGAACGGTCATATAAGGCACATAGTGGACGTTGTGTAAATTAGTGACTGAAGGTAATATATTGTCATACTGGTTAACTCTCAGTTACAGACTTTGCAAATGACGGTGCCGACAAAAGCGGATTGGCCTAACCAACACCAATGAATATAACACACAAACAGCAGCATAGTATCATTAAGAAGGTTTGAACTAAAATAGGAATACTTACCTCTAGTCCAAGAAATTGAGAGAAATAGTGAAAGAACGAGGCAATTATCAAACAAGAATGAAAGAATATTCACAAAACACGGACTTAGGGACATGAGTAAGAGGAATGTTGGTGTCACAACATTACTATTCAAATCTGACGGGAGTGGCAAAAGGGATTTACTATACACCCCGTATGGATACACTGCAAAATATTAAGTTTATTTTAAAAAATAGTTTAACTTACCACCGACGAACGTAGCCACGATCTTTAATCCTACCAACAATGCAATTAAGAATGTATTTAAAGACATAGTATAAACGAGGTGTGAACCGTGTAGTCAAACATTCGTCTGAAACTTGTTTTTCTTCTGCTTATACTGCGAGGTGAGACTCGAATGCACTGATTTTGTTGATAAATTTGGGACGAAATTAATTTTTTGAACTCTTGATAGCTTATTGCTCTTTAATCTTTAATAGCTCCTCCTTGTAAATGTCATTTTGCAGTGATAGAACGGGGAGTTGCAACTCCCTGAATAGACTATGACCCTAATATGACTGTTTAATAACAGTATGTTGATTAACAATTTCCAAAAACCGTTTGAGATTTTTTTTCATATCCCTTGTTTCTACATACTATTCTTTGCTTTGAACTTCACTTCACCGTTCCTGGTGATATGAATGGACGATAATTACTTTGAGACTCTTCAACGAGAGAGAGAGGGAGAGAGTGAGTGAGAGAGAGGGATCAGTAAATAAATGAATCAAAGAAGCATCAGTGTCATCAAACATGTTTATTGTACTACCGTACTACGCTGAACCTACTAACTTATTTTTCAGTTTTTTACTAGGAAATGGAAACGATCATAAAACCCTTCTAAATCGATGTAATATAAAATTTTGTAATAAAATGAAAGTAATGAATCATAACATTTGTTTTATTTAAAAATATTATTGGTTCATCTAAAGGCAAACACTTGAGGGTCGATAAATTTTCGTTTTTCACAAAATTAGTACAAATAAAGTAGGTTGTGCAAAATGGAGTTTAATAATAGGCAGTTTCATTTGAGTCATTACCAGTGATAAAAGGGATAAGATTTAACAGTGGTTCCCAACCGGGAGCGTTATCTCGTCCTGGGGGCGTTTTGGCAATTCAGTGGGACGATGAGCGCTAAGGGGGCGGCATGGGGGCGTTTTGAAAAAATGAAGTACTCAACTTAAACCGGGGCCTTATAAGATTTCGAAAGGTTTCCTCTAACTGAGCTCTCATATTGGTTCGTATAAAAAGGAGATAAATGAAGTCACCAAGTCGAGCCATTCCCTCCTCAGAGTACCTACAAAGTTTGTGAATTATCTTTATTACCAGATGCCACGAAATCACATTTAAGAGAGTTTAATTTCGATGTTATTTTTCTTGCCGAGAACCCTCGTATTCTCATCAGTGGAAGTGAAAGCGGTGACCGAAGGGGCCATGGCTAAAAATTGTACCGCCACTTTTACCTAAAATGTAGTTTTTCTTGCTGTCTATAAACATGACATACTAACAGAAGTGACAATTATTGGTAACTGTAACGTAACAGATAACTTTTGTGTAGGCCTTCTATGAAGTAAAACGTAAATTAAAACTGTTTTCGAAATGCAATTTTTCGGTGCGCCAATTTCGGCTTTCTCATTACTTCTACCTGTAAGACAGCTTGAGTGGCATAGGCCTAAGTCTTTCAAAGCCCATGCGACCCCTACCTTCTTCCTCCCTCCCACAGGAAAAGTCGCTTGCAGCATCAAAGGAAACTTCCGTTCGCTACCATTGAAATACAAACTGGTATACGGGTAATTTTTGTAATCTTTTTAGTGAGCATTTAAGGTTATCAGAAGATGGTCAAAGTTTGACTGGGCCATGCCTCATTCTTGGACTGAGCCATGCCTCATTCTTGTGTCGACAATATCGGAAATGTTCCAGAGCTTCCAGGGGCTTCGCCCCCGGTCACCCACTTAGACGTTGCCCTTGGACCCTATTAGGGGCCCTTAGGTAGCGGTCCACACCTCGGCAGGGCCCTGGCATCCGCAAATTAAAACATCACTCCCTGACTGCTGTCAGGCCTCACGCTTTCGTACATCTTGGTTAAAGGATTCGCCACCTCAAAAGAGAGTCAGTTCTTCAAGTACCGCACCCTTGGTTTGCTATCCTGGCCCCGACCCACACGTAAAAACGATGTACGTGCAGGCCTACCTTTCATTTCAACATGGTTCTTATTTTTTGTCGTTTCATTTATTAATGCTATGCTATAGACGGGGGGGGGCGTTTGTCCAACCCCATTCGGTGAAAGGGGGCGGTGAGCTGAAAAAGGTTGGGAACCACTGGACTAGAGAGAAAGATAATTTTGTATATTATGGATTTCCGTATTCCCATTAATGTAAGAAATATTCGTTTTGATTGAGATATTGCTCCCAAATGGTTGCGAAAATACAAGTTTGCCCATAAGAGTTGGCATAGCAACGTAAATTATGAAATATGAGGTATGAGAGACCATTGGAAGATCTCTCATTGAAAGTGGACAATGTAGTTTGCCGTGGCTTATTCTTCGGGGTCTACTCACTATTCATGAGGTTTTTAAGTCATAAGGGTCATTGTTCGCAAGGGTATTCATAATGTGCTCTCCTACAAAAATAAGGTTCATTGTTCATAAGGCTCGTTATTCATCAGAAGAAAGATTCAAAAGGGTTTATTAGTCATAGGTTTCACTATTCATAATGACCCAAAAAGTTTGCTCTTCATAATGGCAAAGAGGGTTTGCTATTTATAATATGAGAAAAGTTTCGATATTCAATGGTGGAAAGGGTTCGCTATTCATAATGAGGAAAAAGGTTCGTTATTTATAATAGGAAAAAGAATTCCATATTCATATAACAAAAGAGGTCGCTGTTTACGAAGACAATACATAGCCCGTTTTAGACTATAAAATGGAAGGAAAATTTCGTCATGCTGGAATCCACACCTAAAATACCATTGATCTGCCCCTACCCCAGTGTGTTACGAATAATAAACCATACATTTTTATTATGAAGAACAAACCCTTTTTATTATGAGTAACGATCCCCTTTCCCTATTATGCATAGCAAACCCTTCCCCCGGCCCATTATGAACATAGAACCTTTTGGCCATTATGAATAACAAACCTCTATTTCTTATGTATAACGAACCCTTTTTTTCTATTATGAATAACGAACCCTTTTTGCTTTTATGAATAACGAAGCCTTTTCCTATTACGAACAAAGGACCTTATGAATAGCGAACCCTTTCTTTTACTATGAATGACGAACCTTATGATTAATGATCCTTACGACTATAGAACCTTATGAACAGTGACCCTTGTGACTAAGAAAAAAAAAACCTCATATCGATTTGTCCCCTATTTTTGGGATCAGGTGGCACATATTTAGCTTTTTCTGTAATGAGAAAGTAAAGGAGCATTGAAGCTTGGAGGACCTCATTACACGAAACTGTTAACGGAACTAGGTTCTACAGTGTACATCCCTTACAAAAAAAATTGTGTGGCAAAAGTTCCAATACCACACTGGAAAAACCGTGTCATACTGTGTGAAACTATGGTTGGGTGTGAAAAATAGTGAGTTTTATGTGATTATTTGTAGGGCAATGTGTGATTTTAATAGCATTTGTGTGGATCATATGCCTATATTACACTAACGTTCTTGTACTTCCAGTGAAAATATATGAGGAAAAAAGTCAATGTGCGTTACCTGCTTTTTACATCTAAATTTATTTCAAAACAACTTGCAACCGGGAGAAAGAAAAAAAAATACAGGTTTATCTTTTAAAACATCGAATTTTTATTGGAGTTCCGAAATCCGACTTTTTTTCTGGTGAGGTATCATAATTTCATAATTGTAGCGCTTAAATTTGGCTTTGTCTAGAATAAAAAGTTCATTTGCTACGTATCACCTTCAATCAAGGTAATTCCTACTTCTTCTACGGGAGAAACGTAAATTGCAGACGAAATTCCCTCAATATTTGCATTTTTTTATGGAAAAGACTGATCATGACGCAAATTTAATTAGTACTAACTAGTTTTAACCATGTTTCCCGGACTGTTAAAAGTGGAGTGGGAAGGCGATGGCATTGTAGCCCTCAATAGTAAAATGTATTACTGTTATGGTGGGGTGAAAGATAAATTTAGTTGCAAGGGGATTAATAAGAAACGCAACGAGATCGGGAAAAATATGTATTTGGGAGTACTGAATACGAAGACCCCGGTAACGGGTAAAAACAAGGGTTTTAGAGTAAAGGACAATCACGTGTTTACGTACTCTCAAGTCAAAACAGGGTTTACTTATTTTTATCCCAAACGAAAGGTCTTGGAAAATGGTGTACAGACCACTTACCTCGATATTTAGAAAGACATTTTAGAAATTTGAGCTCTCAATGTCAAACATTTGTACAGGTTCTTTTCTTGGATTAAATTTATATAATGGTAGGTTATATGTGACTATTAAGTCATATGTATAAAGCTATGCTTGCAAGTTGGAGTGATTAATTATTTTTAGTCGTAATTTACCCAATGTTGAAACTAAGCGACCATTCTTTATTTGGCTATCTGACCAATGCAAAAGTATTTTGCGATATTTACTTATAGCCGGGAAAACTTATGATGGCGGACTTGTATTGTTACCAAACGTGTGTGCATATTGACCCATTGTACTATACCTTATATCGAGCGTCATACATCAATTTAGTTCTGTTTGCAGTTTTCACAGTGCAAATGAAGGAAAGTTTTACAGATAGGCTCACCATCATCATTGAGTCTTTAGCGTATATTCTATTATTACGTCGTCATTCATTTGATGCTTAATGTAAACATAAAAAATTAGAAGGGCAGACTGTTTTTTGATTTTCCACAAAATGGGTACCGTAAGAGTGAAAACTCATTCCAAGATTATTTCTATTTGATGTACAGGTTCCAGGTTCTTTCAGTACATTGTAAAACGTTTGAATGTTGTTACAAGACGACCCGTCAGGAACACCGGATTGAATCCATCGACGAGCGAATGGAAAGTTCCAGAGAATCCAACTTCAACGCAGCCTTTCTAGAACTGTCTAGAAGTGAGAACTGTTTACGTTATGTCCCAATTATAGCAGCGACCTGGCAACACTTCGAAGAAGCTGCAATTATCGTTATTCAACTACTGTGTGTTCTAGAAGTTTCTATTAAGGAACGTTCTCGTAATTGCTGGACTGTGTACACTAGAAGTTTCTGTTAAATTCTGGAGAGTTCTCGAATAAAAGCCTTGCATATAAAAGGCAGTTCAACAACTATTATCGAGGAGAGACACCCTAATACTTCATCGAGAGACACCATCGAGTCCAGACGTTATTCTGCTGTCCGTTTGTTGACCGAATCACATGAGGCCAGCCACTGACACTTCACACTTGTGACAAATTGCCTTACGCCGTTTCTACGCTGTGTATTGAGAGTGTTATTATCCATCATCGCTAGCCTTGTCGTTATTCGCTCGTGGAACCAGTTCCTACGCTACAGCACGCTGCAGGTCTACTACTGTACCATCGTCAACGTGCATGCACTACCAGCCCTTGGACCAGACCAGGCAAATATTAATTAAAGGATTGTGAGTAAGTCTAATTAATTATTGTAAATTTAAGTGAGATAAGGAGATTGTAAATAATCATTAAGTTGTTGAATTTTAATCTCGTTCTTCTGTGATCTTTCGCTGTTATTGGTTTGACTTGCGACCACAAGCCGTAACAGAATTGGTGGCCTAACATCCGGGAACGAAAAATACTAGAAAATTCGAGAAATTCTGTTGTGAATCGTAAGCAACTGTGTTTGCTCAGACTACTTATTTGTTTGTTGAAGGCTTGATACAATTTCAAAATGCCATTCAACTTAGATAAATTCGTCGCTAGTCCCTCAGTCGAGGAACTAGATTCATTAAAGAAGTCTGAGATTGTAAAGGTCGCAAAATATTATGGCATTGAATTTCAGCCTTTAATGCGGAAAGACGAGATTAAAAGATATGTTCTAGAATATCTTGTGGATGAAAGTATCCTGCCTATTACAGTATTGGAAACAGCTATCACTGTGCCAACTGACAACACATTTGAATTGAAAAGGTTTGAAATAGAAATGAATAAGGAGATTAGATTAAAAGAAATGGAAAGAGAAAGGGAAAGAGAAGAAAGGGAAAGAAAGGAAAGAGAAATGCAAATGCAAAAGGAAAAAGAGGAAAGAGAAATGCAAATGCAAATGCAAAAGGAAAAAGAGGAAAGAGAGATGCAAATGCAAAAGGAAAAAGAGGAAAGAGAGATGCAAATGCAAAAGGAAAAAGAGGAAAGAGAAATGCAAATGCAAAGGGAAAAAGAGGCAAGAGAACATGAATTTAGGTTGAAGCAACTAGAGTTAGGGGTCATAAAAGCCTCAGACCCTAAAATAGGCTTGGATACTGGGGGATTCGATGTTTCTAAGCACGTAAAATTTGTCCCCAAATTTCAGGAGGATAATGTGGAGAAATTCTTTAATCATTTCGAAAAGCTGGGTGAGCAGCTAAAGTGGCCAAGAGATAAATGGTCCATACTCATCCAGAGTAATTTCACAGGCAAGGCTCAAGAAGTGTATTCCGCTCTGTCAATAGAGGACAGCATGGATTATAATAAGGTTAAAAAGGCCATATTACAAGCCTATGAATTGGTGCCTGAAGCTTATCGCCAAAAATTTAGAAAGTATCGTAAGGCGGATACACAAACATACGTAGAGTTTGCTTATCAAAAAGAAAGGCATTTCGACAGATGGTGTGCTTCCAAAAAGGTCTCCACATTTGACACTTTAAGACAACTGATGCTGGTCGAGGAATTCAAACGGTGTGTGAATGATGACATTAAGACTCACCTTGAGGAAAATAAGGCTGACAACTTAAAGGAAGTGGCAAATTTGGCTGATCAGTATGCACTTACCCATAAATTCAGTAAAGTGGGTCAAACTCAAAACAAGGGTCAGTTTAGTAGGCCAAATAAGAAATATGGCAATAGTAGTGGCACAACAAGTAATGGTGGATCTCAGTCTGGTTCTATCTCTCCAACAAATTCTGGTAAAAAACAACCAGATTCAAGTCGTCAAAAGAACGACCAGGTCAGCTCAAACAAAGCTGCCTTTAAAGACATAAGTTGTGGTTTCTGTCACAAAAAAGGCCACACAATGGCAAATTGCTTCACATTGGCAAAATTAAAGGAGACTGAAACAGCTTCTAATGCCTTAGCCAATGTAGAGAACTCTTCTGAGGTAGTCGTGACTTTACGGCCTAATTCTAACGACAAAATTAAGGAAGAATACCTTCCATTCGTGTCTGAGGGGTTTATTTCCCTAGATGGGAATTCAGCTCATCCACCCGTCAAAATTAAAATTTTGCGTGATACAGGCGCAACTCAGTCGTTGCTTCTTGATGGAGTTTTGCCATTATCGGACTCTACTTCCACAGGGGCAAATGTACTAATTCAGGGGGTTGAGTGTGGATTTATTTCTGTCCCTCTCCACAAAATTAATTTGAAGTCAGATTTAGTTTCTGGGTCGGTCATAGTAGGGGTCAGACCTACTCTACCTGTAAAGGGGGTATCTCTGTTGCTAGGCAATGACCTAGCTGGTGGAAAGGTAGTAGCCAATGCAATTTTGACGGATAAACCATGTGATTATAACAACACAGAGCAATTAGAAAAGGAATTTCCAAATTTATTCCCTGCCTGTGCTGTCACTAGAGCTATGTCACAAAAGCTCGCCGTGGATGATAATCTTAAACATCCACCCTCCAAAAGTGAGGATACAGTTCCCAAAAGTGGAACAAGTAGGGAATCATGTAAGGATGATAATCTTGAACATCCACTCTCTAAAAATGAGGGTATGATTTCTGAAAATAAGGATGATAAACTTAATCATCCACCCTCTAAAATTGAGGAATTAGTTCCTAAAAATGGAACAACACTCCCAAAAGAGGAGTCAGAATCTGGAAAAGATTCCAGTAAAAATATTCATGAAAGTGAAGATTCTTGGTATGATCTCAGCCAATCTTTTATGACTAATCTTAATGATAGTCAGGATTGTGAGTCTCCTGGCCCCACACATAGTGAGGGGGTAGAACAGGAAAAATGAAAAATGTCTAACACACTCCACAGAGACCAGTTGTCAGTCCAACAACAACATGATGAAGAGCTTCAGCCATTAATGGCTGGTGCACTCACTGAGGATGAATCGAAAGACGTCCCAGTCTGTTTTTATTTTAAAAACAATATTTTGATGCGTAAATGGCGACCACCTGATGCACCATTAGATGAAGAGTGGAGAATTTACCATCAAATTGTGGTACCTAGGACCTATAGAAGGGAAATACTGAGTATTGCTCATGAAATGCCATTTGCAGGGCACCTAGGAGTCAATAAGACTTACCACAGAATTCTAAATCACTTTTATTGGCCAAAGCTTAAAAGTGATGTGGCCAAATTTTGTAAGACCTGTCACTCATGTCAAATGGTTGGGAAGCCGAATCAGAATATTCCGGCTGCACCCTTAAAGCCAATTCCTGCTTTTGAAGAGCCGTTTAGTAGAGTCATCATTGATTGTGTAGGTCCCCTACCTAAGAGTAGGGCAGGGCATCAGTATATATTAACCATTATGTGTGCTTCTACAAGGTTTCCAGAGGCAATACCTCTGAGAAATATTAAGGCTCGGACAGTCTTACAAGCTTTACTTAAATTTTTCACATTGTTTGGGTTGCCGAAAGAGATCCAATCAGATCAAGGGTCTAATTTCATGTCAACTGTATTCCAACAGATGTTATATGAGTTAGGCATGGACCAAATTAAGTCTTCGGCTTATCATCCTGAAAGCCAAGGGGCTTTAGAAAGGTTTCACCAAACATTGAAGAATATGTTAAAGACATATTGTCATGATAATGAGAGAGATTGGGATGAAGGCATTCCATTTGTAATGTTTGCTGCCAGGGAGTCTATACAAGAGTCAATTGGGTTCAGTCCATTTGAACTTGTCTTTGGACACACAGTTCGTGGACCATTGAAATTGTTAAAGGAGAAGTGGTTATCAGATCCAGGTGAAGACATACATCTACTTGATTATGTATCCCGCTTTAAAGATCGTCTTAATGGAGCATGTGAACTTGCTCAGGAAAATCTGAGACACTCTCAGAAGAAAATGAAAGTGTGGTATGACAAGACCACTGTGAAAAGAGAGTTTAAACCTGGTGATAAGGTGCTAGTGTTTTTACCTGTTTCTGGTCAGCCACTTCAAGCTCGCTTTCAAGGACCTTATGTCATTGAGAGAAAAGTTAGTGACACAGATTACGTCATTTTGACACCTGACAAGCGTAAATCTAAAAGAGTATGTCATATTAATATGATGAAGAAATATTATGAAAGAGAAGATTGTGACATTTCTAAGGATGAAAGTGTACATGCTGTAAATAGTAACAATAATGATACAGGTGATCAAGTGTGTATTATCAATGCTGATCATGAACTCAGTAATGATGAGATCAAGGCTAATAATGTTCCTGACATGTGTATTAAGTTACAAAATTCTGATGTGTTGAAAAATCTCGACCAGAAATTAAGTCATCTGGATCACAAAGAAAAGTCAGAAATGAAATCATTAATCTATGAATATGCATGCTTGTTCTCAGATGATCCTACTAGGACAAATTTGATTGAACATGATGTTGATGTGGGAGATGCCACACCAATCAAGCAGCATCCTTACCGAGTTAACCCTAGAAAACGACAACATCTCAGGGATGAGGTTCGGTATATGTTAGACCATGACATTATAGAACCTAGTAATAGTGAATGGTCTTCCCCTTGTATATTGGTCCCCAAGCCAGACGGTGGGTACAGATTTTGTACTGATTACCGAAAGGTGAATGCAGTCACAAGAACGGATTCCTATCCGATACCCCGTATCGATGATTGCATTGATAGGATTGGGAAAGCTACGTATGTGTCAAAGTTTGACTTACTAAAGGGGTACTGGGAGATACCACTCACTGAGAGGGCTCGGAAAATCTCGGCATTCGTGACGCCAGATGGGTTATTTCAGTATAAGGTTATGCCGTTTGGTATGAAAAATTCACAGATGACCTTTAAACATTTAGTAAATAACCTTACGTCAGACTTAGAGAATTGTGAAGTATATGTTGATGAGCTTATTGTGTACAGCAACTTGTGGGATGAACATGTACAACATGTTAAGGCATTATTTGACAAGCTTGCCGAAGCTAATTTGACTGTCAGTTTGGTCAAAAGTGAGATTGCTTGTGCCCATGTGATGTACTTAGGGCATATGGTTGGTCAGGGTAAGGTTAGACCAATTAAGGCCAAAGTTGAGGGCATTGACAAATTCCCTGCCCCAACTGATAAAAGGCAGCTCATGCGCTTCCTAGGCATGGCTGGTTACTACCGACGTTTTTGTCCGAATTTCTCTGACATTGCTGCACCACTGACAAAATTGTTAAAGAAAAATGAAAAGTTTGATTGGACAGATAATTGCCAAGCAGCATTTGAATTATTGAAAAAGGCACTAATGAGTTCACCAGTGTTGATTGCTCCAGATTTTGAAAAACAATTTAAGTTGGCAGTAGATGCCAGTGACAATGGCATAGGAGCAGTTTTGCTTCAAGCTGATGAGCATGGTGTTGATCACCCTGTTTGTTATTATTCTAAGAAATTTGACAAACACCAGAAAAATTATTCAACAATTGAAAAAGAGACATTAGCTTTGATACTGGGTCTTCAACACTTTGATGTTTATTTGGGAACTACTAGTTTCCCTATCACTGTATACACTGATCATAACCCTTTGCAATTTTTGTCTAAGATGAAGAATAAGAATCAAAGATTGATGAGGTGGAGTTTATTTCTGCAATCGTATAATGTAGATATTAAGCACATTAAAGGGAAACACAATGTTGTACCAGACTCTTTGTCAAGAATTTGATCTGATGCAGTATGTTGAAAATCTCACTGTGAGTTTTGAAATTTGGGTTAACTATGGCACAATGTGTATTGATGATGTTAATGTATTCATGTATCATCACCTAGCAAGACAAGTTGTATGTTATGATTATACCTTCCATTGAATATTGGACTACATAATATACATACTGTAGTTATTACTGTAAAGTTATACATTGTAAATATTGTAACTTAAGTTTTGTCCGAGATGTCCAAAACTTTTTCAAGGGGGGGAGTGTTACAAGACGACCCGTCAGGAACACCGGATTGAATCCATCGACGAGCGAATGGAAAGTTCCAGAGAATCCAACTTCAACGCAGCCTTTCTAGAACTGTCTAGAAGTGAGAACTGTTTACGTTATGTCCCAATTATAGCAGCGACCTGGCAACACTTCGAAGAAGCTGCAATTATCGTTATTCAACTACTGTGTGTTCTAGAAGTTTCTATTAAGGAACGTTCTCGTAATTGCTGGACTGTGTACACTAGAAGTTTCTGTTAAATTCTGGAGAGTTCTCGAATAAAAGCCTTGCATATGAAAGGCAGTTCAACAACTATTATCGAGGAGAGACACCCTAATACTTCATCGAGAGACACCATCGAGTCCAGACGTTATTCTGCTGTCCGTTTGCTGACCGAATCACATGAGGCCAGCCACTGACACTTCACACTTGTGACAAATTGCCTTACGCCGTTTCTACGCTGTGTATTGAGAGTGTTATTATCCATCATCGCTAGCCTTGTCGTTATTCGCTCGTGGAACCAGTTCCTACGCTACAGCACGCTGCAGGTCTACTACTGTACCATCGTCAACGTGCATGCACTACCAGCCCTTGGACCAGACCAGGCAAATATTAATTAAAGGATTGTGAGTAAGTCTAATTAATTATTGTAAATTTAAGTGAGATAAGGAGATTGTAAATAATCATTAAGTTGTTGAATTTTAATCTCGTTCTTCTGTGATCTTTCGCTGTTATTGGTTTGACTTGCGACCACAAGCCGTAACAATGTGTATAGATTAACAAAGAATTTCGTTGTATTGTAACTGAAGACTGTGTGAAATGATACAGCTACTACTCACATGTTTTATATAAAGTTTTAATCACTAAGTTTGGATGGAACGGTCTTGTTGATTTTTCCAGTAATGACAGAAACGTATCAACATCGAAACAAGAGGTTGTTACAGGTAGTATCACATGCAAGTCTTAATCAGGTTTACGCTTACCGTAATATGATGAGCCCAAAACTTTGAAACTTTGAACTTTGAAAAGTTACTAATGACTGTCCTATGATAGAGTCATTGTACGTCAGCGAATGAGGAGAAGCTAAATGACGGCAGTTACCGTTTTTACTTGGGTAAAGTTACCAAAGCTATGTATCTCGGTATACATCAAAACATACTTAAAAATAGGGTAATTATATCTTCTATTTGGTTTTGCCCATGGTGTAACTACAAACTTTTGAATTTCTTTTTAAAGATTATCGAAGATTCTTGTTCTGACTTTAACTTGTAAGCTGGTTCAGCACACTGGAAGCAGTAATATGTGGGTAATAAGTAAATCTTTTTTGTTATAATCTCCACGAAATACAAGAATATAAATATATGTTGTATGTAATATGGGCATACTGTACCGTGTTTCAGTAGAGTAAGAGGGATCATATATAACGGTATATCAATTGGAATGAGTTCATGGAGTGAGGTGACACTGTGCACATTCTCTCGCTAAGGTTATAATTTGGGTTAATCATTTCAAAAAATCGTGGAGAGATTTAAGTACCAGCTTTATGCACGTGAATGACGTTAGTCCACTGGAGTCTTCGTATAGCATATGTAACATTGTATATCACATAGTCAAGTACATAAAATATAGAAATAAAGGAAATACAAATGTGTAGACAAACAAAAAGAAATTGTTTGCCGTATCTTCATTTCACCTGTCTCAACTACGATTCAATGGAGAGGACGAAAAGGAAAATTTAAGAACGAAGAACGATAACGATAAAGTAGATTGTACTTCACGAGTTTGTACAAGAATATAACCTTTGTACAGTACTAGCTCAATGAACATATGCGCAAAACTTTGCGTAGGAAGACGATTGTTACGCTTGTACTGGGTGTTTTGGTTGCGTTTTGCTGACGCTTAATTGGAATTTAACTGTGCTCTGACCAATATATGAGGTTGAATGAGAACCGTATTCCCGTATGTACAAGACTTTTTGGGTAAGAGAAGTACTTTGAAAAGCGACTCTACTACTAGAGTATAAATTGTGGTGAAAACGTCTTTAATTCATAATCATCAGACACCGTGCACGAAAACCATGATATGTTCTATTTTTACAACTCGTAAACTGTTAACTGTTCACGTCGTTTCAAGTCAGATGTGTGCGATGTTACGTAAATAATACAATGAGGGAGTTGAAAGAAAAGTGTTTCTTTATCACTACCCTTATCAGAAATGTCAAAAAAAAGGTTACCTTCCTTCCTCCAAAATTTTTATTTACCTTATTTGTAAGACACACCGATTATTGACATTTAAAAAAAAGAGTGTCCGTACACCCCAGATTTACCCATTCCACTCATATTGCAGTGTAAATACCATTCGTTTATGTTTAAAAACAAAACTCTCAACCCATCTAGTGCCTGCTAAGTTGATGTAAACATATGATACAGTATGAGAAACATGTTTAAACCCGTCATGACTTTCATGGAAAGGGAAACCCCATTTCATAGCTTATGTATCTTCACTACCCGCAGCAACAACAATGATGACGCAATCACGCTGTCTGTCGTTTGCTCCTCAGAGGATGGCGCTCTTTTCCTTCTCTTCTCACTCCTCAATCACACTCCTCCTTACATTCCTCAACAGAGGTGTCATTTCCACATACTACACTACTGAAGAGCTCTATATGCAAGAAAGAATTGCAAAGATTCATGGGAATAATCCAGTATCTTGCAAAGTTAATTTCTAGTCTAGGTGCTGATGCAGCACCTTTGGGACAATTACTGCAACAACATAATGATGAGACATGGGACCAAAATCATGAAAAAGTCTTCAAAAAGTTAACAAGCATGACGATACAGTCACACGTGTTGAAATGCTTTCATCCAAATAAACCTATCACATTGTCAGTTGATGCTTCTCAATATTGTCTTGGTGCAGTTCTGCTACAGGAATACGTGCGTGTTGCATTTGCATCACGAACTCTAATTAAAGTCCAAGAAGGCTATGCACAAATTGAAAAAGAAACGTTAGCTATTTGCATTGGATGTGAAAGATTTTATCAGTACATATATGGTCAGTCTGTGACAGTAGGAAGTGATCATAAGCCACTAGAGATCATTACAAGAAAGCCGTTGGAGAAAGCACCACCTAGAGTGCAAAGATTATTACTGAAAGTAATGAAGTATCATCTGCCTGTGGTTCATACTCCAGGTAAATACATGAACATTGCTGATACATTGTCAAGATCATACCTGCCTCATAAAGGAAGTGGTAAGATAGACGATGAGCTGGAAGCTCAGGTTCATTGTCTTATTCTAATCTGCCAGGGAGTGTGAGAAAGAGAAAACAGTTTGTGCAGTTAGTGCACAAAATGGTCAGACCTTCAAAGTCTAAAGGAAAGTAGTGGAGAAGGGTTAGCCTGAAAGTAATATAGAAGTGTCAAATGTAATCAGATACTATTGTGATTACAGAGATAAAATTAACACAACAGAAGTAAGAGTAGGGCGAGAAATATTATTTTGGCCTTGAAAATCAGTACAAACTCATGGAGATTCTCACCTAAGTCTGCTAGAATACACCCATAGGTGGACAACTTGGAAGTCCAGCTCAGTTGCTAATGGGTAGACGCTAAAAGTCAATATTGTCAGTGTCACACGAGTTACTTAAACCTAAAGGACACTGTACTAGTGTTGAACAACATCTAAAACACAGGCAAGAAAGGAATAAATGTACCACGACAGGTCTGCTAAAGGTGTGAAGTCTCTTAATAGAGGAGATTTAATTAGAGTGAGACAAGAAGGAAAAAGGGAACCAGCTGTTGTGAAAGAAATTTCAGAGTACCCTCATCATATCATATTCAACCACTATCTGGTAAATAAAGGAGGAATAGAAGAGATCTTCTGAAAACTAATGAAACTCCATCAGACCTAGCAAATCTATCCTTAAGAGGAAACACCTCTCAATCTACAGATGAGTCTGCTAAAAAACAAAAGATAGTTGTCAAGTCAACTGACAATAGTAGAACATCCAGTGGCAGACTGATAAAGAAAACACAAAGATACATTGAAAGAGTGTAAATTTCTTATGACCAGTTCCTTTTATTCCCTTCTGTTGATGTTGAGCGGTGCTATGGTTATAATTAGGTTTAACTTTGATATGTGATTTACTTCACATTACCATCACGTTAATCTTTTTAACGTTACCTTAAATGAATCGAGTAATTTGAAGATTTGATTAGAAGAAAAGAGATGTCATGAATGTATTTATTCATATGAATGTGACTAGCGCCAACAATAGAGGAAATCAACAAATATGTCTGACTTACTCACAAGTTAATGACAACAAGCAATACTAAAGGTGTATGCAAAAGCCCGAGTCCTTTGTACATTATTTTATTTTTGAACAGTAATGCCGGGAGTGAGACCAGCACACCCTAGGGGAGTTCGTCTTGGGGGAAGGGAGTCAAGCTTTATACTGATCTCACCTTGGACAATTTCAGAAAACAAGACGCATAATTGCGATCGATGAACCAAATCAAAAGAAAATATAACATAAAGTAAGCAAAACACCCAGTTTTTACCATTAAAGTTCACAAAACTTTAATAACTTATAACAACTGTACAGAATAAATGCTTGTCAATTTTTTACTAAACCTGATACTTTTGAACACGCAGTACCGGGGTATGTGCTTTCTAATGCGTTGTTGTGCTTTCTTATACGTTGTTTTGAATTTAACTTAAAGTTCGATTGCATGAATGTGAAAGGACTATTCTGATTATTTACGACGATGTTTAAAGAACCTTGATCAAATTATGTAAATCAAGCACCCCATTATTGTATTTGATAACACAGATTAGTTCCTACCTAAGTATTTACACCGGATCTCTTTATTTAGAGGCATACCGTAAGGCTAGACTCATGCGGCTTGAGTGCCACGACGGTCACGCCAGTCACAACTTCAGAATTGTTTAAGAAATTAATATGGCTTAGACAGAGATCAGAATGTACCATTCTATACTTTTATTTGCTTTGCAATTTCATTCTTTAACATATCCATCTTTCTTGTCATGCCGTTATGGGGCAATACAAGTGTAAAAATTTCCTGGATATATATCGATTCAAGTTTTAAAAAATGCAAAATGTTCTTGGGAAGGCGAAGAGACACACCTTCCCCTAAACCAAACCCCACTTTGGAGCTTAACCGTAAATATTTTTCAATAGCCTTGGACAATCAGCATAAGTGGACCCAAGGTGGTAGCAGGCTAGAAAACCTATTTTAAGGGAGAGTGTGATTCTACTTAATTAAATATTGAAAATATCATCTTTAGGTTGTTACCTGCAGGCTGGAAAAGTGCCATTTCCCGCAATATGGGAACATTTTAGCCCTCCCAACAAAGAACCTTGGGTTTGCCACTGGCTAACTTTCTTGTAAAGACTACTGCAGAAAGGCTTTGAAACTTTTCAAGTCAGTGAAAGTTGCTGTTACTTAGTAATGTACAAATGCACTAAAACGCTCAACTTGCAATAAACAACATTTTTCAGTTTTTGAAGGCATTTTTCAAATAAGAATGAAAGTGGCACAGTTCGCACGGCTAACGATATTAAACAACTCTTCAACATCTCTAAAAAACTATGTCATACAGTGTAGAGATGCTCATAGTTTCTTCATTAAAACGTAACGCCTTTAGAGGATTATATTTTGCAATAAATATTTGATCTATGATAATCTGTTTTGATCGAATAGGTTGCTATTTAGTGCCGGATTGAGGTCACAAACAAGTGAAAATAATTACAGCAGTCCTTTTAAATAACTTATTCCATTCATCCTGTATACCTTGATGTACACTTTCCAGAAGGATGTAGAACCAAAAATAATCCGATTAACCATTATCGACTAAACATTAAATTTACAAACATATATTGATATTGGATTAACTGTTAGTCAACTTTTGTAACTTCACGGCTAAGACACCTGATGTTAGTAGTAGAGCCCTCCCTGAACAATTATTATTACAACGATACACCGAAGCCATTTGAGACTCTAATTTATTTTAAAAGGCACGAAAAATTTTCAACGACTTTGCCCTTATCAAGTTTAAAAACATACTACAGTCTGCTACATGTAGTATTGTCAAGACAGTGTAACAGAGAAAGAAGCTTTAAAATCCCCCAGTTTGAAGGCAGATGTATTAACGAAGGAACCACTGGAACATACCAAGAGTAACACACTCACAAGCATTTTATGCCCTCAGTGGCCTCTGGGATCTTGTCTTTTGCCTTTGGCTTTTTAAATTCTGCCATTCATCCTTTCCATTCAATTCTGATCCCTCTATTCTAATTTTAACCTGAACATTGTGGTGGCATTCTCCATGGCTTTCCATCATGTGCAGGTGGATTACTGACCTTCAATTGCTGATTGTGTTGAATATAAATCCCAATGCTCATTAAACCTTTCACCTATACTTCTAGATGATTCACCAATGTACATCCCATCTTTTTCTACTGCCGTTCTGCGTGATGTTCCGCATAAGCAATGGAGTAAGGGGAAACAACCCAGTGAGCCACAACTGGAAAAAAAGGCCGTGGGTCCGGCTCGACTTGAATCAATTGGTTGGAAACTGGGCCGTTAAACCTCATCTAACTAACTAATTAACCCATGAGGCTTGTCACCACAATCTTTACAAAATACTTTATACACAACATTACGAACTTAACAATTAATATTAATTTCGGTATTCCTACACAAAGCGCAACTACTTTCCCCACACTTCTTTTGTCTAAAGAGGTTAAACTTCACCAGAGCCTGTTTAAGGGTCTGACCACTTCTTTTAACCACTCTTATCTTAAGATCGCATGTCTTTAGGACTTTTCTAACCTCTTTTGTCATGCAACTCCAAGGGGTGGCATCGACAAACATAACCGTTTCATCCCCACCTCGGCTATACCAAGTTTTCCTTTTCATTCGTTTTTCTCTTTCCCTTTCTCTCCTACTCCAATTCTTTGACCTGTACATTGGTTCTTTTTCCTCCTTTTTCCCCTTTACTATCTCCGTATACTTTTTCCTTGTCTTAGCATAGACTTCCTGTTAGTCAACTAATTACTCTTTTGTTGCATAAAGCTCAGTACATTTTTTTATCGCAAAGATAATTTGAATTCATACAAAACGGAAATATTTTAAGACACAACCATATTTTAGCTCATTTGTTAATTTAATAGTTTGCCGAAGTTTCACACTTACATATATCCAAGAAATAAGTAACATAAATTCATCCACAGTATCAAACATCAGTTAAGGTTTCCCCAGACTGGTAAAAATAGGATTTAAAGAGGAAACATCACGCACATGTAGTAAGTCCTCTAATATTCGCAAATACAGTAATACTGTGTAGTGCATGCATAATCGTGCCACTGTCCATCACTTGCAATTCCCACACAACCTTCAAAATGGGCAAGTTGGCTACTCTCCCAGTTGGTATAACTTGCAATGATATTGTCCTGCCATTTCCAGCCTGAAATAAAAAAAATTCAATGTTGTCGAGCTTATTTGAAGCTTAGTCCACTTGGTGCGTCTCTGGTAAAATGTGGCACAATGAAAAGACAAATTGAATGTAACTGGGTTTTTTAAGAATTAGAAAAGTAACCACCATCAACAAGCTTTTAGTTTCTTGATATGTTTTCTCTCTCTCCACCTCTCCGTCTCTAAGTGGTTGCAATGCCATCTGTCATGACAATGTCTATCAATTCCCATTACAACGTCATCCACTTACAAAAAGCTATTTTGTAACAATTAGAAATACATACCAAGAGCAAGTTGCGTCGAGTCAATCGGTAGAAGTCCGATGGACGCATAGTTCAAGTTACAATTAGTCAACATACTTTTTACAAAGGAATTTTCGTCAGCATTGTTGATGTATACGAGATGAGCAGACATGGAACCACAGTGGGAGGCAGCCACATTCCAGACCATACGAGTTGTACAGGAAATGTAATAGTGTCCTCTCCACGGAATCCACGCTGAACGATCAAAAATTGAGACAAAGGAGCAGATTTCTACTTTTCAATATACTTCTTCTGTTGGTTTTTTACATAAACATGAGCAGAATACAACTTGCCCATCTGGCGGCCGTACATTACTCCTGCATCTAATAACTGTCCTCTTAGTATTGAATATAGCCGTTCAAATGGCACATATAAGGACCTGTTGCAAACTTTAATATAAACGATATGACATGGCACCGTGAAAGAAGGGGTAATAATGTGTGTGTGTGTGTGTGGGGGGGGACCCAAAGAATGTCGTCTAATAGCCTAAGCCAAGAAATACGTGTTTAATGGTCTTGTATTATATAAATATCTATATATTTAAATATACAACAATGTAGGGCTATTCACAACCAAGAAAAGTGGTTCACTCCCTTTACAGTAGAGCTTGAATATACTATTTCTATTCACACACGTTTAATCGCTACACAGTGTTTATGCCTCTTGGCAATCACCAGGCAACTGAATAGGGATATACACACATCTCATCTTTTTGCTACTGTCCGGTGGTTTGTTGCAGTCTGGCTTTTTGTTGCTATGCCTGCATTTGCTAATGAACTCATATCTTTTGTTGATGGAATTCTTTAGTCGCAGCAGTTCAAGCTTCTTAAGAATCTCCCATTCTATTGTGTCATCTTTGTTTTCATTCTTTAACCCCCAAACATACTTTGATAACTCTGTTTCCCTTTGATAAGCAATGTGCTTAACTGATTTCTTATGATTATTAATTTCATTAAACGTGTCGTCAGTTACACCTTTAGAAAAAGATCTCGTCTGTTACGAAATTTAGCCCATGTGTCGACAAACTGGACCCCCCGAACTCGTTTCGCAACCACTTATTAAAACACTCAATTTTGCCCAAAGAAACGTTTCTATCAAACCGAGGGAAAATACCACAAATAATACCCTTAGTGTGAGTGGACTTAAAGGCAATAGGCAGTCGCCCCAAAATTTTCTTTGAAAAATCAGCAAACTCTTGCAAATCTCCTCTTATTGCATTAAAAGCACTTCTGAAGACGTTTTGAAGATAACTATTACAAGAAATAGGTAAAGCAAGGCAAGATTTTCCTTGAATTTCACAATTCACTAACAAAAATATTGTCACATGATCAAAATAGGCCAATCATGAACTAGAGTGACAGGATACACTCACTCTGTTTGGGGTGACTGCCTACTGCCTTTAAGCTTACTGCAGCTGATCAGTTCCTTAAACTTGGACCTGCTTGGCTATCCCGAGAGAGACTGTTGGTACCAACTTGAACAGCAACTTATTCGTTCCCCACAATCAGATTGACCCTAGCTAAAACGTCCTCCAATTTGAGCGCTTTGTAGACCAACCTTTACCCTTTTACTTTTGTAAAATCTTTTGGGATATCTTCATATATATATATATATATATATATATATATATATATATATATATATATATATATATATATATATATATATATATATTCATATATCTAACAAACAATTTTGTTTGTTTGAAAAAGCAGTTTGAAAAATGCTGTCATTTTTCACTTTCCATTTTGCGCTGAGGAGGGCACAGGAGTGTCCGAAATATACGCTGTTTTTATCGTATCTGTGCCCTTATTATGTCATCTTTGGAATGTTAGTTAATAGTTAGAGTTTTACGGCCCAGTTTCCAACCTATTGGTTCAAGTCGAGCCGGCCACGGCCTTTTTTCCAGTTGTGGCTCACTGGCTTGTTTTCCCTACTCCATTGCTTATGCGGAGCATCACACACAACGGCAGTAGGTTCCATTTTTAGAGTCTGTGGTATGACTCGACCTGAGAATCGAAGCCGGGCCTCCCACGTGAGAGGCATATGCTCTACCGCCAGTTAACTAGCCGACTTTGCTTTTTGCTTTTGTAACAAACAATAAAATAAAACACATTCCAAAGACCGCGTGTTTGGTCTAGCGGTAGAGCATACGCCTCTCACGCGGGAGGCCCGGGTTCGATTCTCAGGTCGAGTCATACCACAGACTCTAAAAATGGAACCTACTGCCGTTGTGTGTGATGCTCCGCATAAGCAATGGAGTAGGGAAAACAAGCAAGTGTGCCACAACTGGAAAAAAGGCCGTGGCCGGCTCGACTTGAACCAATAGGTTGGAAACTGGGCCGTAAAACTCTAACTATTAACTAACATTCCAAAGATGACATAATAAGGGCATAGATACGATAAAAACAGCGTATATTTCGGACACTCCTGTGCCCTCCTCAGCGCAAAATGGAAAGTGAAAAATGACAGCATTTTTCAAACTTAACGGTACAAGAAGTACAAACAAAAACAAAACAAATGATAGAAAGGCAGGTTTAGTTAATCTTGGCAGCTTGGGAAGGGTTATTGATTACAAGGGGAAGTCACTTAAGATGCCGAAGTCTTTGTTCAGCCCCATAATATCCAACTATGTTATGTTACATGGAGTAAACGTGGATTTTTCTCATATATATATATATATATATATATATATATATATATATATATATATATATATATATATATATATATATATATATATATATATATATATATATATATATATATATATATATATATATATATTAGACAAGTGCATTGAGGCGCTAGAGACGGGTACGAATAAATTTTTTTTTGCAGAGAAACCAAGGAATGGACCGAACAAAACCCACAATGGGGCTGTTATCACCAACAAAAATGAGAGTAATGACCATAGAAGTATAAAATAACAATTCCAATCAAAATCCATCAAATATTTGCCGTTTCCCAAGGTGATTTGTATTTATCATGAATAAACAGGGCTATGCATCTCCTTGCATGAAGTGAAAATCAGAACTGACAGAATATTTCTTACTCATTCTTGATTTTCACCCTTCATTCCAAGGATAAAATTGATCTATCCAAGGGGTTCATTATCTCATCGCTCCCTAAGGAGGATGAGATATTGTAGTTACTTTGCCACTTGAGCTATGTAAGGCAAAGCCAGCTGACTTTGCAACCGTGGCATGGTAACGGTTATTTTCCCCAAGTTACTAGCTTAAGTAGCTAACCCATGGTGGGGTACTCCAGGCTCACAAGAAGTTCATGACTGGGAGAGGGGTCTAAACGTGGGCGTGGGTGTTTGTGGATGTATGTGGGTGGGTGGGTGTTTCCGCTTTGTTTCACAATCATATCCTACACGAGAAGTCTAGAATTTAAAAGTCTTCGTGACACTGATGAATATGTTATTCCATATGAATAAAACAATTTTCACTTCCGATATACTTTAAGCGATAAAGGAAAGGGACCAGGGAAAATTCAACGTTTTTTTCACACAACAACACAGTGAAAACCAATTCACGTTAAACAATCTCAGCGACCCTGCATCTAGACTTAATCTCACAACGCCAATGGATTATCCCAAAGACACATACTTACTTGTAACAAACATGAAAATTTGCGTCTACTACTCGTGAAATTTTGCTCCCCATCCGTACCTTTCTTAGTTAGGTCGTCATTGCTGAGACAAATCTAACTACATATCATCTTCTTTTTGAAAAACTTATTTGAATGTAAGACTCACCGTAAGTACACTCGAAGGGACCAGTGACCCCTGTGGCCCATCTTCCTGTGCTCTGACATGTTATTTGTCTGGCAGTTCTTGAGTAGTAATTCTGATGGCATGACATATAACACGTGTCACCCACACTATTCCCAGGGAAATGGGCGAAAAATGATTTACCGTCTTAGCATGAATTTGCTTTGACTGAACTGTAATCGTTGGGCACAATTAATTTGTTCAGCCTGTATCCTGTTGTACCAGGTACTTCCTGAAAAAAATCCCTTCTTAGCCAAGTTTCACTATAGTTTTAAGAAATTTGCTGCTTACGTTGCTGTTTACCCTTTGCAAGTTTTGGCAGGTACTCGATAGCCAGTGGCGTATGGGGGGAGGGATTGGGCCATAGGGTGAGACGATGTTTCCTCCAAAATGCTGTCCCACACACATTTTTTTCCAGGGAAACATTGCCCGGCCGGACACATTTTCCAGGGAAGACATGATTTCCTTTTACACCAGCAAGAAATTTAGGCTGAGGTTTAGCAACCACAAGAAAACTGTGCAAGATAAATCAGTAAGCTATCCTGTATCAAACATTTCAAAAGTGAACCAAACCACTCTTCATCTAATTTAAGTTGTATTCTGCTCGGTTCTAGTTACCCATCAGTCACTCAAAGGCTCAAATCTGAAAGCACTAATAAACTGTCCACACATACCCGTGGCCTAAACAAGGACCTTAGCATCTTGATCGATTTCCCCTCTGTGATTTATGACCCTCGCCAAGGGAATAAACCGCCCCCCCCCTATTGCTGTGTCTGTTGCTTGTAAATTAACCTTCACTTCACATTTTCGCTGAAGAAGGACACAGGTGTGTCCGAAATATACGCTGTTATGTTACCGTATCTGTGTTCTGACATTGTCGTCCGTATGGTGTTTTCTACCTATCCTTTTGTTATGATCCATGTAGCATACGTAGATTTTCTCATATTATATATACATATATATACATATACATATATATATATATATATATATATATATATATATATATATATATATATATATATATATATATATTTCTCTAATTCGGCACTTAGGGGGAAAGTTGTTGTTGAAAAGTCGACCTTAAGGGGAAAAAAATATTCGGGTGAAATATAAGTTTCGCCTTAACGTTTCCACACACTTTTTCTATAGGAATACGTAAACTTACAAGGGCGCCCTCTTAGAATTACAAACTAGATGTCATTACTTCAAAGTTGTCAAATTTACGGACACCTAGCTGTCAACACGAACGGATGGCTGGCCATTGAAATAACGTTAATTATAATTTTAGACGTTAGGGCGAATTTATTTCTTATGTATTTTATTATCTTTTTTTCGCCCTATGTACAAGCAGATATAACAATTTCCCCTTAAGGTGGGAATTAGCGTTATATATATATATATATATATATAATAGGAAACAAGCAATATATATATATATATATATATATATATATATATATATATATATATATATATATATATATATGCATATATATATATGTATATATATATACATATATATACATATACATATATAAAACAAAGAGACTTGCGTATGGTTGATTAGCCAATTGTTTGCTATGGGAGAAAGATACAGTAATCAAAAGCCACAAACACACAAGTGTTGTGGCAGAACGGATAAATGCGGTGCGATTTGAAGCAAAGAACCTTATTAACCTGAGATTAACGGTTCGATCCCCGGCCGGCTCAAAGAAAGGTCGGTTTTTTCATCCAAGAGTAATCTACGGTTTTTCTTTTCAAAAGAAACTTAGTTTTATCTTAATTGTTGAGTTGGTCACGACACTGACTTGAAGCTGTAGTGTATAAGCCATTGACCTCTTCCAAACTCATGTCCCTTAGCGCCTTAAAACAACTGCTTTCCAAGGCCTGAATGTTCTAGAATTTGTAAATGGCATTACCCAAGATGAAAATCGAGCTCTAAGCAAACGTTAAAACGTTGGTTCGATCTTTTCATAGCAGAGCTCTTATTCTTAAACTGTCATGGGTATACATGAATAAATCGGTAACAGAAGTTCAAAATGGAAAAACTGAAGACTCTGCATAACATTGGCATATGAAGAAGTGACATATCGTTGTTAAGTAACTTTTGGAATGATGTCTATTTTTGTCAACATTTTTTGACATTTCTTGAAAACAGATTAAATGCTAAACAATTACAGTACCTCAGTTTAGAGGTTTCTCTTTGATAACAAAAATTTACATATTTTTAATCTTTATGGCTATCAAATTAAGGTATTCATGTACAAGTATGTTTATGGTACTTTGCCCACAAATTCTGATAATTAGTTTAACTCCAACCGGCAATTTCGTCACTGCCACACTAAAATGCAAGACAGTATTCACGTGAGCAAGTTTTGTGTTCGAGATTTAATAGATCTGTTGCGTTGATGGGTCTTAAGTTCTGGAACAATCTTAAAAACGACTAAAAGTATTGCAAGTCTAAATGTATTATATTTTTGCAAAACCACAAAGGAAAAAAAATTAGTGGGTTGCAGTGGATAAACTAAGCCACCAAATTTACATTCTAGACGTGATCTTTTTCCCATTGTCTTGTTCGTCTTATGTTTTGATAAAATTTTTCTTTTATTATTTGTTATAGGGGCTGCTCGCAAAAGCAACTTCCTTCTTTAGCCCTTCCTCAAGTCTCTGAATTTGAGCACTGTAACCTGAAACTGAATACTTTATGTTATTCACCCCTGTACCGAAATGCAAGAGCGTTTTCTTTATCAATAAGATAAAAATGTTCCTACAATATTTTCATTTTCTTTAGTTCATTTGTGTATTTCCATCCGAAAAACTTCTCCTAGTCCCTATGCATCAACAAGCAAGTTGACAAAAAACGAGTAATTGTCTATATTTTCTACAGCAAAGCTTATTAATTTGAAAAAAAATTGTGACGGGGCCTTGAAGATGAACTGCACAATACCTACACCCCCCTAAATGAAAGGGAAAAGGGGAAAGACAAAGGTAAAAACAAGTTCCATAAACCCTTTATAAGTCCTTAACAATGCCAGTTTGACTACAAACAATTGCTTTGAGATTCCAATGGAACGGAGACTGATTTGGTGATAAGCCCTTATGGCCAATGAAGAAATTGGTAACCTGACCCGCTTTGATGTCTAGAAATCTTAGGGTTGAAAAATTTTAGTAAATTGAAAACTTTGATTTAAGTCAAAAGTTTAAGCCCTTTCTTCTTCGTTGTTAATTCAATACGCTTGTAATTTGAATAAACTTACAGATGAACTACTGTTTATCTTCTGAGGTACTATACACCAACTATAAAAGACATGGTAATACCTATATATTAAGACTTAAACTTCCATGTCATCTTAGATGTTCATTCATAAACTATCGTTTCCAGAATGTGCAAAAAAGGTCAGACTGCAGCATTGATGATTAGGGTGTAACCATCTAAAGTTTGCAGATTTTTTAAACAAATTGCACACGGCAAACAAGCAAAGAAGTTAAGTCGTTCGAGTCTTTAATTTTATGCAAAGCAATCACGAAAAATAAGTGTAACTTAATAAAATGGAGTATAATTTGATGGAAGGAGGTTCCTTTCATATCTTTACATATGAAATTATTTTTGCTCCAACTGCCTTGATGGATGCCAACGTTCTGGCATCTTGTTTGTTTGGGTGTAGGTGTGTAATAATTGGTTTCGCAAGACATATTACAAGTATCACCAACACTACTGCCAGAACAACCAGATTGGCGGAACTGACCATGTGTAACACTTGGCAGGTCACTGAATGGACACGTAATAGCTGTAAAAGGAATAAAATAGCATCTACCTTCGAATGCTTTCGAATTACGGTGATTCTTTGGATTTTTTTATTGCATAACGTCCATGTTGATCAAGGCAATGTTGTTCACTCCTATCTCTTATAGCCACCTCCGGGAATTGTTAATCTTGATGCTTTCAATATACATATCATTAGACATGCCCAGTACATTGAAAACGCTGCAGAGATACACAAATTGTTTACATACCTTGGAGGACGAAAAAACATTCGAGATCCCCTTAAGAGTATAACTGAGGAAAATACCTTTCCTGTTGTCTTTAATTCGCATTCTAACGGTAATTGAAACCACGAGGAATTCTATTGTGTTCTATTTATAGGAGAGCGCTTTCACCTCAAACTGTCATGGGTACATGAAATGAATCAAGAAAGTTATCGAGTGACACCTATTTCTGTCAACATTTTTGTCAACATCTCTTTAAAACAGATTAATTGATAAACGATTAAATTTCCTCAATTTAGAGGTTTCTCTGTGAACAGAAATATATATTTGATGCTTATGGATATCAAATTAAGGCATTCATGTATAAATATGTTTACGGCATTTTGCCCACAAGTTTTGATAATTAATTTAAGTTCAACTGACAATTCCGTCACTACCACACTAGGAAGCAAGACAATTTTATGTAAGCGGGTTTCGTACTCATGATTTTAATGGTTCTGTTAATTTCATGGGTCTGAAGTTCTTGAACAATCTTAACAGCACCTTAAAGTAGTGAAAGTCATCATCTATTATTTTTACATAGCCACGAAGGAACAAATTTTACCAGGTTATAGTGGATAAGCTAAGCCACCAAATTTACATTTTATACGTCATTGTTTTCTATCGTTGTGTTCTTCCATATGTATGGATAACATCTCTTTCTCTTGTTCGTTTGTGGCTGCCCGCAAAAGAAACTTCCTTCTTTACCCCTTCCTGAAACTGAACACTTAATAATACTCACCCCATAAAGAAATGTTAGAGCGTTTTCTCCATCAATCTGTTTAACATTCTTAGGCTATAGAATATTTTCATTCTCTTCATTAAAGGTCATTTGTGTATTTCCATCCGATAAACTTCTCCTAGTCCCTATGCATCAACAAGCAAGTTGACAAAAAACGAGTGTCTATATTTTCTACAGCAAGCTTATTAATTTGAGGAAAATTGTGACGGGGCCTTGAAGATGAATTGTACAACACCCTCCAAACAAAAGGGGGATAAAAAGATAAAACAGGTTCAATAAACCCTTTATAAGTCCTTAACAATGCCAGTTTGACTACATAAAATTGCCATTCCAATGGTACGGGGATTGATTTATGACAAGCCCCATATATGATCAGTGGAACACTGGTAACGTGACCCGTAAAGCGAAAGTCTAGAAATCTTAGGGGTATTTGTATTTCATACAATACTACTCATTTGGTCCCCAGCTAATCAAATTTTTCTGGTACAATTTTTTCGCTGAACAGGTGGTAAAACTGATTGATTGTCAATTGTCAACTATGTAACAGTTCCACGTTTTCATTTTTCTTAAAATTTGTAACTTCTTCAGGCCATGGCTTATGTAAAACTGTAACAAGAACTCTAACTCGGCCTTCTCGGTCCACGCCAAACCACATTATAAACTCACGCAGGCTGCACAAGGCAGGGATGGACAACCGTCAACATCCGACAAATTCAATGATGAATGCTACCCTCAAAAAACTTGTAAATCTACCTAACGTTCGTTCGGAATTTCTGTAACTTTACTATATGACAACTAAACCAAATCATTTCGATTAAAGAAATGTAGTAACGACTGAAAGGATTGGAACTGATAAATTTATCCATCCATCTTTTGCCATGTCTATTACCGGTACCAAACACCACAGCCTTGTAAAAAAAAAAAAAAAAACTGTCCGTGCTTATTTGCTTTTGATACGCTACGAGAGTTTCTTTCTGCAAATGCCCTTGGATAAAGGTGCAAATGCACGTTTTGGTTTAAATTACAACTTTCATGCAATTTTCAGAAGGCCACTGCATGATACAGCCTGACTTTATAAAACAGATATTTAACAAAAAGATATTTAATAGTTGCGTGCGTAGAAGCAGTTACAGCTTTCAAAGTTCTAGCTCGTTCATGATAGAGATTAAACGCCAAGAGCAAAAATGGTAATATATTACCTTCCAAACAGCAGCTAAATTGCAGAAAATGATTAATAGACCATTTAAAGCTGTAAAATATTTCTCAGTAATCTGAGCAGGATTTGTTGTTGCGGTAACATGTGACATAGTCATTTATCAAAACTCCTTGATGATTGCCAGTGTTCTGCCAAATTATTTGTTCTTCGTCGAGGAATAGAAATTAAGGTTACTTGTAATTTATCTGCTTTCACCGATTCTACTTGCAGTTCATCTAGACTTAATAAAGTAGCCTACGAAATGTGGCCTTACAACCCCCCCCCCTCCCCTCCCCCATATCAACTGGACATTTCTCGCACAGACAGTTCCCACTCATGACAATTATCCCTCAGACTACTTTCCCCAACTGAAAATTTGAAATTATCAAAGGTGGAAATTTTCCCAGGGAAAATTGTTCGGGTTTGGAATTATTCCGGGGAAATTGCAATGGCGGATACTAGAGAGTCGCAAGGAGAGCGCCCATATTAGCACCTAAAAATATAAAATAAAAATAAATAAAAAACAGAAAAGAATGGAGAATGGAAATGATACAACATTTGGCATCTAATCCCCATTCTGAGAACCAAAACTATGCGTGTCGATCGTGAAGCATGAAAGTCAATGTACACCATAAGGCAGTATGTGTAACACCGCCAGTACTACAAATATCCTAAAGGCTAACGTAGCCTGCTTCCAGGGTATCTTTCAGTCTTTCGTAATAGATGTTAACTGAACAGGTAAACGTGTAATATGATGTAGCCTACTGTGCATCCAAGGCAGTAGCCTGCCGGGGTGGGTGGACAAGGGGGTATGTCCCATTAAAGATGCAAACAATGCAAAGAATAAAATTTTGAAATAATTGAAATTTTATAAAGAAAACGGAAGTACCAAACAACAGCAAGTAACTGCATAGTAGAACATTTGAACAATTGCGACGGACCTCTGAAAGTTTTAACTTTCTTTATAAAAGTAAATAAATCATAAAATTTCTCATACCGTTACAATTAAAGTTATCAGTTGTCCATCTCCCTTCATTACTTCCTATGTTCTGACAAAGTGTTTTCCTTATTGTAGTTATATAGTAATTTACATCGCAAGTCATATCACAAGTGCCATGAACGAGATTCCCGGTGCAATTGTTGGTATTAAACTGACCATTCCTAACGGTCGGCAATTTGTTGAACGGACATGATATAGCTGGGAGGAAATAAAATCAAGAAAAATATTTAAGTAGTTCTGTTCCTGTTACCTCCATCCTTAAGCGTAGGAAACTGTTCTCAGGTGGGGAGTTTACATTGCTTTAAAGTGCCTTTTTTTTGGGGGGGGGTCTAAAGGAAGGACTTGTACTCCCCTTTGAAACATTTTTTCATATCGGAGGGTCCCTAGATGCATTTTGGCCGGATATATTGTGCAAATTGTAAAGAAAATTTCTGAAGAATTTTGACATTCTTTTACAGAGAGACCAAAAAGGTTTTCGTTCTTGACTAGTGGACGAAGGGGTGAAAACATACCTACGCTCAACTCATTTTTGAATAGGGGAGGCCATAACCCAACATCCCTCTGCCCTCCATAACCTCCTCGGGCACCCTAAGCCTTCCCCTACGTGGAAAGCATATTCAATTAAAAGTTCAAACAATGAAAAAACTTGGAAAATTTGAATGATAAGAATTTATAAAGGAAACGGAAGTAGCAAACAACAGTAAGTAACTGCATAGTAGAACACGCGAACAATTGCGACGGACCTCTGAAAGTTTGAACTTTCTTTTAAGCAATCAGATTAAAAATTTTCTCCTACCGTCACAGGTAAAGTTATCTCTCGTCCATCTCCCTTCATTACCTCCTACATTCTGACAAAGTGTTTTACATAGTTGTATGGTAATTAACATCGCAAGTCATATCACAAGTGTCATGAACGAGATTCCCGGTGCAATTGTTGGTATTAAACTGACCATTCGTAACGGTTGGCAATTTGTTGAATGGACATGATATAGCTGGATGGAGAATATATCAAGTAAACATTTAAGAACTAATTTTATTCCTATTAACTTCATCTAAGAATATACCGCTAAATGTTCAAAATTAAGGAACGAAGTTGGGAATTTCAAAATTATACTTCATCTGTACGAAGTATGAACTTTACTTCATTACATTTTTTGTCATATTAGAAGTTTTAATAAAATCTCAGTTTAAATTACCTGAGCATGACAAATTTACAGAGATCCACCGTCCTTTTTGATCGCCTACATATTTACAAACAGTCTGTTTTCGGTAGGCTGGGTAGTGATCTTCCTCGCATGTTACATTGCAAACGTCATTTCCGGTGTTACCAGAGCAGTCAGACATGTTGATATAACCTCGCGGAACTTTTGGAAGCTCATCGAATGAGCATGTAAATTCTGCAACACATATAAGCAAATGAAATTTAAGAATGCTAGATGCAATGCACAATTCTGTAAACTGTCCACACTTAATAAAGGGGACGGAGTTCGCTTTAAATATTGTAAAGCCTAAAGCAACATCTTTCATTATATTAAGAGGGAGATTCCTTTTAAGCAGAGATGAATACGATGGTTAGGTAATGGTATTCTGGCTTCTTCTATTGACTATTAAACAAAATGTATAAAAGCTACGCAAAATAACGATATTCTACAATGGCTGTAACGAATAAACGTTACAGCTTTCGATAAAGGTAATATAAGGTTCCCTTCAGCTTGGGTATATCGTGGGTATTATTTTATACAAAAAATAAATACTATATCTATGTACACATTATCTATACTTTATCTTGGAAGGAAACGGCCCTAGTAAATATTTTTTATTGTTATGGCTGTAATTTTGTCCTTTATTACTTACTGTGACAAGAAAGGTCGTCCAAAGACCAAGCAGCATGACCATTTCCCCTATCTTGGCAAGTTGTCTGTACCGCAGATGATGTTACAGTGTAACCATCATTACACGTCACTTTACAGATATCTCTGTTACTCCTTCCAGAGCAATCTCTGATCTTAAAATAACCATTTACAACTTTTGGTAGATCGTCATATCTGCATCTTGCTTCTGCATAGTGATAAAGTCAGCCCACAATGTATTAGGTAAATCTGGCACCTGGTGGGGCCCAAATTATAATGCTATCACTGAGGGCGGGATGTAGTCTACATTTAGTTTTCAGAAACTGTTTTTGTCATCATACGTGTTTTATTTTCGTTCTAAGACTAGTTGGATATGGGGCGTGAACGGCCCAAAGTGCGCCTGCCAGAAATTTTCCCATTAAAGACATCGTTTTCATGTTAAAAATTGCATTAGGAAAGTACTTTGGGAAACTTTAAAAACTTGAAACATAAGTTGTCCCCTTTCCCTTTGAGAAAATGTTTGGAAAAGTGTTTTGGAGAGAATAATTTAGGGCGGTTTTATTGCCCTAATAACAGTCATAAGGTATAGAGCATGAAACATGACGAATGCGCGCGAAGCCCGCCGAAATCTTGCATTAAAAATCGTTTCTATGACAAAGTTGCATGCAGACTGCACCGAGACTGTCAATGCCCCCAAAAATGTGTCTGTCAATTAGAATGAGAGTCTTGTGACTGTTTATCCGTTTAAGATGTCAATTTTCATAAAGTACGTCTTCCCAAAAGTAGGGAGAGGCGAAAAGAAAGCCCATGCTTTGCATCTCTACAATGCTGTGTTTCTCTCTAATCACGAGTATGTACAGGAACAATTGGCTTAGCTGAAGAACCTCACGAATGAATAACGCGGTTCCTTTGGAACCGTACAGATATAAATGCAGCAATATTATGTTAAGAACGCTAGAAGCACGCCAAAATTGATAGATTACAAACTGGGTTTGCAAAAATTTTGAGAGTTTATAAATGGTTTATGATAGAATATAATCAAAATAAATTCATCGCTAAGTCGAAAAGGCGCCTCACCCTGCAGAACTCTTTGGCTAAAACGCCTTTAGGGTTCACTTAAATAAAGGGAACTTTTCGGTAATGGAGTAGGGGTCACGCGCCCCTTGCCACCCATGGCGGCGCCACTGCGCATGATAGCACGTTAGCTTGCTTTCTTTCTTGCTTTCTTTCTTTCTTTTTTTCTTTCTTTCTTTCTTTCTTTCTTTCTTTCTTTCTTTCTTTCTTTCTTTCTTTCTTTCCTTCTTTCATTCTTTCTTTCTTTCTTTGAAATTCTTTCTTTTTTTCTTTCTTTCTTTCTTTCTTTCTTTCTTTCTTTCTTTGTCCCTTCTTTCTTTCTTTCCTCCTTTCTTTCTTTCTTTCTTTCTTTCTTTCTTCCTTTCTTTCTTTCTTTCTTTTCTTTTTTTCTTTTCTTAATTTTTTCTCGGCGATGTAAACCAATGGATTACCTTTCAATTAAATCAAATGTACTGTAGTCGGATCAGGAATGTTTCATTGGGGTAACGGGGGTAATTGTCTCAGCCCAATCTCAGAGGGCTCCTCTACAGTGTAACCATCATTACACGTCACTTTACAGATATCTCTGATACTCCTACCAGTGCAATCTCTGATCTTAAAATAACCATTCACAACTTTTGGTAGATTTTCATACCCGCATCTTGCTTCTGCATAGGGATAAAGGCAGCCTTTTAGGTAAATGTGGCACCTGGTGAGGTCCAGGGGGGAATGTGAGTTTTTTCAAAATTATGATGTTAGCGTTTAGGGCGAGATGTAGCCTTCATTTAGTTTTCAGATTTTTTTGTCATATAAGTGTTTCATTTTCGTTCTAAGGTTAGTTGGATACGGGGCGTGAACGGCTCGGAGTGCGTAGAAATTTTTCCATTAAAGGCATTGTTTTCATGGTAAAAAATGGCATTCAGCAAGTACTTTGGGAAACTTTAAGCCACTTGAATCATAAGTTGTTACCGTCCCCTTTGAGAAATTGTTTGGAAAAGTGTTTTGGCGAGAATAATTTTCGGTGGTGTTATTGCCCTAATAATAGTCATCAGGTATAGATCATTAAACATGACGAATGCGCGCAAAGCGCGCCGAAATCTTGTATTAAAAATCGTTTCTATGACAAAGTGTAATGCAGACTGCACCGAGACTGTGAATGTCCCCAGACATGTGCCTGTCAATTAGAATGAGAGTCTGGTGACTGGTTATTCGTTTAAGATGTCAATTTTCATAAAGTACGTCATCCCAAAAGTAGGGAGAGGCGAAAAGAAATCCCTTGCTTCGCATCGCTACAATGCTGTGTTCCCCTGTAATCACGAGTATGCACTGTTAGAAATTGTCATGAATTTACGAGACTTTTCAGTGAACATACAGAAATTATGTTGTTTTACTACGGAGTAATGTTGTTTTATATTATTTTGTGTTCATACAAGCATTTTGTAGTAGAACAACACTTTCTTGTTGTAGCCATACGGACATTTACCTCGTTCATGGTCACAAACTCAACAACAGTCGAAAATGCAAACGTAGGAAAATATGGATACTATTTAAAAAAGAAAATTTTAATTTAAAGGGTTTTGACAGTGTTAGTCAGCCCAAAGTTAATTTTTTAAATATATCATCAAAATTTACTGTTTTGTGGAATGTCATGAATATTCATTCCATTGATCAGGCCACATTGGCATTAATTAAAAGTTAAATGGTTCAGGTAATTCCTTCAAACACTGATGTACTGCATTTTGATTGGAAATTGCATCACTTTTCGCTATGAGACTAGTGCTGAATGTTAGAAGTGGATAACTTAGTTTCGATGTGTCAATTCTTTTAGTTATACCTGAATGCTTTTACTCCTAAATATTTAAAGGGAAATATTGCGTTTGTAAGACTTTTTATTCAACCTATCCTCTTGTACATACGGTCAGGTCCCTTTCGATGAAAGAGAGATAACAGGGAAAGCAATTCTACCCAGTGAGCACTGATTAATAAGTAATAAACCTTTTTGTAAAAACTGATAAATTTGTTCACCGAAACAATTATGCATGCAAAACCACACCTTCTTAACCCCTGATTTGAAATCAACCAATCAAATCCATTTTATCACGTACGTCAGACAATAGCAGACGCCTTCTACGGCATGTGCAAAATGTTCGTAGGCCTAAATTACGAACTACTGAGACTTATTGCCACATGACACTGCATCTCCCTGGGTGGGCTGCAATATCCCACAGTACTGCACAGGCCGTACGGAAACTGCTGTGATAGTTTGTTGTGTTGTGAGCATGAAGCACAGGGTTAGCAAGATCAACACGTATTGCTTAATGGGTGTAAATATGACCCCATGTAACCGCTCTGAATATGCAGCAATACAAAACGTTGCAATGTGGGCGAGTTTTATCGTTGGATAATGAGCTGTTTCGATCAGAAAATTGCTGCTTCTTTCTTTCCATATTTCGTGAGATTAATGTTGATCTGCTGCAAGTTATTTGTGATTCATGTTTGGAGAGGGGAAAACACCACAATGGGATTACATTAATGTCATTTTGTGATATCTTTTGAAACGCAATATTTCCCTTTAAAGGTTAGAAGCAGTCGCCTCAAACTTATTTTGACACAATAGCTATTATGTTACAAATTTCTTCTGATTTTGTTTCCAAGTATCTTTCATGATATTTTAGAACATAAATATTTGCATATTCAAGGTAAATCAAGCAGTTGCTCCTTGTAAATTTTACAATTGAGTGAGAAAAACACTGTCACATGATTCTCAAGAACCATTCAGGAAATAGGATAGTCTACTATACAATTCTTTATTGGAGTGACTGCATTCTCCCTTTAAGTTCCATTCATACATTTCCTTGTTATTATGTTTTAAGGGGAGACAGTTAACTCTGTCTCCCGTTTTATTCAGCCAGTCTAGAACGAGACTTCGCACGTCAGGTTGGTCGGTAGTGCTATTAAGTAAGTTGTCCCTTGGGGACGTATAGCTCCTTTAGGGAGTTGAACTCCTTCGGGAGTATTGTTTGGTTTTCGCCCCTGGCTCTTCGCCAGAGAGTTGAGGGGACTTTTGGAAAAAAGCTCCCTAGGCGATTTTGAAGTGGTTACTTTGCTTGTTGTAGACTTGTAATATATATATATATATATATATATATATATATATATATATATATATATATATATATATATATATATATATATATTATATATATATATATATATATATATATATATATATATATATATGTATGTATTAAAACATGTATATAGACAAATGTTATAGTTATAGTACATTAGTGTAATTTTATGTTGGTCTACAACCGGCAATCTTGATGTACTGATAGCAACATAGTTGCTGTTAATCTACAGACAAAGTCTGTATACAAACACATAAGGTGTTGTATTTGTACAACAGGTTCGATTGAAACCTATATTGGCAACAGTTTTGGGGTAAATCTACAGAAATTTCTTTAACAGTGTGTACAGGAACAATTGGCTTAATTGAAGAACCTCACCGATGAATAACCAGGGAGCTGCCATTCAATGGCAGCTCACTGGAATAACGCTCTTACATAGGAACCGTGCAGATATAAATACATCAATGATGTTAAGAACGCTGGGAGCGCACCAAAATTTGTAAAATGTCGACTGGCTTTTCAAAAAATTTGATAGTTTATAAATGGTTTATGATAGAAAATAATCAAAATAAATTTATCACTCAGTCGAAAACACTCCTCATCCCGCAGAACTCTTTAGCTAAAAGGCCTTTAGGGTTCATTTAAATAAAGGGAAATTTTCGGTAATCGAGTGGGGGTCACGCGCCCCTTGCCACTCTTGGCAGCGCCACTGTGCATGATAGCACGTCAGCTTACCAGCTTGGCGTCCTTAATCATCCTAACCTCATAAATGTGCTACTACAGTTGGATACAGTAAGCCATACCCCCACAGCGTATGTCATTATGTTTACGTTCATAGACTTGTAGACTATCATCAATGCTCAACCTTTCACCTGCTTCGCACCTGGTAGTTCTCTCGTCGTCAATCACGTTATCGGATTTTTAATAGGGACCCTTGCAGAAATCTACATTTGAAATACGTTTTCAGACAATTTTGTAAAAATTTTTCTTTCTTCCTTCCTTTCTTTCTTTCTTTCTTTCTTTCTTTCTTTCTTTCTTTCTTTCTTTCTTTCTTTCTTTCTTTCTTTCTTTCTTTCTTTCTTTCTTTCTTTCTTTCTTTCTTTCTTTCTTTCTTTCTTTCTTTCTTTCTTTCTTTCTTTCTTTCTTTCTTTCTTTCTTTCTTTCTTTCTTTCTTTCTTTCTTTCTTTCTTTCTTTCTTTCTTTCTTTCTTTCTTTTTTTCTTTCTTTCTTCATTTCTTTCTTCCTTTCTCTCTCTTACTTTCATTTTTTCTTTCTTTCTTTGATATTCTTTCTTTCTTTCTTTCTTTCTTTCTTTCTTTCTTTCTTTCTTTCTTTCTTTCTTTCTTTCTTTCTTTCTTTCTTTCTTTCTTTCTTTCTTTCTTTCTTTCTTTCTTTCTTTCTAACTAAATTTCTTTCTAACTAAATTTCTTTCTAACTAAATTTCTTTCTAACTAAATTTCTTTCTAACTAAATTTCTTTCTAACTAAATTTCTTTCTAACTAAATTTCTTTCTAACTAAATATCTTTCTAACTAAATTTCTTTCTAACTAAATTTCTCTCTAACTAAATTTCTTTCTAACTTAATTTCTTTCTAAATTTTTTCCTTTCTAACTTTCTTTCTTTCTCTCTTTCAAACTAAATTTCTTTCTTTCTTTATTTCTTTCTTTCTAAATTTCTTTCTTTCTTTATTTCTTTCTTTCTAAATTTCTTTCTTTCTTTCTAAATTTCTTTCTGTCTTTCTAAATTTCTTTCTTTCTTTCTTAATTTCTTTCTAAATTTCTAATTTCCTTTCTTTCTGAATTTCTTTTTCTTTCTAAATTGCTTGTTTTCTTTCTAAATTTTTTTCTAAATTTCTGAATTGCTTTTTTTCTTTCTAAATTTTTTTCTAAATTTCTGAATTGCTTTTTTTCTTTCTAATTTTTTTTTAAATTTCAGAATTTCTTTTCCCCTTCCATTTTTTCGCGGCGTTTTAAACCAGTGGATGACCTTTCAATTAAATCAAATGTACTGTAGTCGGATCAGGAATGTTTTTTTAGGGTAACGGGGGTATTTGCCTCGGCCCAATCTCAGATGGCTCCTCTCACACAAAAATAATAGTTATAAAGTATAAGTTTGCTTCATTACATTGAAAATAATTTGACAAAATTTTAATGCTGTTGCAGGATTTTCTTTGAACTTACTTTTGGGCGGATGAACTTTAAAGTACTTATATGAGAGATATGTCGGTCGGATCAACTCATATGGCCTGGGAGTTACTTATGGCAAGACCCTTCTTGATATGTTTTGCGGCAAGAGATGGAGTCGCTTCTCTCAGAAAACCAGCACATATTAGCACGTGACCGCACCCGATCAGAGGCTTGTGGGAGCCGAAATGCCCCTCAAACCCAGGTATTCATATGGCCCTCAGTAGGATTGATTACTGCAAACGGCGATATACTTATATGTTTGGTGTATACACATGTTCTGTAAGTGCTCTTCTTTAACTTCAGTTCATATTTTATAGGTTACTCACCGATTAAGTCTGCAATGGCTACATCTTCGTGAGAGGCGAACGTCTTAAAGAGTGAGTGTTTGTTGTCATCGCATGGAACCCTTCTAACTTTGAAATTGAGATCATCAATCTGCTCACGTGAATAGCAGACAGATTCTCCTAAAAAGGAAAATGCAAGACGATGACATGGGTATGTTGTGCAATGGTGTACAAGCCGAGGCAGACAGCTAACCTTGACTAGGCTACGGCTTATTTTTGTTTGTTTGCTTGTTTACTTTTTCTTATTTTCTTAATTGTCTTTTCTTGTTATATTCGTTGTTGCAAAGTCTCTTTTCCGGGCACTAGCCTATTAAACAAGTGTTTTTCTATTGTTCTGCCCGTTTTTTGGATTTTGATGCAGTATATGTTTGCACTGACGAAACAAACAAAATGAAATGACAACTTGCAACCCCCAGGAGTTCGAGCAAAGCCTGTCTTTAGGGGAGATCATCGGAAACAATTCGGCTTTTGGGACAAAAAGGGCCCAGTTATCCACCCCTTGGAAAATGTATTCCGTATGCCAACGATGCCGGCTGGTGAATAAGTAAGCAAACTTTGAAGAGGGATTTGCATCACCCCAAGTATGACTTTTACTTGGTGGTAAGTCCCGCCCATAATTGTCTTTACTGCTTCTCCTTGTGCAGACACAAACATAGTTCACTGCTCAAGGCACATCCTGATGAGCATAAAAGACCCCATATGTAATCAAAACATTCTTTGTGCGTGCTGTGTAATAAAAGCTGCTCGGCATCTTTGAATTTTGTAACTCTGATGTCAATCAAAGAGTAGTCACCAACCGAGACTTTTGCTTACCCCCAACTAAAAATCATATTTGGGGGGTGATGCAAATCTGTCTTTAATGAATTTTGCACCAAATGACCACGGTAGTCGAAGTTACGTAACGGCATTACAATTGTACCTATCTTTTGAAAAATCCAAACATTTGCTAGACCAATTCCAGTCGGAAAAAGTTTTTTGGCTAATAGCTGGATAGATATTAGCTCCCCACGTACTCGAAATTGCATCGACCATGCATTTCCTTGTAAGGTATACATACACTGATCTGCTCTCCCTTAGTTCCTAATGGTGACTAACACCTGTCCAAGTGAACAACGAACAAATTTGTTCGGTTATTCATATAAATGTGTACCCCAAGACTTGCTAATTGTTGTTAAGAATATTCAAAAGAAAAGGAATGCAACATATTGTCCCGTTTAAATCATGCAGTAGCCTATTTCACCCCAGAGTTGAGTTGTCATTGCAATACCCACTCCTAGGTGATTATGCAACACAGTAATGATCGGACTTCTCAGGTTTCAGTCTAGGCTTTCAGTTTTAGGACTACCGGAGGACACACATTCACTCAAAAACAATAGCATGAATAATGAGAGAGTACATGAAGAAGTCATATTATGATAATGAATTTTGCGTACAAAACGCAGTCAGTCCTTGTCCCTTATAGGCAAACGGTATTTGGGAAGCCTTAAAGGCTCTTTTATCTCACCTAGACAGTAAAAGTCGTCCAAATAAATGACGAACGGTAACTGTGTGTGAGCTTCATTGGGAACAAAACTGACTGTACAAGCCATCGTTGACCAACGAGAGTGGAGGATACTGTTTGAATGAATTTCCATCAAGGTGCAGGCATCAATAGTATTTAGAACTCTAGGGCTATTCCTAGATGTGTTTGGGCAGTGAGTAACAACTCCCAGATTTTTTTTTTTTTTGAGGGGGGAGGGGGATGCCTTACCCCCTTTAAAGAGGGCTGAGCAAGCAGAGTCGGCTCCCCGGGGCAGTGAAAATAAAGTTGCAGGCATGTGTTCAATTGAACCCGAAGTCCGTTTTAAGATCCGTAAAGGTTCGCTTTGTCAAGTAAAATAAGGGTAGGCGGTGCCACCATCTGACGTCACCATAGTCGGTGAACCTTGCACATTTTTTAGGAAAGGCCCGAAATCATCCTGCGTGATTTCATGCGAAAGATAAATAGGCATTTTAAGGATGCCGGGGTTTGAATGTAAAAAGTCTGGTTCTTATGACCAAGCTAGACCGGTTTCTGTTGTCATGCTCATATTGCTATAATATGGCAGCAACTTCATCAGTAGCAAACCGTCATACGCGGTTGGGGGGTTAAATTTCAAAGCTTTATTGAGCCAAAAATTAAGTATCACAAAAGTTGACCTCTGTATAGAGTATATGGTTATGTCCCCAAACTTTTCGTAAGCCCTTAAATAACACTTATGAAATGTTTAGGCAGTGTTCGTATAGTAGACCCTCTAATGGGCACGGACGGGTAAAGGGGGTGTGTTAAAGATCGTTGTTTTGATCATTTGTAACAAAGGAGCCATATTTATAATTTTGACATATGGCGGGATCGTAAGCAATTTAAATTTGCAAAAACCTTTGAGTGTTTCACAGGGGATAATTTAGCGCTAGCCATACTGGGGGTGGCGCTATTTGATGCCTCTCGTGAGTCACTTAAGGTGTCAAGGGAAAGGTTTGAGCTTTTTGGCTAAGCAAGAAACCTCACATTCCGCCTACGGCTGTATATATGCATAAGCCACGGAATGTGACTAACCTTTTTCTATAGGGTTTCCCAGACAAATATTTATTGTTACATTAATTAACTAAATATGTTCCTTTCGGACATATGTACCTCTAGAGGTTAACTGGACGTACTCAGGGGGGTCTTCCGCCTTTACATATGGTTATGGGCGTAGGGTGACTACGTGTAGTCTTCTTTCCTTTGGAGGAGACATGAGAGTAAACAAACGACCTTTAGGTGTCGGGTAAACTAAGCCTTTATATAGGCGGGGTGGAGAAAAAGTCTTTATTACAGACAAGGGAGAAATGTTACCACTTAGAGTAAAGAACGACATATACAAAGCATGTTCACAAAGGAGAGAAGCCATCTTTCTTTGAGTGACTTGGTGGCCCTTAAAAGAGCCGTTTTTATGTTCGACTTTTAATAGTCGGGTGTCCTAATAGGGGCGGTGTCTCCTTCTTTCAGCCTTTTGAGGGCGGTATTTGAACTGGCTCTCCGTTTTCTTGGCTGACTTCTCCATTAATGTCCATAATAGCCTTTTGGAATCGGCGTTGTCGGGTAGAGTGTCTAATTCTACTCTGGCTCGTTCCTCCTTCTCCTTGAATCTATCTCGTTGCCGCTTCGCCTGTCTAGACAGCTCCTGGCGCCAAGTCTGCCCCAGTTTCCTTCCTGCCCTTTGGAGAAGGGAACTCCAATTGTCCCTTAACTCCTCAGAGCAGGAGAGGTAACCAGGCAGCTTGGGGAGGGATCTTGAGACTCGGAGATGCGTCGGGATTCTTCCTTCGGCCAGATCGTTGTCCAATTTCTTGATTTCGTTGGTCAAGCCGATGACTGTAGTCTGGATTTTAGTCAGCGGAGCCAAGTGATGCTTAACTCTTTTGTAAGAGTCATCCTCCAATCTGATCCGTGTGTCGTTCTTGAGTTTTTCGCCTTTAGGGCTCTAAAAGAAGGAGAAGGAGGAACGAGCCAGAGTAGAGGGGTCGTCTTCAGATAGTTGTACTGTGCTATATTGCACACCTAAATAGATCGGGTACACTTATGAACCAAGTACTAGAACGGTCATATGAGGCACATAGTGGACGTTGTGACTGAAGGTAATATATTGTCATTCTGGTGAACTCTCACTCATGGGCGTGGATCCATCTCCAAAAGTGTGTGTGGGGGGGATTTTTTCACCATTTGCGACAGATTTTGCGAGGGAGCGAAGCGACCGAGCGCGCTTGCGCGCGAAGGGGGGAGGGTGTGGGAGGGGTGTCCCCCTCCCACGGTGAGCTTTTTTTTAATGTGAAAATATGTGATTTGGTGCATACTTTAATATGGTATTTTCTATGCCGAAGGAGATATATTATTATGCATTTTATGAAAAATGTAGGAATAACCATATAGAAATCAAATACACACTCATATTGCTGGCAAATAACTAATCATTCAAGTATGCAGAATCACATAACAGCTTCAAACAAGTGTAAGGTGTTGCTTTTGTGCATAGGCCTACCACTAGATACCACGTGTGCCGGTAGGCTTACAATTTGTCCCCTTACGGTATCGGCAGAGTTGGCCAGTATGCTGCCAATGCTCCGCGCCAACCATGGGTTGGCGGGGACCACGAGAAATTTTTGGTCCAAAATGCCTTCCAGATCGCTGGAAATGGCACTTCCCAGGCCCTTTTTTGTACCCTCACAGTTTTAGTTTTCATCCATTTTGAAAAAGTGCAGGAGGACTTTTTGGAAATGTCCCCCCTTCCAAAAAAGTGAGGGGGACGCGTCCCCCCGTTCCCCCATGATCCACGCCCATGCTCTCACTTACAGACTTTGCAAATGACGGTGAAGACAAAAGCGAATTGGCCTAAACAAAACCAATGAATATTACACCCAGACAGCAGCACAGCATCATTAAGAAGGTTTGAACTAAAAAGGAATACCTGCCTTTAGTCCAAGAAATTGAAAGAAATGGTAAAAGAACGAGGCGGTTATCTAACAGCAACGAAAGAATATCCACAAAACACGGACTTATGAAATGAGTCAGATGAATATCGGTGTCACAACATTACTATTCAAATCTGACGGGAGTGGCAAAAGGGATCACCATACATCACCCCGTATGGATACACTGCAAATTATTTGTTTATTTTAAAAAAATAGCTTAACTTACCACCGACGAAAGTAGTCACGATCTTTAATCCTACCAACAATGCAATGAAGAATGTATAGTATAAACGAGGTGTGAACCGTGTAGTCAAACATTCGTCAGAAACTTGTTTTTCCTCTGCTTATACTGCGAGGTGAGACTTGCGACTCGAAGGCACTGGGGGAGCGTCTTCTACGTGCAGATACAATTTGATTTTGTTGATAAATTGGAACGAAATTAATTTTATAAACTCTTGACAGCTTATTGCTCTTAATCTTTAATAGCTCCTCCTTGTAAATGTCATTTTGCAGGGATAGAACGGGGAGTTGCAACTCCCTGGATAGAAAAATATGACTGTTCAACAACAGTATATTGATTAACAATTTCCAAAAACCGTTTGAGATTTTTTTTTCATATCCTTTGTTTCTACATACTTTTCTTTGCTTTGAACTTCACCTCTCCTGGTGATATGAATGTACGATAATTAATTTGAGACTGTTCAACGAGAGAGAGAGAGAGAGAGAGAGGGCGGGAGGGAGAGAGTGAGTGAGAGAGAGAGAGAGGGAGCAACAGAACATATGAATCAAAGAAGCATCAGCGTCATCAAACATGTTTACTATATACCGTATTATGCTGAACCTACCAACTAATTTTTCAACTTTTCACTAGGAAAATGGAAACGATCATAAACCCTTCTAAATCGATGTAATATAAAATTTTGTAATAAAATGAAAATAATGGAACCTTACGTTTGTTTTAGGTAAAATATGATTCGTTCATCTAAAGACAAACACTTGAGGGGCGATAAATCTTCGTTTTTCACAAAATTAGTAAAAATAAAGTAGGCTGTGCAGAATGGAGTTTAATAATAGGCGGTTTCATTTGAGACATTACCAGTGACAGAAGGGATTAGAAAGAAATATAGTTTTGTATATTATAAATTTCCGTATTCTCATTAATCTATGAAATATTCGTTTAGTTGAGATATTGCCCCCATATCATTACGAAAATACAAGTTTGTCCATAAGAGGTGGCATAGCAACGTAAATTATGAAATATGAGGTAAGAGAGACCATTGGAAGAACTCTCATGGAAAGTTGACAATGTAGTTTGCCGTGGGTTTCACTATTCATAATAGCCCAAAACGTTTGCCCTTCATTATGGCAAAGAGGGTTTGATATTCATAATATGAGAAAAGTTTCGATATTTAATGGGGGAAAGGGTTCGCTATTCATAATGAGGAAAAAGGTTCGTTAATCATAATAGGAAAAAGAATTCCATATTCATATAACAAAAGAGGTCGTTATTTACGATAGCTATAGAAAGCCCGTTTAAGGCTATAAATGGAAGGAAAATTTCGTTATGCTGGAATCCTCACCTAAAAACCATTGATCTGCCCCTACCCCAGTGTGTTACGAATAATAAACCATATATTTTTATTATGAAGAACAAACCCTTTTTATTATGAGTAACGATCCCCTTTTCCTATTATGCATAACAAAGCCTTACCCGGTCCATTATGAACAAAGAACCTTTTGGCCATTATGAATAACAAACCTCTATTTCTTATGTAGGCTATAACGAATCTTTTTTTCTAATATGAATAACGAACCCTTTTTGCTACTATGAATAACGAAGCCTTTTCCTATTATGAAAAAGGACCTTATGAATAGCGAACCCTTTCTTTTGTCATGAATAAAGAACCTTATGATTAATGACCCTTATGACTATAGAACCTTATGAACAGTAACCCTTGTGACTAAAAGAAAAAAAAAACCTCATATCGATTTGTCCCCTATTTTTTGGATTAGGTGGCACATATTTTGCTTTTTCTGTAACCAGAAAGTAAAAGAGCATTGAAGCTTCGAGGAAGTCATTACATGAAACTGTTAACGGAACTAGATTCTACAGTGTACATGCCCTAGACAGTGCCTAAGCCATGGTGTATGGGAGTGTGATACCTCAGACCTGACGGTCAGACAGCACATTTACCGTTTATACGAACGGGAAAGAGAATAAAGGAAGAGTGGAGAAAAAAATCTTTGACTTTAATCAGAAACCAATTTTACGGCGTCCATAGGTTGGTAGTTTGAGAATTATTGTATGAAAAGCATGAGAAAACTTTTCCAGCTTCGGGTTGTGCAGTTCTTCTCTCAGTCCACCGTTCCTCACGTTATCACATTAAGCGTGCTAACTGAAAATACTTGCTCGATTCCTCTTAAAAACAGTTTTTCAATACTCTCACTGAAGTGCTGTACAGCGGCGTCGCCATAATTATCAAAGTTTGTGTGTGTGTGTGTGTGTGGGTGCGCGCGCGTGTGGGTGTGTATGTGTAGGGGAGGGATGCGTGAGCACAATGTTTTGCCGAGAGCACAAAATCATGAAGGACTGAGCGGTCCTGGGGGAGCCATGATGAAACACAGTGCTTCCTCGTAGGTGTTGGAATTCCAGGGGTCCACCTTGGTATTAAGTGCTAAAGAAATTTTCGTGCAAGTAGGCTACTTACACTTTTTTAACTTTATACATTGTTTTTGCCGGAGCACCTTGTCAATTTTTTTGGCCCTATATTAATTGCAAGGATTAATTGTTTGATTCTCCTTATGGAGGTATCATCACTTTATAATCCCTCGACGTGTGGTGCTTGGCTCTTCTTCGGCGACGAATCTGGAGAGCAAAGTGTCCCTCGCAAATTTTAGTAAATGGACAGCAGCCTGTAAGATGAAGTTATTTAATTATCCTCATATGTTATTGAGTGCGCGTTAAAAAGCAACAAAAATCGTAGTCTGAACAGTTTTCGAACATTAAATTGGACTGAACGATAATGCGGGAATTGTATTGAACGGAGAGACCTCTCAGTGCAGTGGTCCCATAGCTGTTGAAAATAGATGTTGAAATAGGGAGGCTATTCGTCCGGCTTTTCGCAGGACAGTCCGGTTTCGAGCACCCTGTCCTCCCTTTGGGTTCACAGGGCGCCGGACGTTGAATATTTCTCCATTCTGAAAATTCTAATGTAAACCTTCCTCATGCACAAGTTTTCAGAGATAATTTTATTTTCACCGAGACTTCGGGTTGCTGTCCCCCGTTGGGGAGCTTTGCCTCATTGTCGGACAAATCCTGGTGCCACCCCTGGTTGGTGTAGGGGGTAGGTGAGGCACATGTCGGGGCGTGAAAGTGCTGGACACCCTCAGGGAACGTGGATCCCCGTGGACAATTGCCAATATATTTCAGCTGCTCCCAAAACACATCTTTTCCTTTCAGAATCCTCCATCTTCCTTCCAAAATCCTGCTTTTCCGCTCATTTTTGACATGTTGCTCAAGTGTGTCGCAACATGTGCCCGTGACATGTGTCTAGTGTATACAAGGTCAAAATTTCTGTGTCCAGGTGTGTCATCAACATGTGTCTCGAGATGTGGATAGTGTACACGGGGCTTTAGTCTTCTAACAATGTACTGAATGTGTGAGTGGCAAGTGTACGCAGTGTACACTTTAATAATGTACTGCATGCACCATTGCTATAACTACGTACGTACGGTACACATAGTGCACACGGACAACAACGTCGCGGTAAACGTTAGTGCGTATGTGCATACGTATGTGTACGTATCACACAAATCAGCGATGCATTACTATGACACGTCTCAGTGGGCGGTACATCACGTATACGCATGCGCAGATACTAACCTTTAACACTGTAGTTAATCGCATGTGCTAGATGCCAATCCCTGACAGCTGGCAATCGGGATATATGTTATATGCAATGTGAACGGTAGGCCCTATAGCTACTGAAATTCGGGCGATCCAGTAAAAGTATCCATCAGAATGGCCGTGACTGAATCAGAAGTCCATCCCCAGACATTTTTTTGAAATAACACACTTTTAGACTTGATTTCCTGGCAACTGGCATTCCTGATCACAGTAGCCTAGGGGAGACCGTTGATGTGGACAGAGTTTTAACAAGGGTAGGCTGTAACACTATCCTTTGAGCCATCATGAAGGATTAATGCGCACATCTCACTCTTGGAAGTTTGTATTAAAATGACTCATTATGAAATACTTCAACGTGTAAATTATAAACAGTGTAAATTATAAACAGAGAAATACGTTGGGGTAGGTTGTGACAGGGGGGCTGACTCCACGGGGGAAAAGTTCGCTCCTACGAGCGCCATACGAGCGTCATATGTACAAAATCTGGAGCGAGGTTCTAGGGAAAACTTGAAATTTAGATACTTAAATGATATATTCTGGCATCTGGCAATGAATAACCATACAAATTGTACAGCAGCCTTGGGACTGTCTCAAACAAAAAAAAAAGTGTCAAAAATGGGGTGTGGGCTGGAGTATGGAAAGTCGTGTTAGTACTACTGTTACAGGAAAACTTCAGGTCGGTGTTATGGAAAATTCCGATTGATAAAGTCATAGAAACTCTCATTTTATGTCCTCGGTTGTGCTTCTTCAATTATTTGTGTGTAGTAGTCATTTATGCTAAACAAGACGGTTGTACGATGGGCCCCCTTACTCAAAATCCATATATGGCCCAGATATGGGATTTCATATCTGGCCCATATCTGGGCCAGATATGGAATTCATATCTGGCTTGTACAAGAATTGGGCAGATATAACTTGATATAATATAAAGGCCATATATGGCCATATATGGCCCAGGTAAAGTTTCACTTTTATATGGCCCAGATATGCCCCATATATGGCTACTCCATTTCTGGCCCATATATGGAAAATCCATATATGCCACATATAAAGAGATTTATATCTGGCCCATATCTGTGCCATATATGACCCATATAAAACTTTATATGGCTCACTCTTTATATGGCCCATATCTGGCCCATATATGGAAATTTATATCTGGCCCATATCTGCACCAGATATGGAATTTATATCAGATCGGATAAAAACCATATATGGCCAGATAAAGTTCTATCTGGATCAAGCCTTTATATGGCACAGATCTGCTCTAGTTATGAATCATAGTTAGGACTTATAGTCCACACTCCTCATGGAGACTTTGAACACCAGAAAACAATGTTTACGTGCTCCATGAATTAGAATTTAATGTAAGTATTAGGTTGAATTGACTTAAGTACATAAATTCAACTTTTTTCATAACAGTGAACAGAAAAATGCCTTGAAATTTCCTATTTTATGTAATCACAGTGATATGGGCTTCTTATTTTAAACTTAATTACGTATTTGACTCTAAATTTTGTTTACTGCGTGGTGCATATTTTACTTTCAACTTCCTAAATCATGAAAAATGTAGGTTTAGATACAAGCTCCGCCCAAATATGCAAATTATTTGCCTAAGTTCACTTAGTACACTGCGGTATAAACAGAAGTGTAGCCATTAAATAACTGCAATGTCTGGGAAGGTGATGCTGTATCCAAAACATGTCTTAGTTTGTAACAAGCATAATCCAAGAATCAATTCAAATAAATAATAAATCAAACTAACAAAATGCTCATTTGCATATCTAGCATATCAAGTTATATCTGGCTTTATATGGCCATATCAAACTTTATATACATATCTGGATCACGGTTATATCAAGTTATATCTGGCTTTATATGGCCATATCAAACTTAATATGCATATCTGGGTTATGTTTTAATCAAGTTATATCTGGCTTTATATGGCCATATCAAACTTTATATACATATCTGGATCACCATTTTATCAAGTTATATCTGGCTTTATATGGCCATATCAAACTTTATATACATATCTGGATCACGATTATATCAAGTTATATCTGGCTTTATATGGCCATATCAAACTTTATATACATATCTGGATCATGATTATATCAAGTTATATCTGGCTTTATATGGCCATATAAGACTTAATATACATATCTGGATCACAGTTTCATCAAGTAATATCTGGCTTTATATGGCCATATCAAACTTTATATACATATCAGGATCACGATTATATCAAGTTATATCTGGCTTTATATGGCCATATCAAACTTAATATGCATATCTGGGTTATGCTTTAATCAAGTTATATCTGGCTTTATATGGCCATATCAAACTTTGTATACATATCTGGATCACCATTTTATCAAGTTATATCTGGCTTTAAATGGCCATATTAAACTTTATATACATATCTGGATCACAGTTTTATCAAGTTATATCTGGCTTTATATGGCCATATCAAACTTTATATACATATCTAGATCACGATTATATCAAGTTATATCTGGCTTTATATGGCCATATCAAACTTTATATACATATCTGGATCACCATTTTATCAAGTTATATCTGGCTTTATATGGCCATATCAAACTTTATATACATATCTGGATCACAGTTTTATCAAGTTATATCTGGCTTTATATGGCCATATCAAACTTTATATACATATCTAGATCACGATTATATCAAGTTATATCTGGCTTTATATGGCCATATCAAACTTTATATGCATATCTGGGTTGTGTTTTAATCAAGTTATATCTGGCTTTATATGGCCATATAAAGTCTTTAATCAACCAGATATTTCCAGATATAAAGCCAGATATGGATTTTGAGTAAGGGCCGGGATGGTTGGTAAGGGCATGGCTAGCTGATCTACTACACAGCTTAGCTGACACGATGAAATAGTTACGCTTTTGCACCCTTTCTTACTTTTGATGAACAATAATTGACAAATGGGCTAGTTGGAAATCGTTAATGGTGTCTTTTCGAATGGTCAATGTTTTATTGTTTACTACCATAAATTGTCCCAAATATCAAAATCTAGGAAGGAGCCTAGTCGGCTCGAATCAATTTTGGGCATTCCGTTTGGCATTTATTGCTGATGAAAATGCTGGAAGTTTCATGACCCTGATTATTACTGTGAGGCCCATTGAACAAGGAAAATCGCACATTCCAGCCTCCTTTTCTCAAATGCATCTGGGAGACCCCTGCCCCCCCCCCCCCCCACTCATAGACGTATGTTTGATGCTCTTCAGTTAGGCCATCTTCCTCATGAATAAGGCTTTCTACAGACACCGTTTGCTTTCTTGAGGGTATCGAGTACCGAACGCTTGTGGGGACTGGGCATTGGGGATACAAATTTACCAAGAAACAACTGTGCGGTCAACACATCAGTTTTGGAACAAGAATGGGTGCGTTGGAGGTGACATATCTGACTCTAATCTTGGTCAATGTGTAGGTTTGATTGACCGTCATAGATTGGGGCAGTTGGAGCTTTCTTGGGTGTTGCTTGGAAACCAGCGTAGAAATTCAGTTCCCCCACCCCATCATCTGACCCTAGCTACGTCGCAGGATCACGCATTATCCTTCCCACCCACCCACGCGCTTACATGGTACTTAAAGTGATGAACCGTTAGTTCACATTCGTAGGTCAGATCCGAGTGGTGAGGAAGCCAGTTGACATGTACTTTTGACATTTGAAGGGATCTTTGCTGTTGACAGGAAAATATACAAGCCAAATAATTTTTGATCGGTGTTGCCTTTTCTCAGTTATGAGAAGCATGAATTTCTAAATCATGAGATTTGACCACAAAGACTTTAAAGATACCATTTAAAAACCTTGTAAATGTCACTTACAGCAACCTTGGAGACATTTTGTTAAAGACTATTCTACCCTATTCAATATTTTCGCCCCTCTCAAGTAATGTCACATCAAAGTCACCCTTTCCCCATCAACATACTTTTCAAAGTGGATGTGTGCCACTGAATCTTACATGAGCTTTTTACCAGCAGTAGCCGCGATTTATGTGAAGTTTGGGGGAGGGGGGGGGGGTAATGGGCCCTTGAGGCCAAAGGTACTGTATGGAAAACTGAAGGTCAATTGGAACATTTACTACAAGAATGCGGAGTTAGTAGCCAATAGTGTCAAGCAGTACACAGCTTCATATAAGGTGGGTAGATATGAATGCATGGTGCTTAAGGCATCTGTGGTACTTCCCAAGATTGAACTCTGTAGGTACAAACCTGCCAGACAACAACTGCAGGCTATGTAATATATGAAGTTAAAATATAAATATCTATACACTTCCATTTTTACATTAACCTTACGATATGACACACATGTGAAGAAAAGAAGTCAGAACTCTATTACTTCTTGAAACACGACCTGTAAAATTCAAGTAATGAGTGATAAACACTCTTGGAATTTGCAATCACCTTCGACAACTTGTATGAGTCTTTCTCCCCTTTTGGTGATGAGACAGGTGATCATTAGAATTTTAAAACTCATCTCTTCAAATTCTTGAGGTTGAAAAGTATTTTCCAATCACAGACAGTGGCAACGTAAGATAGACTACTTAATCTACATCAGGCAGGCAACTTCTTCCATTGGAAAAATCTCTCAGGCCACCGACAGGGATACTGGCAGGATTTTGTCATTTAAATGACTAAACTGCATCATAAAGAAGTAAGCTCTTCCACCTGCTAGCATGTGATCTAGGAAAAACTGCCCAGAAGACCTGGGAGCAAACCTACCAAACAAATGGCGGTGAGGGGAGAGGTGAGTTTAAAAAATTGGGGACATCATACTGAAGCTTCGTATATGGTATTAATTGTGAACAAAACAAATAGTTACATATATTACAATTAGCAACTATTTTTATAAGAATACAAATCAAGTGCCCAACAAATCTAATATGTATTACGAAGACCTATTCTAGATTTTATGTGGCACGTCCACTGCAGATGGAGTGGTGCTTGTCGAATTTTAGCAGGAAACTACCTGAGTGAAAGTGGAAGATATGTCGTGTAATCTAACCACCGAGATAAGTATACATCTTCAAGAAAATGAATAGGTTGAACAGCCTGACGTAAATGTCTATTCACTTTACTATGAGGTTTAGCTGAAGTATACACTACAGTACTACACAGTTCCACCTTTACTTTGAAGTGTAGCTGACCAAGCTCACTTAGAAGCATTCCAACTGCAAAAAGAGACTTTCCAGGCCTCGTAATTTGCGTCTAAACATTCAACATTGTTTGATCTCATGATTCAGAAATTCACAAAAATCATTGTGAATGTGTCATCAATGATCTACCAACGGGATAGGTTCCTAAAAATTAAATAGCCTGTGCCATGTGGCCCACCTGCCTGCTTCTGATCTGGCCGCCCTAAATCAGGTGACTGCTTGTCGATATAATGCTGCATCAGGCTTGTTTGTGGAGAATATGTAAGATGGCAGGGGTTGCATGGGGTTTGGAACAGGCTTTCCAGTTTAAACTTTCTCAATAGGGAAGTAATTGGTGAGGCAACTAGTAACCAGAATGCAAAAATGCATTGAGATTTCTATTAAGTCATTTCACTGGACTTTAGCTCTGCCAGAACCACTTCTTACATTGTATATGCATGTACTGCACATGTCATCTTGTACCACTATTTTGATCAACGTAATCCATCCACACTAGAATATCATACTTACCACAAGGTTTCAGAGTTTGAACTATCTGGTAATCTCAAATGACCTTTTACCCACCCCTGTTTACAAAGTTTTCAGAATGTGACTCCTGGTGTCATCAGACGACATATGATCACAAGGAAAAACTGTAGTGTTCTTTCTATCCATTGAGAGCACCTGCATGCTAAGAGAGAGAAGTATCCATGCGTCCTACCTGCTAACAAAGTTTTCCGCATTTGACCTGCAGTGACCTCATTATCACCTTTAACCTCCACCAAAAGCATAACGATCTTCCTCTCAATATAACACGTCTTTATGCAAAACATAAAGCATCCATGTTTTTATTTTGAGATAGTGTTCCCCTAGTTTTCTGCATTTGACTTCCAAGACCTTTGACCTCTACCAAAATTCAGTAGGGTTGGTACTCTCTACATCATCTACATACTAATATGACAAGTATCCATGCTTCTTATCTTGCGATAGAGTCAACAAGGTTTTTCGGAGTTTGACTTCCCTTTTTACATAACCGTCGAGAAGAAGTCTGAAGGGAGGCAACACATTTTGGCACAGCCTGCTCGGAGATCTTCTTGGACGGATATGAGGCGTATGCTGCTTATCAGCACACTCTGAGTGGTGCATGCTTGGCTTAAGCAACTCCCAAATGCAGGGAACTTTGATCTGTACAGTCACCCTCTCACGTAACACATTGCTGGTCACTGTATTATTTAATGGGTGACACTTTGTTAATATATTGCATCTGAATTAGATATTTAGTGCAAAGTGAACACCATTATTAATTTATGACCCACCGACAAGTAAATAACATTTATAACCAGAAAGCCAAAAAGCTTAGTGATTCCTTGCCATATGGATATATTGAAACAAACATGAATCACCCATATGACAAGCATGTGATCCCTCATAGTTATCCTACTTGAGATATCGTGTTAAGAAGGTCAAAAGCTTTTGAAATCTTGTGACCCCAAAATGACCTACATGCTAAATATAAACAATCCACTGGCTAAGAATGAGATCCCTCATACTTACCCTCCTTAAAATATGATGTTTCCTAGGTTTTGACCTTTTGTGACCTCCATTGACCTTTGACCTGCATCAAAATAATACTGATCATCTTCTCAATATGGTCAATACACTAGGTAAGTATGTGATCCCTCACAGTTACCCTTCTTGAGATATCATGTTTACAAGGTTTTTGACCTTTTGACCTCTGGTGACCCCAAATGACCTTTGACCTCCACCAAAAATACTAGGGATCATCTACTCAATATAGGCAATCCACATGCTACGTATGAGATCCTCCACAGTTACCCTTCTTTAGATAAAGTGTTGACAAGATTTTGACCTTTTGACCTCTGGTGACTCCAAATGACCTTTGACCTCCACCAAAATTATACGCATCATCTACTCATTATGGGCAATCCACACGCTACGTATAAGATCCTTCACAGTAACCCTTCTTGAGATATAGTGTTTACAAGGTTGTGACTTTTTGGCCTCTAGTGACCAAAAATGACCTTTGACCTCCACCCAAAAAGAAAAGGGATCATCTACTCAATATGGGCAATCCACATGCTATGTATGCCATCCCTCAGAGTTATCCTTCTGGAGATATTGTTTCCAAGGATTTTAACTTTTGGCCTCTGGTCAACTCAAATGACCTTTGACCTCCACCTAAAACAATAGGGATAATCTACGTAATATGGGCAATCCACATGCTAAGTATGAGATCCCTCACAGTTACCCTTCTTGAAATATCGTGTTTACAAGGTTTTGACCTTTTGACCTCTGGTGACCCCAAATGACCTTTGACCTCCACCAAAAACTATAAGGATCATCTACTCAATATGGGCAATCCTCATGCTAAGTATTAGATCCCTCACACTTACCCTTCTTGAGATACAGTGTTTACAAGGTTTTAACCTTTTGACTTCTGGTGACCCCAAATGACCTTTGACCTCCACCAAAAATAATAAGCATCATTTACTCAATATGGGCAATCCACATGGTTAGTATGAGATCCCTCACGTTTATCCTTCTGGGGGTATCGTGTTTACAAGGTTTTAACCTTTTGACCTCTGGTGACCCCAAAAGACCTTTGACCTCCACCAAAAATAAAAGGGCTCATCTACTCATTATGGACAATCTACCCGCCAAGTATGAGATCCTTAGGAGTTACCCTTCTTGAGATATCGTGTTTACAAGGTTTTGACCTTTTGACTTCTTGTGACCCCAAAAGACCTTTGACCTCCACCAAACACAATAGGGATCATCTACTCAATATGGGCAATCTACATGCTGAGTATGAGATCCCTCGGAGTTACCCTACTTGAAATACCGTGTTTACAGGCAAAGCGTCACATACACACCCACACACAGATATCCTCGAATTTGGTACCATGTAAGCACACACATCACCATCGCATAGATTCCTTTGGCCTTCGGCAAGGAATCAAAAATTGAATTAACTTGGAATGTGTACACTCCACAGTGCTGTGTTATTTCTCTTCGATGTCAGTAATAATTATTCCCTACTTGCGTCCCACCATAATTTAAATAGTAGTATAAACTCAATGGTGCACGTAGTTCCACATTTACTTAGAATGTTTCAATTCCTGTAGATTTAAAGGCACGATACAGCCGAGAAGTGTATTATTGCTACGGTTGATTGTACAGAAGGCTTATTTCGCCGGTAATCTGAATTCAAAACAAGTCGAAGAAACGCGATTTAATTGAAAGAAAATTTATTATATCAATGTTGAAACATTGTACCATGCATGTCCACGTACCTAACATGACTTACAGCTTGAAGTAGCACAGTAGAAGGCCATTGATAATATTCAATTAGTTACCTAACTTATTAACAAATATGTAAATAGATTCAATTTCTATTAGTTCTGCCCGTGGGCATACCCGTATTCGGAAAGAATACTTTACTATTAAGTGTATCGTGACCATACCTATGTTTATGGATTCTCGAACTGTTAGGATGCTTAGTATTTCAGCCTTGACTAAGTTATACCAGGAGAGTGTTAAAACACCGTCTTGATTGAAACACAAAGCAAGAGTTTGTTATGGACAAACTTAGCAGTATAGAGGGATTTCAGTCACGTGACTTTAAACAACTAGACGCAATTTTGAAGGGCAACATCGCGCGTCTCTTTGGTTTTGACGGGCACGCGTCCATAGTGTCACAGTAGTATCTATGGTTATGCCGTGCGCGTGAGCTGTAAGTTCGCTTACTGCGTGCGTGTTTTGCCCTTCAGTGCCTGGGAATCCATTGCGCGTGACGTCACATGAAATCCCTCTATAGGGAGGTTTCACGCTTGCAAAAGTCAACTAACACAACCACGTTCTGGAAGACATACAAACACATGTGTACTACAGCAATATGGTGCGTGGCGCAGTGTCCTCCAGAACAACTAGAGCGTCCACTGAATTTGACCTTTTAACCTTTGGCGCAAGCTCCTATAGAGCACGTAGGTTCTCAAGTGGTTGCATGCCCGCACTCACCCCCGCAGGCCATTTGTGGCCCGTGACGTCAATCAATGCGGTCAGCGGAAGATTCAAGGAGCCACAAAATACATTTTACGTTCAAATTTTCAAATTTTTGAGTGCAATCTTGAGCGTTTGGATGCCAAATCTTCTTCCATTTGACAAAGGCTAACAGGTGATTGACACATGGTGGACGCAAAAGTCTGTTTAGGAGTTTATGCTCCAAATGGGAACACCTCTTGAGCATTTGGGATGCCAATTTTTCTCCCATCATACTGGTGGCCCACGCAGGTAGTTATAATGATGAATTTGTGTAAGTTCCCACAATGTAGGGCGGATGACATATATGCCAAATGTTCATCACCTACTGGGGACGTCGACAAGACTGTGAGGCCATGAACCACGCTGGCTAATTTGCATTGTAAAGCTCGTTTTCCTGCCATCTAGAGCATTTAGAAAGTTAAATTTTCTCACCTCAGCCCCAAACTTGGTGGGACCGAGGTTGTTTTTAATCCCATATGGTGTCCCCACTGAGAAACCACCACCCAAATTAAGAACCCCTACTGAATTACCTTTGCCCTCAAGATGAGCTACTTTCTCCAAACTTTGGATTTGCCCCTGCTAGCTACTACAACAGAGATTAAGCATAAACTCAGAAAATGTGGCCTGCAGTCGAAAACACTTGAGAACCCCTGGAGTAGGGTGAATGGGGGAACAATACCAAATGGAGCACAGTTAAAGGTTCAAACAGCAATTTAATCATTGATCTATTTAAACTGGTTGTGTACGGGAGAGCAGAAAAGGATACAGTATACAAAGCGTCAGTGCAGTGGTTAACAAACGATTGCCCGAATGAGTTCAAATATGCTACAGTGAAGAACTAATTCATAGGATGTAACAGACTAATCCTTGAGTGGAATATAAAAGTTGAACAATACCACAGCTTATTGGAACATGTTTGTCAAATAACACAGGCTATTATTAAATATAATTAACTGTAGGATAGACCAAAGCTGGCGACTTGCTAAAATTAAACTTTCCTGAATTCAGCTGTTTTTTGTTGGACCATCTTGTATTTAATGGCAGTATGGATGTTTTATATCAATCTCTGGTGCATTAGGTCTGTTGTTTACACCATTTTTCAGGTCTGTAACACAACCTCACATGGTGGCAAGATAAAAAGCTACACGGTTCTAAAAATCCGCTACCTACACCTCACATGATCGAAAAGTTGCACAGTACGTCTGTTGAAATACGTACTGTCATGTAAATACCGAACATGAGCAATTAACCAAACTATTAATAATTGCCTACAAAGAGGCAAAAAATGAACAAATATCTTCGCAAGATCACGTTTTTAAACCCGTTTGCCCTTCAGAAACAAAGTGGTACTATATTTCTTACAAACCCAGCAAATTCTTAAAGCAGATAACATTTTGCATAAATTGTATGGGTGACTTAAGGTGTTCCTATAAACAACTGTCACCTCAAACTTACTTTACTTCATCCTTTCCTTAAACGTCACTTTGTTGCCTTTCCGCCACAAACTTTTGGGTCCTTCTGCCAAGGCAAAAAGACCCCGAAATCTAGTACTGTAAAGCATAAAGTTATAGCAGAATGACACCAGTTGATGCACCTTTACATAACAAAAGCCTGCCACATTTGATCCAGAGCATTCTAATAACTAAGAGTTTACAACTACAAATCAGGGTAAACCTAAAACCTATCATTTTTAATGAATTTTGTAGTAGACCCATGTATCTATACAGTATCTAATGCAAATGATCTTTCCATTGTTATCTCATCTTGACCATATCAAGGAGATATGTTACCAGCCACATAATTATATAATTAACTAAGTGACACCTTTGATCCATTGTCATCTTCAATAAACATACATGGCATAGCAACAATGCCTTTGATCCATTGTCATCTTCAATAAACATACATGGCATAGCAACAATGCCTTTGATCCATTGTCATCTTCAAAAACATTAATGATGCAGTAAACAATGCCTTTGTAATTCTTTCACACAGTCTCTAACAACTGTCTTTGTTTATCAATTTATTCAATCTCAAACAATACACAGGGAGACAGACTAGTGGAGGTTGTGCAGCAAGATATTCCTTTTACCAAGCAATCTGACAATAAGGAGAATCTGTCCACCAATGAATTGTTCATCTCCAGGTTCTGGATACTATAGATGGGCACAAAGATGAACTTCAGCAAAACCCTTTCTCTTGTTGGAAACACCAATATACAACACTGAAAATGTTTATAAACAGGACTAGATGTAAACACTTAGGAGGTAACATTAAGATTTTAAGGCATCAATGAAGTAATTATCAGTCAAAAGGTGAAGTGATAATTGATGGAAATTTTCAGCAACAAAGAGCCCTGTGCACAACAGAAATGTTAAAACCCATTCTATGGAATATGACCTTGGTGAGTTTGCCCTATTTCTCAACATAATCTAAGGAATGAAGCAAACTTGTTATGATGTGGATGTTTTACGACAAAAGTTTTTTAATCACCCACAGCTGCATTGTTAACTTGGTTAACCAGAAAGCCAAAAGGCTTAGTGATTCCTTGCCATATGGATATACTGCAACAAACATGAATCACCCACATGACAAGCATGAGATCCCTCACAGGTATCCTACTTGAGATATAATGTTAATAAGGTCAAAAGCTTTTGAAATCTTGTGACCCAAAATGACCTACATGCTAAATATGAACAATCCACAGACCAAGTATGAGATCCCTCATAGTTATCCTCCTTAAAATATGTTTGCTAGGTTTTGACCTTTTGTGACCTCAAATGACCTTTGACCTGCATGAAAACAGTAGGGATCATCTATTCAATTAAAAAAATCCACATGTCAAGTGTGAGATCCCTCACAGTTATCCTTCTTGAGATATCGTATTTACATGGTTTTCACCTTTTGACCTCTGCTGACCCCACATGACGTTTGAGCTCTACCAAAATAATAGGGATCATCTACTTAATATGGGCAATCCACATGCTAAGTATGAGATCCCTCAGTTACTCTTCATGCGATAGTGTTTACAACATTTTGACCTCTGGTGACCCCAAATGACCTTTGACTGCCACCAAAAACAATGGGGATCATCTACTCAATATGGACAGTCCACATGGTGAGTATGAGATCCCTCACACTTATCCTTCTGGAGATATCATGTTTACAAGGTTTTGATGTTTTAACCTCTGATGACCCCAAATGACCTTTGACCTCCATCCAAAAACAATAGAGATTATCTACTCAATATGGGCAATCCACATGCTAAATATGTGATCCATCACAGTTACCCTTCTTGAGATATCATGTTTACAAGGTTTTGATCTTTTGACCACTAGGGATCCCACATGACCTTTGACCTCCACCAAAAACAATAGGTATCATCTACTCAATACAGACAGTCCACATGGTAAGTATGAGATTCCTCACACATATCCTTCTGGAGATATCGTGTTTACAAGGTTTTGACGTTTTGACCTCTGATGACCCCAAATGACCTTTGACCTCCACCAAAAATAATAGGAATTATCTTCTCAATATGGGCAATCCAAATGCTAAGTATGAGATCCCTCACAGTTATCCTCCTTGAGAAATAGTGTTTACAATGTTTTGACCATTTGACCACTGGTGACCCCAAATGACCTTTGACCTCCACCAAAAACAATACTCAATATGGACAATCCACATGCTAAGTATGAGATCCCTCACACTTACCCTTCTTGAGATATCATGTTTACAAGGTTTTGACCTTTTGACCTCTGATGACCCCAAATGACCTTTGACCTCCACCAAAAACAATACTCAATATGGACAATCCACATGCTAAGTATGAGATCCCTCACAGGTACCCTTCTTGAGATATCATGTTTACAAGGTTTTGACCTTTTGACCTCTGATTACCCCCAGATGACCTTTGACCTCCACCAAAAATAAAAGAAATCATTTACTTAATATGGGTGATCCACATGCTAAGTATGAAATCCCTCAAAGTTACCCTTCTTGAGATATAGTGTTTACAAGGTTTTGACCTTTTGACCACTGGTGACCCCAAATGACCTTTGACCTCCACCAAAAACAATAGGGATCATCTACTTAATATGGGCAATAAACATGGTAAGTATGAGATCCCTCACATTTATCCTTCTGGAGATACCGTGTTTACAAGCAATTTCCAGGGTATTTACTATTTGACCTCTGATGACCCCAAATGACCTTTGACCTCCACCAAAAAGAATAGGGATCATCTATTTAATATGGGCAACCTACCTGCCAAGTATGAGATTCCTCGGAGTTACCCATCTTGAGATATCGCGTTTACAAGGTTTTGACCTTTTGACCTCCTGTGACCCCAAATGACCTTTGACCTCCATCAAAAACAATACGGATCGTCTACTCAATATGACCAACCCACACACTAAGTATGAGCTCAGTCATAGTTACCCTTCATGAGATATCGTGTTTACAAGCAAAGCGTCACACACACACACACACACATACATACATACACACACACATACACACACACACACGACATCACCATCGCATAGATTCCTTCTGCCTTTGGCAAGGAATCAAAAAAGTATAAAAAGTTTGGCTACACATTTGCCACAATGATGCATGAAGGTTCTAAGTTTCCTTTGGTTTTCCATTACAATGCAATGGTATCAGACAACAGTGTTATGGCTATACCAATTTTGGTGGAGGATTCCCTAGTGAAGAGTCTTAATAGACCTTAGTGAGTAAAACATCCAGCATCTATTAACATAAGAATTTTACTATTTAATGATTCCTGGTGAAATCCTACATACCTGGCATTTGAAGTGTTTTTCACTTAAATGCAATGACTGCAACATGTGAGTTTTACAGAGCCATGCGACTCTGAATTTCCCAAAATGTACACTTTATGGGCTTTTTACCTGTACCATATGTGACATTCTATGTCTCTTGCAGAATTGTCTCGTTACATGACATTTTCACAAAATGGACACATGAAGGGCCTCTTGCCTGTACGCATCATTTGATGTGTTTTGCAGTTTGCTTAAGATAAAATGACTTCTTACCAAATGACCCTTGAATGCTTTCTCACTGTATGCGTCATTTGTGTGTATTACAGACTTGCTCCTGGATAAATGGCCACTCAAAATACTAACACTTGAAGGATATTCATCAGTATACATAATTTCATGAAATTTACAGGATTATTTGTCAATGCAAGACAACCCCCACCCCCAACACAAGGTTGTTCCCCTGTATGCATCCTTTCAAGAGTTTTACAGGACCATTTGTTCCTATGTTCCTATATGGCACCTTACAACATTAACACTCGAGAGGGTTTTCACCTTTATGTGATCTTTCGTGTCTTCTGCAGCTTCTTCTACAGTAAAATGACTTCTGACAAAACTGACACATAAAGGGCTTTTCACCTGTGTGTTTCATTTCATGTGTTTTACAATAGTGTTTCCGAATAAATGACATTTCACAAAACTGACACTTGAAGGGCCTTTCACCTGTATGTAACATTTCATGACATTTCAAGTACCACTTTTCAGTAAATGACATCTTACAGAACTGACATTTAAAGGGTTTCTCACCTGTGTGTACCATTTCATGACTTTTACAGTTGTGTTTCTGGATAAATGACTTTTCACAAAACTGACACTTAAAAGGTTTTTCACCAGTATGTGTCATTTCATGTGTTCTGCACTTCCCCTTTGAAGTAAAGGATTTCTCACAAAAACTACACTTGAAGGGTTTCTCGCCTGTGTGTGTCAATTCATGATTTTTGCAATTCTGTTTCTGGAAGAATGACTTCTCACAAAACTGACATTTGAAGGGTTTCTCACCTGTATGTGTTAATTCATGATTTTTACAGTTACCCTTAGAACTAAACAATTTCTCACAAAACTTACATCTGAAGGATTTTTCAAATGAATGTGCCTTTCGGCACTGCTTTGGTGCTTGGCTCTGCTTTGTACCAAAGGACTTCTCACCTACATGTGTCTTTTCATGTCTTTTACAGAACCACTTAGTAGTGAATATTTTCTCACAAAACTGACACATGAAAGGTTTCTCACCTGTATGTATCATTTCATGTCTTTCACAGGTCTGCTTCGTGGTAAACATCTTCTTACAAAATTGACACTTAAATGGTTTTTGACCTGTATGTGTCATTTCATGTATTTTACAGTTCTGCCTAGTATTGAACAATTTCTCACAAAATTTACATTTGAACGGTTTCTCACCTGTATGTATCCTTTGATGTCTATGGCATGATGACCTAGAGCTGAAAGACTTTTCACAAAACTCACATTTAATGGACTTGTAATGGTTGTAAATACTTTGTGTTATGTTCAACTTCTGTAAATTACTTTTGGACAACTGACAATGGTTCTCCCTTATAATGTCATTAAGTTCATTAGAGCCCTGCCCTCCTTTACTTGTAACATTACAAGCAATACTCTTCCGTTTTCCACTTGTATGACACTGCTGCTGTTTAGAAGACCAGCCCAACTGAATAAATGAATGTTCATCTGTAATCACTCCATAGGAAGATAGGTGTTGACCTGTGCTTTCTGATGAAATATCTTGAGCAGGAGACATCAGATGAGAAACACAATATGGCATCAGATAATCTTTTAAGTGAAAAGAAGAGACAGGTCACAATCCAAACACAATGCAAGGGTACAAAAATGTAATGTAGTTTCAACACTATTCATACACAGGCCTGGACGTTGCATGCACATGGTAATAAAACTTGGAGATCATTTACATGACTAGAAGGGGGATTTGTCCAGTAAAAATTTTGCTATTCTGCCTGCTCAAAATGTGACAACTTAAAAAAAAAATGCTGGAAGTAAAATGATACCACCAGGATGATATTTTTTTTCTTGGACTTAAATTCTTCACTCTGATGCCCACAATTTTGTTAGTACCTAGACCTCCTTATCATGGGCTAATTGGCACATATCTTTTACATTCCAACAGTATACCATCTCCCTTATTGTCACAAACCTAAGTCTGGAAAAATGCTTCTTAAAACATTCTGCTTTGTATTCAACACTTCAAGTAGCATTCACACATAAAGTAACAACTCATGTATTGAACAATAAAGTTACAGGCAGCACTTAAATATCACCCCTGGTGCAGTATATAATTAAAACTGTGGAACCAGAAACTGACTGGAAATAGGAAGAAATTTGCAAAAGTTTTATAGGACATGCTTTCCAACTAATTTCCCACTTAAACACTTTGACTAAAATGTGTTTCAACACTTTTCCAAAGATGGACATGGTCATGATCCACTTAAAAGCACTGTGTCTTTTCTTTAATTTATGACTATTAACTTTTTTCAACATCTGTCACTTCTTGCATGTTCTTTGTATGGCTGTCTCTTAACTTTGCTTTTCACACACTTGAACCCAAGACCAGAGAAATATTTTGGTTTTGTCAATCCATTTTATACCTTCATTTCTGTGTATACATACCCTCTTCCCCCTGGTCAGAATCTTCATTTCTGGTTACATCAGCAGCAATCACACTTTCTGCATTCTCTGCTAAGGGCTCATCTTCTTTAACATGTACAGTCACTTGTACAGTTGTATCCTCAAAACCTTTTTTCGAATGAAAAAAGAATTTAACACTTTTGGTCCATGCCACAGAATGGAAGATTGCCATACCAATTTATCAAACCATTGACAGTACTTTAAGATTAAAAGTTAATTAATTTTGTCACAAGATCATGCCTCACAAGTATTACATGCTATCAATGTGAAACCAACATAGTATAGGCACATGGACCCATACATTTTTGTAAGCTACAGGGGTACTGTGTTGGACATACATTTTTGGGGGTTTCCATGACAATCAGAACCAAAACATTGACCACAGTAAGAGTTTAAAGTACATATGCCATACACATGTGTAAAAGATCACTGCACAACGAAAAGACAGTTGTTGAGCAGTAAAAAGCTGGCAACTTTGCTGCCATTTAAAAACCATGTGAAAACCACTTCTGACCAGTCCTGGTTTTTCCTAGCTTAAAGTGTGAGCAATGAGAAATTCCTCAAACTGTTGTCAAACATTTCTAAATTGTGTCAAAATAAATGTAGAGATCCATCAACCAATAGCATCAAATATACAGTACAATCATGGGTAATGTATGGAAGGTTTTGTAACCACAGGCAGATGGAATTTGCAGTTCCTTGACACACTATGTCAAAAAGTGTGCTGCTTGCCTTAGGTTTGAACTTGTAAGTTCAAATAACACTATAATTTGATAATAGACCAGTTTGTAAACGGTATATGCCAAAGGACCTAAATAGTTTAAATTTATGTTCACAAGCAGTAGCATACTTTTACACACTTACACCGTACCCAAATCAACCGTTTCTGTTCATCAAAACCATGTCATCTACTCCCCATCCACATCAGCCATCTTCATACTACAATACATATGAGGTTAACACTTTTTCCCTTCTTGAAGTGTCTGTCATTCTCACCTTTCCTCATCTGACCTTTGACCTGCATGCACATGAAAGGCATCTGGCACCCAACATAGCATATCAATATACAGTAAAACCTCGTTTATCCGAACACATCGGGACCGAAGCTTCTTCGGATAACGAAAAAGTTCGGATAAACGAGGTTCCAATGTTTTGCCTTAAGTACGGTACACTGGGTCCATATAAGACAGTGTGTCAACACATTTCCAAAATAATTCCGAAAAGGCTTAAAATTGCAGACAAAATCCCCCAAAATATTGATTTACTATTTTTTGTGACCGATGATATGACAAATAAATTTTAAGACATCTAAAACAGAGATTTTATTCCAAAAATTTGAGCCTTCGCTGGTCTGAATGACCAATGCTTTCTACACACTAAATGAATGTGTGTGCTCAAGAAAAGCTGTAACGATCTGGAGAGGTATCTAGAGTATCAATTCTGCAAAAATTTCCAAAATTGTTAGAGACACATGTGTAGGAGACTCTCAAACAGCAGTTCGCAATGTTTTTGTAAGGTCTACTTTCATTATTTTTAGGTATGAAGCCCACTACGTTACTAACTTTTCAGATTTAGTGAAACTAAGACTTACGCTAGCCTAACGTATTTTTGTATGAGAGGATATTGAGCCTATACCGACACATGGCTTCTAACAAGAATTTCAAAGCAAATACGTACGATATTTCTTCCAAATTTGACAAAGAGATAACAGATTGTTTTCTATGTCCACATGTCGGCTGTTTTAGCCATCGTGACATCTTTCCATTACTTTTAAAGTCCCGAGAAAAATTAGTGCATTTCTGCAAAAATTTACGTTGAATTTTGCCTTGTAAAGCACTTAAAACTTGGTGTATACTACTGTAAATGTGTTGACTATTATTGTTGTTAAATCTGACGGCTAGTTCGGATAAACGGGGTTTCGGATAAACGGGGTTCGGATAAACGGGGTTTTACTGTATACCCAAAATTGAAACTCATAAGGATCACACTTCTTGGGGTGTACTGTACTATACATACTGCATATTAAGCAGCATTTCACATTTACACACATTTCACCATGTTTTCCTGTAACAAAGTTATCTTCACCAAAACCATATCCTCTACACTCAGTCTACATAAGGCACCTTCACACCCCATCTACCCCTATCTGAAACTCCTTAAGGGTCATTCGACATGAAATCAACGAATTTCCAGGACATTTTGGCATGCCACCTCTTAGATTTGGCTAATTTTTGGCTCATTTGTAGCAGTATATGACTTAATGGAAAATGTCAAAATTGAGCATTCTCAGCCATGTTCTTTTCAAGTTCTGGCCAATTAAAGTTAAGGTGCCACACCCACTTAACAACATACTTTTCTAATATAAAGTTACATATACATTAAAGGTCTGTGAGCATGTAGTTAGATGAGATTTAATGACACACCAACACGACTGTGTCATATAGTGTCAACGAGACAAAAAGGTAAAGTTTAGTTTCATATATGGTTCAAGTTCAAGTTTGGTTCAAATAGAGCTCAAATACGGTGCAAGTCCTTCCCTTCAGTCGCCTCTTACGACAGGTTTGGAAATACCGTGGGCATATTCTACAACCCCCAGCCCACAGGGGGCCTGTGAGCATGTAAATGTGATACCTGTACCTGCCTGTCTGATATGAAAAGCATTAAAAATGTTAAGTAAAGCCACAAGTTCCCATCAGAATCCATCAACTACTGACCATTTTACAGACAATTTTTGTTTTGCACTTTCATCATGAATAAACATAAGCTACATATGCAAATTTTTGACATGGAGAAAGGTACTCATGAAACAGTGCTATTTTTTCCTTTCTTTGTTTAGCCTTCATTCCAAGGACATTTCAAATGTTGGTTTGCCCTGAGTAGTTTATTTTGGAAGTATCTATTTTACCGCTTTAAAACTGTCCACATTAAACACCTATGTAGAACTAGCTAGAAAGTAACTAACAGATAATCTATAATGGATTAACAAAAGAAATACAGGCACTGTGCAACACACCACAACACAACTTTGCATAGCTAATGAGTGATCTCACAAATTTTCAAACTTTGAAGAGGTGTATCTTGAGAATGGTAAAAGATATTCAAATAGTTCCAACAGATTTTTCATCACGGCATCTTGCTCTAACATTGTTGAGTAAAATAACTGGTATGGTTACATGTCCACAGACGTTAACCTAAAACACAAAAACACTAACTAAATTGTTATTTGTGGGGGGTCTGTTTGATAATTCATCCAGTGTAATTTAAAGATGGTGAAGTGCTTCATTCCAATGCCCACAATTGAATAAATACATGATAGCTATCAGGGGACATACATGTATACACATAAACTGTTAGTATGTATACACATACATACAGTGTGTGACTTGTTGTGAATGTAAGTAACGTAAGTCTGGAACAAACTGTATGCTTTCTTAATAAATACTGCTATAAATTCAACACTTAAAATCATGGTGACATGCCACCACAAAGAGCTATTTTCACTTGGCAGTTAAAGAATAAAATCCCCCAGTGAAAAATCCCTTGGAATTATTTCAGTATCTTTACTGTTTTCCAGTAAAGACAACTGTAGCAATCACAACTGCATGGCAATAGCAGCAATCACATTGATCTCTTCAAAATTTGATGGTTTCTGAAGTAACTCATTACCTATGCAAAAATAATGATATGGAGTGCTGCACACTGTAAGACTTCTTTTGTTAACCCTATATAAATTACCTCTTACTTTACTGATCAGATAATTTAATGTTTGGTGAGTGATGTCAATATTTTTAAAGGAAACAATTTTAACTTCCATAACACATCCCTCAGGGGATAAAAATGTTAAAAGTGTCTTTGAAATGAGGTTGAAAAAAAAAAACTAGCATTAGCTACATCTGGTAGGTCAATCTTTCGACATCACAAATTGGCATTAGCTCACATTTATTCATGATACAAATGTGAAATATGAATTACCCTGCAAAATGATCAATATTTGATAGATTTTGATCAGAACTGAAGTTATTTCCTGGATTTTTAATGTCTTTTACATCAAATATCCAACTATGTAATTTTCATGTCACTAAACTTTTAGGAAGCATTCATACATACACTGACAACACATGTACTAATGAGGTTACAGTATAGGACAACATTTCATAGTTACCATGGTAGAGCATATATTTAAAATTGTGGAGATGGAAACTGAATGCAAATCTGGCAGAAATTTTTTCTACATTTAGGGCATGCTTCCAACTAATTTTCCACTAATAAATAAAGCCTGACAACTTTCAACACCTTTCCAAAGATGGGCACATGATTGACTTTAAAAGTATCGTTATTTGTTCTTCTCTGCTTCATCACTAATTCCCTTCTGCAATTTCCTGTCCTGTGTATTTGTCTTCCCTATTGATCATTTGGTTTTTCAGTCCATGTTACATTATATACAAACCTTCTTCCACCAGGTCAGAATCTTCATTTCTGGTAACAGCAGCAATCACATTTTCTGTATCCTCTGCATCTTCTTCCACTTGTACGGTCACTTGTACATTAATGTCCTGCACATCTTTTCATCAAATGAAAAAAAAAAGAAAAACATAGATTAATCATTGTGACAGAACATTAGATGTCCATATCAATTTCACCTGACTAGATAATCTATGAATAAAGTTTCATTAAGTTTATACAGTAACCACAAGAAAATGCCCTCTTAGCTTTGTGATGCTATAATAGAGAAACCATGGTAGTATACGCATATTGAACCTTAGATTTTGTGAGATACAGGGGTATTGAACATTCTTTTATGGGAGTTTCCATCACAAGCAGAACCAAAACATTCATGATATTAAGAGTGCATTTATGTCATACACATGCATGAGAGGTCATCTAACAATAAATGCAGAGTTCATGGGTAAAAACAACAAATTTGTGGCCAGTTAAAACCATGGAGAAAAAAGCTTTTACCAGTACCTGGTGAAAGATGGTAAAAGCCTGGTACTGATTTTTCCTACCTAAAAGTGTGGGCATCAAAAAATCCCCAAACTGTATTTAAACCTTTCCAAACCTTGAGGAGCTCAGTGTACAGATCTATGCATCAGACATTAACATAAAAAACACAGTACAGAGGGTTTTGTAGCCCAGTGGAAATATTGCATGAAAGTGGGGCTGCTTGCCTTAAGATGGTGAACTGTAGTTCAAATAATAGGACAATGATAGGTGAAGATTTTGCAAACAGTATACATCGATGATGCAATTTTAAATTCATAAACAGGCAGTATTATTTCCTGGCCAAATCTGTCCTTAACCAGAATTCTAAATACACTGAGGTTTTGATGAATTCACTTAACACCAGACTTCACTAGACATAACCGTGAATGGTCTACAGTACCGCCGGGAGTAAACGAGAGCAAAACATCGTCTTACTTGGCGTTTAATCCGCTTAGACAAGTAAACTCGTTTGCAACGTCTTATCTTTTGTTGGTTTTGAATAGATCCATGGCAACAAGTCAATCATTGCTGCCCATTGTTGTGAACGTTGTAAACTCGTTTACACATTGTCAGTACGTATAATCCCCCTTTTATGCGTCCCGTAAGCACCTCTTTTGTTCGGCAGGGCTTGTTTACAATCAGTTAGGTTGGATAAAAGTACAGAGCTACTGTACAATGTAACGAAGTTCAAATACGCACGTGGGAAATAAACCTGTTAGCAATTTGCATGGAAGTACCTCCAAGGCAGTACTTCCATGATAAAAGTGGGTCATCAAACACTTCAGAGCGACTTATGTAACTACCCAGTACAGACGAAAAAAAGTGAGAAAATATGTGAGAGACATGAGCCCAAAAGTGTGGTGGGAATGAGACTTATTGGCAAAATTCCGTCACCGTAGTACACGAAAACCTTGCGAGTTTGAATCACGGTTATAATTAATGGCAGGGCAAAAATTTGGAACTCCCTCCGAAAAGTCAGCACACCTTCTTTTAGCAATTCAAACCGAGCAAACTGCTTAAGTTAACACAAGGGAATGCTATTTATTCCGACATTCTTACATCTCCATAACAGTTCCTACAACTGTCCGTTCGATTAGGGTTGTTATAATTAGGGTTACATTTGGGTCAAACGTATGGAGACATCGCGACCTCGGAACATAAACGTGGAACCACTCATCTATCGTGTTGGTAACTTGGTAATCAGCAACTCGATCACGATCGCTCAGGATTGTCTGTGTACGATACAGGATATCACACTTCGAAAAAATTATTTTATTTGAAATTTACGTAAAGCTAGTAAGCCTATACGCTTTTTTTTTTTTTTTTTTTATTATCGCCGAGTAGCGTTGGATAATCCCGACGATAAAGCATGATGTTGGCACGACAGAAAGGCTGCACTGAATAGTTCAGTCTAATGTTCCATCAAAATGTTAATGTGTGACAGTATAAACATATGGATGAAAAGCACTCGAAAAATAACGAAAGTTTATATGCATAAAGTATGAAAGCTTTGACGTGATTGCCGATCGTATGGTGGGACTAATTTGTACACTCTTGCGGTGATCGAAAATTCACAGCGCAACTGCACATTTAACCGGGAACAGAACGTTACAAACATGCTATCATATTTGACATTAAAAAAAAGTACCGATGTTCCATTCCTATGCAAAAAACCAAGATCGGCACTCATGGTTTTGGCTGTGAATGACTATAAATTTCAATGCCCGATTGACCAAGTCAGTCGCTTAATTATGTAGAGCGGCATACCTACTTATATCATGTAACGGCAAAGCGAAAGTCAAATAGACGTATTCATATGAAAAGAGAGCTTGCGTTCCTGCTTTTTAGCACATGCCCTTGCAACTCTATAGTTACGAACTTACAGTATTGTCGAATTAAAAAAAAATAAAAAAACGTGGATGATAATCTACCATAATTGAACTACAAAATACGCGCTACTTTTCACATGAAAAGTTACGTTTGTGTTCATTTTGTTTTCAGTGCATCAGTTAAGTCGACTCTTATTTTTACTTGTTTCTGACTAGTTGTGACTTTGAGATATACGTCTTTTAGTGGTAATTCGAAAGGATAGTTACATACATCAATGAATTTTGATGAAGAAAATACTATCGTTCTGTGCAGAATTCAGATTTCAAGTTTTAAAATTTGCCGGCCCAGCGGGCTACGGTATGCTAGCAGTACACCTGCCGAAAAATTTCTTTATTGCATTAGGTTGTGCGACCGAACTTGTTATGATTTTTTTCATTTTCAGTTCCTTTTTGTCCATTTTAAATGGTTTTCACAAGAAGGACATGAAAGCATGAAAACTTTTGAGAGATGAAGTTAGATGAGGTTTTATGGCTTATAACCAAATTGGTTTAAGTCGGGCTGGCCACAGCCTTTTTTCCAGTTGTGGCCCACTGGTTTGTTTTCCCTACTCCATTGCTCCAAAACTTAAGAGAGAAAAGGGAAAACAAACTCAACAAAACTGGTAACAGGTGCAATCGATGAAACCTTTGGACTTCCACAAAATATTCCATAACATCTGTTCCTTCTAGTGTTTTATAAAATCTCACACAACATACAAACGCTCTGCGTTTTTTTTTTCAAAGTAACAAAATAGAAAAAAAAATGAATGATATAATACCAATCAAGTACAGATGAGGTACGGTACCGTAAATAAAATATGAATCTTACCCATTGTATGAAATAGGATATCTTTGGTCCAAAGGAAATAATAATCCAATTAAATTCCACTTAGAGTATAGAAAATCTCACGAAGAGAGACTGAGGAAAGCGCTGAAGCGGCAACCTGTTTCAGAACCAAGTGGTGGAATCTTCCTATACCCACACATGTTGTTTTAGTATAAACCCTCTCCTTTCCAAATTTCACCACCCCACCCCCATCCCCACCTTGTCTGCACCTAAATGCCCCAGCCTCGTACAACCGTCTGCTTTATAATCAGAACGTACGAAGCTTCGGCCCTTGCGCATTCTTCAAGCCATGGATTTGCCAACCCTTTGACTATCTTGTTTATAAAATAATAAACACTTGCAAAGTATGCATGCCCTGTTTTTGTCGGTACTATTGGATTTTTTTTTTAAAGTGCGAACTATTCCGCCTTTGCCTGGATTACCAGTAATGATAAGAGCACGGAGAATGTTTACTGAGACACCACTTATTGCTGCGGTAAAACCCTATCGCAATTTAAGTAAGAACTGCGCTGTTTGAAAGTCCAACATCTGAACTTCACAGACGGTCCCTTTGGACCAGACACTGCAGTGTGTTCGTTATGTTTGGCGCAGTGAGCTTACATACAGTACGGTACATAGAAAAACATGTTCCTACAGGTTGGAGCCCAGTCCTACCTGAAGTCTGTACAGCTCGTGTTTGTAAAACATTCCTTTGCGTTTATCCATCCAATGACCATGGTTTAAAGGTCGTACCACTGCATACAGCCAATCAAAATTCAGGATTTCGGAGCGTAGGCGGGAATTTCCAATTACGTCACACTTGTTCACACTTGTTCATCGCTGAGTGAGTTTGTCGGCCCACATGCACGGCCCCCAAGCCCAATTTTTTTTCCCACGAGGTTATGGGCAAATCTGGTTTTCAAATTTTTTTCAAATTTGTTTCTAAATAGTGGCTGGGGTTATTTCTAAGGTTAGGGTTACGTGGAATAGGGTTATTTGGCCTGTTCTTTCATAATCTGGAGTCAGAATTACAAAAAAATGGTTCAAAAGCTGTCATTTTGGAATTAGGGGTGTGGCCTATTTCCAAGAAGCTGATTGGTCCATTGGCATGATTTGCCCATAACCTCGTGGGAAAAAAAATTGCGCGGCCCGCAACTCCGCAAGCGGAAAATTGTTATGGACATTCTTTATGAAGAAAGGGTGCATACTGCATTGTACATAGACAGTAGGAGTTTGATTACCAAAAATAAGAATATGAAAATTGTGTGGAAGTAAATTTCAAGAAAAAGAAAAATGATGTAGGCCTACCGAAGCTGTGGCCGCTGAAAGCGCCGCCGCAGCAGTTAAAAATGCACAGACCAAAATGCTGTAGTGAAACGTTTCTTCTTGTTACGAACATGGCGGTTGCAAGTACCACGCACTTGAATGTTGTATGCAGATTAGGTGCAGGGACCAGCTTCGGCACATCGGTATGCTTTTCAGCATGGGCGACAAGGTGACCGAATTCATAATTTGTACGGAGCGGGCCGGGAAGATAATGTAGAATGCGGCAGCTCGGCGGAGATTGTGGGCCACGAGTAGGTCTATACAACCAAGCCCAACGATTGTTTAAGGGTGCAATATATATATAGCCTAAAGTCGCTTCATTGCTTCGTTTTTTTTTTTCAATATTTGACAAAAAAAAACTTATTTTATTACAAAAAAAAATCTATACTCCAGAAGGAGGCGCCATTCGTTTCGATTTGTAAACAAGGAAATAACTTCAATACAACCCAGGAATGTTGGTTTTGTGGATTGCAGAATTGCTCTGCTTTCCAAACGGTATGCAGATTTTCGGTTACAGCCCACGAGACCGAAGGTTCACGAGACCGAAGGTCCGCGAGACCGAAAATGAAACAGGGTCCACGAGACCGAAGGTCCGCGAGACCGAAAATGAAATAGGGTTCACGAGACCGAAGGTCCGCGAGACCGAAAATGAAATAAGGTTCACGAGACCGAAGGTCCGCCAGACCGAAAATAAAATAAGGTTCGCGAGACCGAAGGTCCGCGAGACCGAAAATAAAATAAGGTCCGCGAGACCGAAAATAAAATAGGGTCCGCGAGACCGAAAATGAAATAGGGTCCGCGAGACCGAAAATGAAATAGGGTTCACGAGACCGAAATTAAAAATCCGCTCGCGAGGCCGGAACGTTCATGCCAGAAGGGTGGTGTTGCAAGTGCAACGCTTTAGTTTGCAAAATGTAAATACTACAGGGTGCCAGCATTAACTTAAAGCGGAGCGGAGCAGTACGGCGGACTGAAACTTCTGTCGGTCTCGCGGACCCTTTCTCATTTTCGTTCTCGCGGACCTTTTCTTATTTTCGGTCTCGCGGACCTTTTCTGGTTTTCGGTCTCGCGGACCTTTTCTGGTTTTCGGTCTCGCGGACCTTTTCTCACTTTCGGTCTCGCGGACCCCTTCTCACTTTCGGTCTCGCGGACCTTTTCTCATTTTTGGTCTCGCGGACCTTTTCTTACTTTCGGTCTCGCGAACCTTTTCTCATTTTCGGTCTCGCGAACCTTTTTTCATTTTCGGTCTCGTGGACCCTTTTTGTTTTTGATTTTCGGTCTCGCGGACCTTCGGTCTCGTGGACCTTCGGTCTCGTGGGATGACCCCAGATTTTCAGCCCCAAATAACTGACGCTCGCTGCAAACCATAGACTCTTGGAACTTACTAACAGGTGGTTCAAAGTATGGGTCCAGCATCATTTATTCAGTAAAAAATAATGTGCCAAGCCAATTGGCTATACTCAAACGGTTTCGACCTTAACCGTCGGATCCCGATATGATGTATGTATAAACACGAAATCTTCAGAGCAAATGCATTTTAAAATTAGCCACTGCGAATATGTTTGTTAAACTGATGAGTAAGACTTTCATGACTTAGGAGGCGGATCCAGGAATACTCAGTGGGGAAGGGGTAAAACAGACTGGTCGGCCAGGGGTCAGGAGCGTGTTATGGGTGCTGCCCGAGTCGATTTTGCCTAATTTCTGCTCACAGTTGAGGCACAGATACAAAAAATGGTGGATCATTTCCATTCCTCAAAATTTTTGATTGCTTCCCCCCGCCTTTTTCACTGGGGGACGAATAGGCCTACCGTTCATCTTCAGAGATTGTCCATCAAATAGTTTGGGTGTGTTACTATGCGGGTTGGTCGTAGTAGGACTGGAGGGGACGGGAAGAACTTAAAACAAGATAGGAAGCCGTATCCATAGGTTGTCAAGAGGCAAAAGGGGGCTGCGTTTAGAATGTACAAATTGACACCGAAAGGGGTCAATTCTCTTGAAACTGGGTGTTTAATAGGGAAAATGAACTTGAAAATCTAGCGTAACAACCGACTTCAATCCGCACCTCAAAAGAATAACTTTTGCCGTAGAGAAGTTACGGAGAAGTTACGCTGCAGCAACGATCCTGAAGGCCGATCGATATTAGGCCGAGTCAATATATAACAGAGAGGTAGAATGACTGAATTTAAATCGGCCGTGTTATTTTGAAAGAATTACTGAGATGCTTTGCAGATTGTGGCGGGGATTGAACAATTTTGAATTATTGATGCACCCTATTTCAAAGGTTGCTGCACGAATAAAGGTGACCACCCCTCCTTCCCCTACCAAATGAGATATCGGCGCCGGCGACAAGTAAGCAGGCTGGGACGATGAACTGTTGCAAACTAAATATTCTTTATTTGGCCTAATATACAGTAAGTGGACGCGGGGCCAGAATCTACAGTACTTTTCTGCACTTGTTTTTAAGTAGTGTAAAACCGTCTACAGCCGGCAGAACATGGTAATACTTTCGCAAAACAGAAAACGGAAATTCACGATTTTTACACACACAAGAAAAATGGAAATGCAAATTACTGAAGAAATTTACACTTAATCACCGGCGACCTTAAAAATGTTTGGTATCAGTTGCAGCGTGGGTCTAGTTGATTGTACTGTGAAGAAGTCCAGGTCTAGCTGGATTATTAGTCCCGTACCATATCCATATAGCCTGACCAGTTGTTTGTGTATTGAGTTTAGAAGGACGGAACTTAACATATTGTTTGCATCTATAACATCGCTAGACGGTCCACACACAGGCGTTTTCAGCATTATAATATCGCATTTGTATTGCTCAGAAAACCTGTGGTCTACGCTACGCTTGTGACACCTTTGTTTTCTGATCGATTTCCTAGTGTTAAGTTTAAGTTCACCTCATTCTCAGTCTTATTCAACTGCTTGTTTGTTTCCTATTTTACTGTTCTGGCTAAAGTCATGTAACACAGGGCAACAGCCATTTCCGTGTAATCGGATTTGAAGATTACTGGGCGGCCTATTGTTGAACAACTCTCCTCCTTTACGCTACTTGAACCGGACGTTCCATTTTTGCCCTGAGTTTTCTGCTCATGTAGTCCCTGAACTAGTAAGCTGTTTATTTTCTTTAACCAGTTCTCTGCTGTAACAAAGTCAGCAAGAATTAACGAAACAAAATTTCTTAAACACAAACGTTCATTTCGGACCATGTATCAAAATAACGCCAAACTCAAAATGGGCCAAGCTGAAGGCAGTAACGTTCGATTGATCCCTATTTGTGAAAAGCACTGTCGGAAAAAAAAACCACACACACACACATTGCCACGTGTTTCAATATAAACTTGAGTTAAGAACAAAATAGAGTGAAACTTTCCAGTCTTTCGGATCATGTGTCGTATAAAGGCAAGAAAAAATAGTCTACAGTGGGATATGCTCAACAGTGGAGCTCCGTATGGTGGGCCGCAAAGTCTGGAAAAAAAGTCTTCGGAAAGTTTGCTTTTACCGTTATCCTCTACTGAAGTTTATCTCAACAGACACGGAAGGAACTTTTGTTTATTCGTTACACAGTGCTGAAACTTGTCTCATATGGTTTAAGTTAAAATAAATACAAGTGGAACTTCAGTTTGTATATTCAATCCCATCGTATGCACGTACAGTAATAGGGGTCCTCGGGAAATTCAACAATCAAAAGTGGACCTTGTGTTTCAAGAGATTCAGACATCCTGTTGTACAGTATACTGTACCTTGCACAGTGCTTGGATAATTTAATGTCCAGAGCGATTCTCAAATAGGCCTATGAACTTTTTTCTCAAGTTTTGCATAACTTGCCTACCTATCCAACCTACCGACCTTATCGTTTTTGTACCATTAAATTCGTAGAGGATAGACTTTTGGGGGATTCAAGCGCCCCCATTTTTTTGCAAGATTTTCACATTTCTTATCCAAACTAAGCTGAAATCTGTTAGTTCTTAAGCTGCGGTAGAGCCAGTGGGCCGCGGCAGACAACTCTCCACAGGGGCGCCTCAGTGTCCGTGATCTTTTATTTTTATAGTCAGATCTACACAAAAATTTCCAAGCAAATTCGTCATTTGGCGAGCAGCATCAAAATCGCATGTAATGTAACGAAGATTTTGGTGATTAAAATGTTACTCGTCGACTGATGGGAGTCGGCGAGTGGTTTTGTCGGGGACTGGTCACATTTAGGCCCAACATCATTTCGGTGGGCATACGTTACCGATTGAGCTTGAAAATTTAGGACAAGGTCTAAGCCAGGTCATATATACGGCGCCACAATGGCTAGACAGTTACACATCCCGTCTTACTCGCGGTGGATGATCAAAGATACCGCCGTGAGAAAAATATGGTCATTGACCCAGCTGTGCGAAGTGTTCACGTATGATTGACAGATTCTAAGAAATTCTTGAACCCTGGGAGAACGGGGATTGTATTTATATTTTGAAAACAACAGATTACAACGTTTTACACCAGACACCGCGCTTAGTCTGCGTTGTGCTGTATAAGCAGTTAGTGCCAGGGTAACAGCTTCTTGTCGTTTAAATTCTTAACATTGTAGGCTATCGAGTTTAGTCAACGTGTTATAACATCCGTCCATATTGACGAGGCTTGATTGATTTAATCGGATTTAAGTTGGACCATACAAGTTTTTTTGTGTGGAATATATAATCTTTACCTAAGGTAAGACATTTTTAACAATAGTTTCAGCCCCAGATTTCCTTAGGCCTACGGGGAAGAACGTGCTGATTCCGCTTAGAGCAGGGGTCTCCAAACTTTTTTGCTTGGTGGCCCCAACTTTCTACTCCGGAATCTTGGTGGCCCTCAAATTGACGGGTCGGTGAGAGGAGCTTGATTTAACTTGGTTATGTAGTGTTAATAAAGCAGGGCACTGGTTCTTAGATTAGAATCAATCCCATTGCTTATTTTAATGAGAAATTTGGCAATTATTTTTCGCTCCGGAATCCTTTTCGCGACCCTCCGAAATATTTTCGTGGCCCTCAAAAGGGTCGCCACCCCTAGTTTGCCGACCCCTGGATTAGAGTACACATTACTAAAAACAACTGGCGTACCCCCCCCCCCACCATTCCCATCAATCATTTAAGCAGCTGGGGGTGGTTACCGTATAACCTTCACGAACCGATCATTATAGACATGTAGCTTATAGTTTATATAGTCAAGGGCAGCTACGGGCCGAATGTAGGCGTTCAGATGCTAGCAGGTCTAGCATTTCGGTGATTTTATAATTTTTGCCCAAAATTTGATTGATCCATGCTGCAAGTGTTGACTTTATTTCTGAACTTTGTTTAATAGGCGTTTAAGATGGCATTGGCAAGTAAAAGCGTGAAAGTTGTAATTAGCATTGTAGTGCAAGAACATTTAAAACAAAATGTCCGCCATAGAGACAGTGATTATTAAAATCGGGACTGTTTGGAATTTATACAAATCTCCACAGAAAGGGGCCATCGCTCTCAAAATTGCGGGTTTTATCAAGGGAAGATAAATTAGCGTCACCGAAAACAAATTGCAGTCCACCTTCACAAAAAGGATATCTTACAAGGCTGCAGTCGGTTTGTTTTGTAGATTTCGTCAATGGAATTTTTTCCATGATTATGCAATGCGTGCAGGTGTTTATTGTATGTAAAAGACGAAACAAAAAAGGTTTGTGTTTTAAACGCCAGCGCGGTGTTACCCGATGAACTTTTAGTTTAAGTACACACGAGGAAAAAAAATATACTTCACTAGACATACTGTTATCTTAAAAATCAAATATAAAAGCCGCAAAGAGTCAAACGACAATATTTTGAAAAGCAGAAAACAGGAATTTGCGATAATTCTAAAACAGAACAAAACAGATAGGGTTACGTTAATTTATAGACAAACCTAAAACACATGATAAACGGCTAAAGCGGGGATCGTGCGTGAATTTTAGCTCAAAAAATTTGCGTCAGAAAAAATTCCTACCCATACCGAGCGAGTCTAATGATATAATAACGATCACGCTGCTATTACTGGTGGTACAGCTAGAATCGTTAACTGCAGTAAACTTCACTTTTCCTACGTTCCAGAACTTTTTTCTTTCCAAAACTTACGAAATTTACTAATAATTGTAAAGAAAAATTCGACAGTGAATGATGGCCCTCTATTTTTCTTTCTATGTACAAAAAAGACTCATGACGTTTCAGGCTAACTGATGTAATATTTCAAAGGTCATGCAATCGTGAATTTCGTTCTGGAAAGGATTTTGCAAACGTGCAAGAATATTTCCGAACGAACGGAAATATTTTTGACGGAAGGAACGAACGCTTTTGGAACGTTCTCGATTTTTTTTTCCTCCTAAACTTTCAAATTTATTTATAATTGTAAAGTGATTTTCGAAAGTAAATGGCGGCCCTTTTCTTCCTTTAATGTCCAGAACGATTTCCAACAAACGTTTACTCCAGTTTTGCTCAAGTTGCCTACTTATCCAACCCTACCACCATATTTTTTTGTACCATGAAATTCATAGAGACAAGAGTTTTGGGGGATTTCTGGTGCTTTCTCTTGCAAGGAGGTATTCGCCGACCGAGAAGGGTGTTTTATTAGTTGATAACTGTATTCACGAGGCCCCGCTAGATCGAAGATTCTCTGCACCCGGGATCACCAACAGTAGGTTGTGCCAACCTTCGATATAGAAAACCCGCCTGTATACTTAAACCTATCATTTTCGTTTTCCATTGTAAACGGGACCTTTATTCAAATGACACTGAAATTCTAAGCTAGCATTAGAGGATAATTATTAATTTTTCGGTCCATTCGTTGGACAGTTGGATCATGACTTGTGACCATGTTTACGATTTTTATACGCGTACAATCTCCGAGTTTTCGGGAAAGTGTTGTGCGTGATTTCGATCTTTACAAATTACGTCCGGTTTTGGTACGAACTTTAACGGTGCAAACGAGCAAACGGGAAGTTATAAAAAGATCGAAGTATCGTATAGCGAATGTTTTAAAAGAATGATCTAGCTCTGCGACAGAAAATCGAACTGAAAGTAGTAACATACTTTGGGTATTCAATGAAACAGCCTCGAGTTAAACCTTGCAGTTTGCAATGTAAAATTTTACTTTAACATCTGCCTGTAAAGATTCCCGGCGGCAATCTCAGGGGTCCCAGTGGGTCAGTATCAGTACAGAACAGTGCAGTATGTGGCCCGATGTGTGCATACGCTGTAGTGGTTGTACACACTAACGTTTGTCGGCACACAGTCAACTTCCATGGCGTAATCTTGTTTATCTTTACTGATTGACGATCATCCTATTCACAGTTTCCTGTGCATTATACCCTTTTGTTACAACTGAAAAGAACTCATCGTTTGATGGACAATAGTAGGAACCTGAATAGAAATTTCAAACTCGTTTGGGCAGCGTTTCAGACGATATTTTCAATAGGGTAAACGAGTTTGTAAACGTGTTTCACGTTTAAATTAAACTCGTTTTTCTCGTTTACTCCCGGCGGTACTGTAATACAAAGGTGTATTTGACCTATAGTGTCATCAGATGAACTTTGACCTCTACACAAAACTGTAAGGCTCCTGTAGTCAACACAACATGCACACTAAGAATAAAAAAGTACTTGTGCCTCCTATCTTGAGACATACTGTTTGCAATCTTTTAAAAGTGTGTTTCTGGCGACATCGTGACATTAAACCTCTACAAAAAGCAAATTTAGTAATGCTTCTGTTTGTAGCACATTTAAATAATAAGTAAGAAAAGTACAAAATCTTACTATCTTTTGTTATCATATGAACAGATTCCTGTATGACCTCCAATGACTTTAAACCTCCACCAAAAATAATAGGGTTCTTCTCCATAAAATACTTCCTATCTTATGGTCATTCAGGGTTTGACCTTAGGTGACCTCAGATCACATCTGACAGCCACAAAAACTATAGGCTTCCATCTCTCAATATAATACAGATCCATACCAAATATGAAAAGAATCCATGTTTTTAACTTGAGATATCATGTTGTAGCTTTAAGATGATGACCTCAGATGATCACTAACCTCCACCAAAAACAATAGTGTTCATCTACATGTTAAAAAGTTTTTACAGTGTGACCTCTGGTTACCACAGATCACCCTTGACCTCTTTCAAAACACAAGGGTTCTCCTAATCAATATGAGGCATCCACATGCTATGTACTGTATGAGAAGTACCCATGCATCCTGTCTTGAGATATGTACTGTAAGAAAGTATTTCAGCAGTCTACTTCCAGTGACCTCAGATGACTTTTTGCCCACCACCAAAATTAATGAGGTTCTTCCTCTGCAGTAAATATGGGGAACCCAAACACAAAGTATGAGAACTTTCCCTTCTTGAGATACTGAGGTAACAAGCTAAGCTTTGCAAACATGCACACACACATATTGCATGCCATTATGAATGCATAGGTTTCTCATTATATATCAAAACCAATACATGAGACTTTCAAATTATTTCTTTTTACCATAAGATACCCCGTATTACTAAACTACAGAACCAATTACACTTTAACAACATCATCAACAATACTTACTAAACATACATCAAAAATGCAAAATTTGAAACATGTTTGCATTTTAAATTGTATATAAAGTCTTTTGAAATTGGTCCTAAATTTCAATTACAGTACCCAGGATTATATTTCAATGTGCAGTACATTCTTAAATGAAGCAGCAGTTCATGCACAGTATTGGTTCCATTCTTAGATTATCCAATAATTTGTCATTACTTTTCAGTTACTTCACCTATTTCCTGAGATGGTTCACTTGCTTCAGCTTTCTGCATTCCATTCTGACTTCTTTCTATCAGACAAGATGACATAAACTCTGATGTTTTCATGCTAGAGTTGCCTGTGAGAGAATTAAAAAAAAAAAAAAGTAATAATGAGACTCTTTTCCTATATGTCTTTCGTCAGAGACAGATCTCAAAGTCCATTACAACCTTATCATTCCTAATGTTTTAAGCCCCTTGGGGACTATACTAAACCAGTGCAGGTACTTCTACAATACTGTCACATTTTCAAATATACACTGTATCTGTATTATAAAGTTTCAATATGTTGAATTACAGTAGGGTAACTCTACAGTAACAAATTGTTGTGGAGGGAACATTTGGACACATTATTATCTACATTACATATTGGTATAATAGGTAATGATATGTCTTCTCCAGGGGGAAGTATATGTGATGCTTGGTCCATCATCACAAAAATTTTCTTGTCTCAGCAGTAATGGTAATGGTGGCTTATTCTGTGCCTTGTGGAGGGGACATGCACAAACCAGAGTCATCTGACAAACATGCATCAAAGTTGAAAAGTCTGATTTGAGAAGAGTGGCAAGCTGAAAAAAGTCTCATTACTAATGGTGGAGTGATTTAAAATAGTTTTGCTTGCAGTATTGCGGAGGGGACATTCGAATGTTGCAGGAGGGGACAAGTGCAAATAATTGATACATTTCCTCATATCTTGTACATATGTTATGAAATGCTAAATCACTGAAATACTACAGAAATGTAATTTTATTTTGGTTATGGACAATTGCTTCACCCCTTCCTCCTTTTCAAGATCAATGAAGGCCATACCAACATTACACCAATTATGTATTTAACAGAAGTGCTTACTGCTCGCTTTTTCTGTAGGCCTATTGAAATTGTTTTGGTCAAAAGTTGTTTTACTGCACACAGTGTCTTGGAATACCTTACACCTTTTAACTCCCATAGGAGTCAAGAAGTTGCATTCATTTTAACTCTTGTACACAAACTGCTGTAGAGTGTGCATCAACTGATCAAGGAGAGCATCTTTGCTGAACCTAAAAAACTTCAAAATACAGTAGGCCTAACCATACTAACAGGGCCAGTCTGAAAAGTGAGCCATCAAAAATATGAATCATACTTTCAGGGTACAGTATATATATGAAGGTCTCACATTTTTAATTATGTGCCTTTCTTCACAGTGTATACAGGACCAAGAATGGAGGAAACATTGAAACTTTGAATTCAAGTGTATTACTGTACACTTTTACCCATAATAAGAGAGTTTGATAACTTGTCTGAACATGAGCACATCCTCCAAACTGTCAGAATAAACATTTAACACACCCTTACCAGCAAAATGTCTTCCAAAAAAGTTTACTGGAAAAATTCAACAAACTGTCCTTTTTAACCCATCGCAAATATAAAGAAGGTTCTTACGTTATGGTTTTATGCCATGGTCTGTATATAAACTGCCTCTTGGGTGCAAAAATCTTTGCCCTAAACTCCTAAAGAAGGATAGGAAACCCTATTTTTTGTGAAGTTACAGTAGGCTGGCCACACTTAGATTCAGGTTTAATGGTATATGTATGTACTGCACAAAATTTGGGGATGCACGAAAAAAGCAGAATGCACTATACACTACTGTATGTGCTGAGCTCTGTTTATTTTACCCTGCATGCATCCCACAATTTCGTGCTGCAAAAATTATCAAACTTGCTTATTGGAGAAATACTTGTAGCTCATAAAAGGGATCTTCGTCAAGTGCAAGACAAATTCTTATTTTTAAAGCTTTTCCATGTTATTCCCCTAAAATAAGTTCTTATGTGAATGTGACTACTCAAAAAAATTTTCTGGAACTACACCTGTGAAATTCCTACTGTAGCTTCTATTATTAGGCGTGTCCCCTCCACAACAATCAGTACTTTGAACCTTCAGGCCTGATTTTTAAGGAAATTTTCAGGTTGCCCATTGGACAACCTGAAGCTAAATTTAGGTTGTCTGAAATAGTTTTTGGTTGTCCGAATGAAACTGGCGAACAAGAGATAAACAATTCTATTTCCTATCTCTGCCATAGAAAATAAACATGATCGGACGAGTGCTAAATTTCAGCCCTGACCTTGCAGTCTTATTACTGTATGTCATCACTAACAAACTTAAAATTGGAGAAAGTATCTTGTGATTGTTGTGAATGCTGTCAATCAGCATTAAAAATATCTATAGTGTTATCCCAAGTGAGTATGTATGACTAAGAAATAGCAGGTATATGCAGTAAAAGTTGATGTGGTCCACAGCAGTCCTACAGCACTTCCAAATATTGTAGCATTTTAATGTCTTGCAGATGCAGAGGACAGCGTACTAAGGATCTATGTGACTACTTACCATCCAGTAGCTTGCCCACATTCCTTTAAAAAGCATTTAATTTCCTTAATATGGGTTCCTAGAATGAATGTGACTAAATCAAATACAAAAATCTTCATTCAGAAACTGAGCCTTTTTTTCCCCAACCTCTGTTATCTTATTCTGAATGTCCCCTCTGCAACAAAATGTCCCCTCCATAACAAAAAGGTGATGTGGACCACAGCATTCCTACAGCACTTTCAAATGTTGTAGATGGTATTTACGGTGGTACTTCCAATATATTTGCTAAGTAACAGTACTTCCAATGTAGTCAATAAAGTTTAACAGAATCCACAATCATTTTAAAACAGTACATGACTGAGAAATGACAGGAAAAATCAGGTGCAAAATGTTGCGGAGGGCACACTTCATGCAGAATTTGTGGGACATTTTACCTCTGTTCTCCATTATCCCTTCACTAGTCATCTCACAAGTCATCTTCAATTCTACACCAGCACATATCACTTAAAGTGGTCCTAAAGTCTAGAATTTCAACAATATATATTCTAGAGTTTGGAATATGAATTTCATTCATCCAATTCCCATTTTCATAGCTTAATCTGTTGCTGAGATATAAAATGTTGAAATTTATTCACTTATTTTGAAATAGTGGATTGCACAATAATTTGTGAAGTCCTTCTTGTACAACTCACATGAACTGTTTTTGTTTCCTTTTGAAATTAAGATGTTTATAGAACCTTGAAACAATTACAGTTCCCTTGTATGGTGTGGTGTACGGAGGGGACTTATATAGCCAAGTCACCCTATAACAGTAAGACAGTGATCCCATTTTGGCGCAAGGTGCAGTAGCTTTCCAAAAAACAAAGAACAACAAAGACTGTAATTTGAGTAGTACAAGAATGACATCACAAATTATTGCGAAATCCCCCAATCTAAAGTGAGTGAATAAGCTTCCACATTTTATATCTCAGCTCAGGAATGTCCTATGAAGATGGAAGTTAGACCATTTGGTTGCATTTTTCAAGCTTTGTAACATATATTTTTGAAATTTTAGACTTTAGGTACACTTTAAAGTTCTTTCACAGCCATACACAAGTACCATTTCCACCATCTTTAGATAAAGCACAGGACGATGGCAAAATTAGGCAAAATCTCTGTCCCCTCTACAACAAAGCATAGCCTACGGTGAATTTGCCCAAAGTTAAGCTTTTTTCTAGCAAAAAATGGCACCATGTCCTTTTTCAACAACAAGAAATGAAAAAATTAGATGTTCTTGATTTCTGAAACAATAGCATTTTTTAGGTGAAACGTATCTGAAAATTAAGTGCCTGGGATGATATTAGTGTGGAGTTGCCCAGTACTGTACCGGTAATACTGTATAAAACCACACCAAGGTTTTATCAGCTTTTATGTATCTCAAGGCTAACATTTGGTTGTTGATGTTATCCAAGGACCACCATGTACATACTAAAATTGGGAAATGAATGGAATTTAGTCTTAGTTTCAAAAAATTTCAACATTATTAAAGTAAGGCATACTACTAAACTTCCACCTATTCTCGATGAGATAAACTGTATTCAAAATTAATGGCTGACATATATAAAACAATCTCTTAGTATTTTTTATAGTCAACTGGTTGGGACATACAGGTAAGTACTGCTGCACCCAGTAAGGTAGTTATGAAATTGTTGGTCTTCCCATGAACTCAACAATACAGTAATTATGTATACTATGGGGAGTTGAATTATTGTGACAATTTCCTACCTGTACCTTCAGTTTCCCGAGTTGTTGCAGGTTTTCCAGGGATGTCAATTCTTCCATTACATTTTTCATCCCAGGAGAAAGAATCTTCAGGTTCTGCTTTGATGGACAGCATTTCATTTAAAATTCTACAGTAAATTAAAGAGTATGAAACCATATTCATATCATATAAACAGTAAGCTGTACTATGTATCATAAACCCAGTAGAAGTTGACTTACACAGAAATTCCTGTGGTCATGTGTGCGATTTTACAAAATTTTGTTGAAGCCTTCCAGTGCGACTTTGTACGAATTTGTGCAAAGTTTTACACTTTGTTTGAAGTTCTATGATCGGCGGATAATTGTATGGGAGGTTAACGTCTACAGTGCTGCATGTCTTGCTAGTTTTTTGCCTTTCTATAAATTATTCCATCTGAGCATCAACCCAGCAGATATACTGTACAGTAGGCTAATACATGTAAAGTTCAATAGACTTGGCACATCATAGTAATTATGCCTAGTTATAGTATAGTTTAAGTTTACATACCTGGTCCACCAGGAACTAGGCCTAGTATGGCAAAAGTCCCTAGTGGCCCAGTGGGTTAATGGGGCAGATAGCTTCCTTAAGCTGTTAGAATGCCCCACCCCCACGCTTCTTGAATAGAGGTCCTGTGATCGTTATGAATTGTGAAATGGTTTTGGCCTCAACAGCTTCTGGTGGCAGAGAGTTCCAGTCATCATGACACACTGAGAAAAGTAGTAATGTCTCAGCATAAGATTAGGTCGCTGCCTCAGAATGGTCATCTCATGCCCCCTTGTGGTCATACAGGAATTCTGATGACTTTTTAGTTGAAACAGAGCATGAATAGGGATCTTGTCAAAACCTCTCATAATTTTAAAAACTTTAATCAGGTCAGCCCTTTGCCTTCTTGTTTCCATAGAAATTAAATTAGTAGTACTTTTGAGTCTCTCTGAATAATCCTTATCACAGAGGTTGGGAATCAGTTTTGTTATCCTATTCTGTACGCCTTCAGTTAAATCGATATCTTGTTGAAGATATGGCATCCATATCTGGGAGCAGTAATCAAGGTGAGGTCTCACCAGACTTTTATAAAGTATTTTAATCTTTGACTTGCTTTTGTCCTCATAACATCTTTGTCTGTTTTAATAAAGAGTGTGGACTTCAGAGTAGGATACCTATCTTACTGTAGTTATGGGGCCTTAGCCATTAGCCCTCCTCTACCCCTTTAACCCATTATATTATGGGTGGGGTCTGTTGACCCGGCTGCTGGAAGAATAGCATGTACATTACTGGTCAGGCTGCAGCACAAATTTTCAACTGATCTGCAATCACCGATAACATAGATGACATTATTCTTTTTTCAGAAGCTTCTGTTGCCTTATATAGGGTACCAAATGACTCAAATTTGACTCCAACTTTTATCTTCCAGACTGGAAAGCTTGCAAAGTGCGTGAGCGATTTTAATAATGGCCAAGAGCAATAATAGCAGCTGATACTATCAACTTAGTGGAGTGCCACCATCAGTTGGCGCGTAGCATACCGAGAAAATTTTGGCCAAAACTACCTAGATTGCAGGAAATCGCCTTTCCCAGGCATTGTGCTTACCTCTTCTGCCCTCCATCCTACAAACTTTTACACCAAAGTCCAAAGATACGTGTGATATAAGCCTGGCCTAGACTTGTATGCACTGTACTTGTGTAACACCACATCTAGCATCCCCGTCCAGCCTATGTAAAGCCCTACAAAACTGCCAGAGGTTAACATTAATGCCTGTACTGTTGTACAAGAACGTTACAAACACACCTGTGGTGGAACTACAGTACACTGGAAGTCAATTTACCTTAAGCATATCATACCTGGCTGTAACACTTCAGGGTACAACTGCTGGATACCTTGTCCCTTCAAATACCTCACTTTGTCCCTCGGACGCAGTCGTAGTCAATACCTCACTTCATCCCATGGACGCATTCGTAGTCACAGGTTGAAACTGAAATGTAAATGGCGAGGGAGGCTAAAAGGGGTCAGCAAAAGCACTTAACTCCATCAACAGAGTTTAAAAATGCTATGAAACGTCAGTCACTGAGTGAAACTGAATGCACACGTAGTCACAGAGCATATTACAATACAATACCATAACATGGTACACGTATATCCTTCACAAGGAGAATGACGTCATAATGACTGATAATACTGAATACTGTACGCGTGAAAAAATTAACTTGTGTAAACTTCGTTGTGGAAACATTAAGATTCCTACAGTATCCGGGAGGTTTGATAGCACTGTTGTCCATAAAAGAATTTGTAAACTGTGCAGTAGGGGGAGTATCGGGGATGAATTTCATTATTTGAGTGTGATGCATTTAAAGATGTCAGACAATTGTACACTTAGTAAAACCACATTTTAGGAAGAATCCAAACACTTTAACCAGAAAGCCAAAAGGCTTAGGGATTCCTTGCCATATGATATATTGTTACAAACATGAATCACCTACATGACAAGCATGAGATCCCTCACAGTTATCGTACTTAAATATCATGTTAATAAGGTCAACCTTTTGAAATCTTGTGACTCAAAACAAAAATTGATTACTCAGTTATAGAAATCGCACCTTCATACGTCACATTCCAATGAGTAACATGTACACACAGTCATGACCTACTGTAGCTTCCACTAAAATGTCAATAACTTGAGTTAGGAGCATCTAGGAGGGAAGTATAATTGCCTGTTTGGTTTGTCTAAACAAGACAAACCCAGACATCACAGAAAAGCCACGGAGGTGAAAAGGTCAAATGAGGTCAAAGTAGGTCAACAGGTGGGTTTCACATAGACGAACAAAACTTTCCATTACGGCATCCTCCTATATCATTTGGTTATGAAGTTATCACACTACAGTACATTTCTCACATTCCAATGCATTACGCACACACACTCATGACCTTTCAGTAAAATGTCTAAAACTTGAGTTAGGAGCATCGTAGTAGGGTAGTTTAATTGCCATTTTGGTTCGTCTCAACAAGACAAATCCAGGCACCACAAAAAAGCCACAAAGGTCAAAAGGTCAAATGTGGTCAAAGTAGGTTATCACGTGCATATCACATAGACAATCAAAACTTTCCATTATGCCATCCCCCTATGTCACTTTGTTATTGAGTTATCGCACTACATACCTTGCATTCCAATGCATATAACACACACTCCTAACATTTCACTTAAATGTCAATAACTTGAGTTAGGAACATTGTAGGAGGGTACTATAATTGCCTTTTTGGTTTGTCTCAACAAGACAAATCCAAGGATCACAAAAATGCCACAAAGGTCAAAAGGTCAAATGAGGTCAAAGTAGGTCATCACATGCATTTCACATAGACGAACAAAACTTTCCATTATGCCATCCCCCTGCGTCGCTTAGTTATTGAGTTATTGCACCGCATACCTCGCATTCCAATGCATATAACACTGTATGCTCCTTACATTTCACTTAAATGTCAATAACTAGAGTTAGGAACATTGTAGGAGGGTACTATACTGTACTTGCCCTTTTGGTTTGTCTCAACAAGACAAATCCAGGGGTCAAGAATAAGCCACAAAGGTCAAATGGTCAAATGAGGTCAACTGAGGTCAAAGTAGGTCATCACGTGTATTTTGCATAGACGAACACAACTTTCCTTTATGCCATCCCCCTAAAATGTTTCGTTGGCGAGATATCAACAAAACATCACTTTCTGGCCTTTTGACCCTTTCAAATTAATGCATTTCATATTACAGTATTTCCACCTCCTAACAATCTATCTTATCCTGAAATTATGACTCAATTTGAACAACGGACACTGAGTTACAGCTACTAAAAGAAATTCACTAAATTGCCTCTGGTGACCCCAAATGACCTTTGACCTCCACCAAAAACAATAGGGTTCATCTACTCAATATGGGCAATCTACATGCCAAGTATGAGATTACCTGGGGTTACCACTCTTGAGATAGAGTGTCTACAAGCAGCGTCACACACACACATACACACCCACACACGACATCACCATCGCATAGATTCCTTCAGCCTCCCGCAAGGAATCAAAAATGTAGCAATTATTTCAAATTAATAGTAAGAAAAAACTAGTGAAGGTGAGTCTATTTTGTGAAAAATTAAGAATAGCTTTTAAGTCTTAGGTTTGGGCTGGAATTAATTGTAACTTTTTTCTTTTTTTCTGTTTTCATCTCATTTTTATTTTTCATTTTTCTCTCTTTTTGAAGTTCTTTGTACATTGAAATTAATTAAACATAACATTTATCATAACAAGTTACAGGGCAAAGGAGGGCTAAGGCCCCATAAGATGCCCTGAAGACCACAGACCTTCAGAGCATTACATACCTGTATACTGTATATTAACAAGGTAAATCAGCTTTCAGGACAAGACTCAAAACTTGGCCTATTTTTACATTCTTACGTTCACTGCCAAACTCACTGATTTCTTTCAATCACGTCGTGTGATGGATACAGTAAGATCATTTAACATCTCTTCGGACATAACTTGGGCCATAAAATCAAATGATTGGAATAATTTGTAAAAAATGGCACGTTGGGAGCCATGCGGTAGGCAAAATTCACAGAGCAGATGACGAACGATTGTAGCCTGCACAGCTATCTGTGCCGTCTCTTAAGCAAAAACACGCGGTGCAAGGTAAAGGGAAGCAAAAGATCGTTCAGTTGCTTTGCAGATAGATACGGGTAGCTCCTCATTTGACAAATCCTATGTAACGTGCATTGTGATTGGCTAATAGTTAAGCATCTTTAGTCTGCTACAATATCTTTCCGTGTCATCTTTCGGACTACCACTAATATCGTATAGGAGTGGTAAAAACGAAAAAGAATGTGTATCCTATGCATGTTGGCCCAAAAGATCAAGTTGGTGCAAACATTTTACTAATTCAACTTCAACTTTTTGCAATTTAAAAGGTTAGACTAGTTGACTTAATTGTTAGCCAATCACTATGCATGTCACATAGGATTTGTTGAATATGGAGCTACAGTACCCGTATCTATCCACAAAGCAACTGTACAATCTTTTGCTTTACTTTACCTTGCACCACGTGTTTTCGCTTACGAGACGGCATAGATAGCTGCACAGGCTACAATCGTTCATCATCTTCCCTGTGAATTTTGCCTACCACATGGCTTCCAGTCGTGCCATTTTTTACGAATTATTCTGATCAGAAGTAATCTTATGGCCCGAGTTCTATCCGAAGAGATGTTAGATGTTCTTACCTATCACACAACGTGACTGAAAGAAATCAGTTCCACAGTGAGCGTAAGAACGTAAAAATAGGTCAAGTTTTGAGTCTCATTCTCAAATGTGACTTACTGTACCTTGTTAATACATTTGTAGTGTATTTATATGTAATGCTCTGAACACTGTGCTGAAGACCAAAACCCTTTACCAAAGCAAACAACCAACCAACACCTAATGAGCCCTGTAACAATCCGATTCTACCACAGTCACGGAAGAACTTGTCAATGTAATAAAGCAGTGTGCCACTGATGTGGAGTCATCTTTTGTTAATGCTTTTTTTTCATTGGCTCTAGGCTAATACCTCTGTGGAGCATGAAAAGAGTATATACTGAAACTGAAAATAAGGCTAGTTGACGTGCGAATAGCCACCCGGCGTGGTGGGGCCTATTGACCTGGCTGCCAAAAGTCCCAATCCAGATTTCCTTCTTTACCTGGCTCAGATATCAACCAATCATCACATCCTGCGGTGAAATCACCGAGATATTGGCAAACAGTCCAACAGTACTAGTTCTAGTAGCATTGTACAGGTTTACGATCATTCATCCCCAACTAGTTCGCCCCCGAAAACCAGTTCGCCCCCAAGCAATGACCAGTTCGCCCCCAAAGACCTACCAGTTCGCCCCAAGTGCTGACCACAAGTTTGCCCCCTAATTTATTGGCAATATACAGTACCTCTGTTATTTTTGGCATTTTTGTGCCTCTTCATCCTTTATGTTGTGTCCTTTGCACTAAACTAGCTGCAAAAGCAGATACTGTAAATAATAAATATAGCCTAAATAGTTTCTGTACTTCTGTACATGGAAATATTGTTTTTTTATTTTGTCCTTATGCTTTTTTTGTGCAGCAACTCTCTTTTTTTGAAGTCCTTGCACAGAAATTAAATTGCAAAAAGCAGGGTAGGCTAAATTACCTGAATCACATTAAGTAGGCTACAGTTTTTTGCAACAAAAACCATGAATGATTATGATGCAAATATTGAAATTACAAAAGAAAATTAACTGAAAGGAGTTGACTGAGGAGTTCTACAGTATTGAATCCCATTATATTCTATTGGTGTTTTTATGGGATCCCATTATTTTTTTTATGGGATTTTATGGAAATTTTCTTCTAGGTAGTGCCTTATCCATTTCGGACGTGGCAAAGTGAACACCGCGCGTCAACTCGATATTTTTATTTCGTAGTCCGTATACCTGTTACACCTCTAGGCCTATAGGCTACTGCCATTTAAGTTCAAGTGATTCCTCTCATCACTTTAATTTCCACAACTCATGGCATGCCATTTTGTTGCTGGCTATTTCCATAAACTAGGGGTCCAATGGTGTGATATGAGGTCAAAATTTAAAGATCATTTTAACTGATTGAAATTTATACTCATAATAGATCAGCAGTTATAAAATATACAAAAATTTTTTCATGCAGCACTATAGTATGTATGCATAAGGGGACTTTTTCGCCAGAAAATTGACCAACATAACGGGAACACCAAAGCAGTCTTAGATCTTCTCTTGAAGAAAGTCCTAAATAGTTGGAAATTCATAGCTGAGTGTGATTTAGGACACCTTGTGACGAGAACATGGAAACAGTTTGAAAGAATTCTCCAAAACTTAAAAAAAAGTCAGTTTCATTTTTCTCAACATTTTCAGGTGTCAAAGGTCTACACTTTTACATATTTTGTACAATATTGACTGATTTTAACCAGTAAATGATTTTAAAGTATTCAAATTTTCCTCTTTGACACCCTTAGACTGTTGGACTTGTCATTTAGTATCTTATTTTTCATCACTTTATGGACATGTGTGATATTTGCAAGATATTTCACTCCATTTAAGACCCGCGTGTAACGGGGACACCAAGAATTGGTGTCCCCATTATGCCTAACATGCAAAGTGCCAGTTTAATTTTTAAAGGATGAGTTGACCTGGAAACTTTCAAATACAATAAAAACCACCATTTACAGTACAGTAATAAGATACAATCAAAAGCTCCAGTTTCATTGAACTTTTGTTGGTCACGACCAACATAACTTTGATGGCATGGGGGGACACCAAAAAATTCAAATATTCATCACGATACTGTAGAATATTGGTTCAAAAGATATGGGATTACACTTTCTGGTAACATTCTGAGACCTTTTTTTCATGTAACTTAATTGACCTAAAAATTAAGCATTTTGTGCAAATGGTGAAGCATCAAATGTTACCATCATACTGTAACTCACTGAGGGGGACACCAAAATTCTGTCGATTATGAATTACGCCTTAAACAATGTTTGTTTTCATTTTGGCTTTCAAGATGTGCTACTATCTACTGTAAAAGAGTTTGACCTTATTCTTATGCCAAGGAAACTTCTGCCGCCTGAGAATGAACACATTTATTCAAATGATGAAAAGTACTCCAGAGAACCAACATAACTAGGGGGACACCAAAGAGTTATGTTGGTCAGGTTGTTTCCTGTCACCTCGTTTGGAAAACTGGGTGAAGCAATAATGCTGATATTTTGGAAATGTTGACTATTAGTGATATCCTTACCATGATAAATGAGCAAAGTAATTCAATCAATCAGAAATAAGCTTTTCACATAAACCAAATTTGTATGTTTGTATGTCACAGCCATTACCCCAAAATCAGGGGGGACACAGAAGCTAACGTCTAATGTTTAATCGTATTCATGGTTTTCTATCAAAATGTAATATTTTAAGTAAAGACCAGTATGGCTTTCGACCAGGGCATTCCACTGAGCTAGCACTGGCTGATGCAATCACCAAATTATACACGGTAGTAAGAAAACCACGCTTGGTGTATTTCTCGACCTCTCAAAGGCGTTTGATACTATTGATCATCATATCCTTTTACATAAGCTAGAGTTCTATGGTATACGAGGGAATGCGCTAAATTGGATTTATAGCTACCTTACTGGTAGGCTACAGTTCACATCTCTAAAAAGTACTGAATCTGAATTTTGTGAAATCAAGTGTGGCGTACCACAAGGATCTATTTTAGGACCGCTTCTATTCATAATTTATGTAAATGACCTTTGTCATGTCTCCTCCATAGCTCATACCGTACTGTTTGCTGATGATACCACTATTTTCTTTGAAAGTGATAATGTAAATGTATTGTATTCTATTGCTTATAAAGAACTTGACAAATATTGTAAATGGTTTGCTGCCAACCAGTTGTCTCTCAATGTTGATAAAACTAATTATATCGTTTTTAGTGCACAGTGTATGCTCAAGTGGGATCAGCATCTCCAAATGAATGGAAAAGTTATAAACAAGGTAGATTCTACCAAATTTCTCGGGGTACACATTGACTCTAGGCTTACTTGGAATGACCATATATTTTCACTTACAAGTACGATAGCTCGAAATGTGGGTGTGATTTCAAAATTAAAGTATATTCTTCCCCAGCCTATTCTTAAAACCCTTTATCAAAGCTTAATAGTTCCCCACCTCTCGTATTGTTCCATTATCTGGTCTGGGACCAGCAATAAAAACCTTAATCGATTATTTATTTTACAAAAACGAGCTATTCGTCACATTGCCAGAACTGACTCTCGTGATCACACCAGTCCCTTGTTCCGAATACTTAATCTTTTGAAACTGAAGGATTTGCTTAGAGTGAATGTTGCCTGTTTTGCCCACAAAGCTTTAAATCATATCTTACCGCCTTCTTTTACAGATTTTTTCCACAGAAATAATGAAGTCCATAGCTATAGTACCTGACAGGCAAATCATATCCACCACCACCCATGGCGCACAATTTTTGGTCACTTAAGTCTGCGAACACGTGCTATTAATGTCTGGAATTCCCTCCCCCTCCATTTTCAACGACTGCAGTCTACCCTATTACTTAAGAGAAAATTAATTCATCAGAGCATTATGGAATATTAATTGTGTGTGTGTATATATAAATATAAATATATATATATATATATATATATATATATATATATATATTTTTTATGTAATTTCTTTAAATACGCATGAATACTTTTGATTACTGTCTTTAGTATATTGATAGACTTTATTTATTTTTCTTTGCCTTTTGCTTTTGTATCTTTAATTTGGCTAATTTCTGTACAGGGAGTGTTCTACTTTGTTAAGATCTCTATCTTTCTAGAACACTTCCTTTCACAACTGCTTGATTATGTAAATAACTTGACCTTGTATATATGTATGTGTTTATCTGTGGTTGTGAAGAAACAAATATATATATATATATATATATATATATATATGAAGTAGTCTATTTTCTAGGAAATACTACACATTGAATATTCAGTTTATATACGGTAGCGTAAGATAGCCATGTTGGTAAGGTACTGTATACTAAAATACCTAAAACAATGGTTTGTTGTATTCCCTGTCTTTGAAATTTAGAATTATATTGGCAAAGTCAGTAAAAATGCCATTGGACCCCTAGTTTATGGAAATACCCTGCTGCCATGGTAAAAAATATAGGCCTAATCAAAAAACAATATCGGCTGCATTTGATTTTTTTTTTTTTTTTTTGCAACAACTAGTGCTACAGTAGTAAAATGGAGGTACAGTAAAATTGTAGCAAAATCGAACTGGTAGATCCTTGGGGGTGAAACGACTTCCACTTTGGGGCGAACTGGCAAGGGGGCTAAACCACTGAGGTGAACTGGTTGGAGGCGAACTGGCATGGGGGCAAAATGAACCCCGTCTGGAAAACATGTTTGTTACGCCGAACATCTTCGGCATGCATTAAAGACCTTACATACACCAATTTGATGGCACGATACGAACTTTCCAGACTGGAAATGACCGGGTATTATTGTACAGTAGAGTATACATGCATGCATTTTATTGTGCGAGTGCTCCTGCTAGCATAGTACAGTTGAACAGCCTATATATGCATGTCTGCGTGTGGCACAGGGTCATCGTGTGGCTGAGTGGTCTATTCCAGCTGCTGTGCTTCACATGTGCATGGGTTCGAATCCCACTCGATGTACAGTACGTGGGTTTTTCTCTGGCTACTCCCGCTTTCCTCCCACTTGGTATAGGCTTGCCTCTAAAATCGGTTGCCCAGCCGACGAAGTCAGTTGCACGTCAGACTGAAGCGCCTTCAGGTGGACCAGTTAACTATCCGACTTTGCATTTGCATTGTGTGTAGCATCAATTGGCTAGCATAGTACAGTGCTCAGAAAGTTAGAGTATAATGTATGCATGTGCACTCACTACTCGGTTTAGCCTTTACTTTCAAAAATGAAAACTTATAAAGATGGATGTTGGAGTCAAATTTTTAAGTTGTTTTAGGCCTAGGTCTACAGCCTTAATAAGGTGATACGCCTAGAAGAGTACTCAAAAAAAGAATATTTTCATCTTTGTTGTCTGTGATCGCAGATTAGTTGAAAATTTGTGCTGCAGTTTGCAGCCGGACCAATAACATATACATACTATTCGTTCCCGGCAGCTGCATCAATCTGTCAATAGCCAATACCACCCGACATAGGGTACTTACATAGCTTTCGACCATTAGACAGTATTCAACCAACTGTTGTTATTTATAAACCACTCCTGTCTAGTCCTTGAACAGGACTCTATGCTATGTACACTTTGTTTTACTCCGCAATAGAGTCCTTGTCCTGCCTACACAAAAAACCCCGCAGTTAAGGTTTGGGAGGAAAATTTATCAGAACTTGATCGTTCCTACACTAATTGTCATTTCTCCGATCTTAAAACAATGCAATTCAGTTTAATATTATTATATTGTATAAAAATATGCATTCACACAGCTCACAGGTGTGTTCTAAGGCCAAAACTCACAGAACTCGCTGCGTTGTTCTTCAAAGAACGGCCGCCGTATTGTCAGAATGGCTCATGGTAGTGCTTCCACATTTTTATGTCCAATTTCCTGAAATTAATTGCAGGATTTCCTTAAATTTTGTTATGTTTTCTTGATTTCAGATTTTGAAGTCAATATATACCGGTTTGAGGTGAAGGTCCATTTCTAATATACGAATATTTTCTCCAAAGTCGAAAAATGTGCATCTATACGACATACTGTATCCTTTTGCATACTACCCTGGTTACAACTTTTTACAGGGAAGTCAGTCATGTGACTGCACGGGCACTCTAAAATCTTGTAACTGACTTAGTGTTAAGGTCAGTTTTTACCTCCAAATTTCACCTTCTTGCTCCTCTCTATTCCAAGAAAAACTGGTCAAGAAGCATAGATGCAATGACAAAGAACGTTCATGGAAAGTATGGTAATCATAGGTGAATATTTGAAGCTGTGAGGAATGCCGGTCTGCTGGCAGACCGGCTAACCACCGGAAATTTTGTGTAGGCAGGACAAGGACAGTGGTACGGAGTAGGTTCTACCGTTAATGCAGTACACGGTCCTGTTCAAGGACTACTCCTGTCCCATAATAGTATTGTCAATATATTCTTATGTTACTGTACCTTAATTCAAAGCCTACCCTATACTCACTACTGGTATGTACAACACAGACCATTTCCACAAAATTCATGACATATGTTTCTACTCTAAGTCCATGAGGTGGGTGTAATTTAATGAAAAGCCACTTTTCTTAAACAGTCTGTTAAGATTTTCCTCTTATGATTTTGTTCCAACTGAAGATATTTTAGCCTCTATATTGTTGGAGCTGAGAACTTGGGTAGCATGACCATCAATAAACTACCTGTAAATACGGGGCTCACCACTGCTTGCCCCATTTCATTTGGGCGGTTGCCTACTGGGCTCCGCTTTGCAAAGTACTACTGTACATATTATTAGACCATACATATATAGGCCCTATATATATATGTATGCATATAACACAGAGGTTGAATTCTGGTGTGCAAAGTTTGATGTTATTACTAATGTTTGACCTTTCATAATTAATCCCTTTAAGTTAAATGTTATTGATATTGGAAGAAGGAGCAATCGATTTAAATATTTAACTTAAAGACACTATTTTAAAATAGTCATTACTGTGACTTATGAGGAGTAAACTAACAATTAATACGAATTCTGGCCTGTTAGGGTCTGAGTTTCTAATGCTCCTTCTTCCTTCAAATGTAAGAAATTATTTCAATTTTTCATTTGGAATGGAGAGGACTGACATAGGTAATTAAAAGATACTAAATAGTAAGGATCATGGCCACTATCTGTCCGGTTGTTCCATTCCATTAAAAAATAGGGGGTTGCAGTCTTTACTTTCACATTTTTATGGTAAATGATGAGTCGTTCTCAAAATAATTCTTCTTAGACAATTTAAAAATAAAGGTGGATAATATACAACCAAAAACATTTTGAGAACGACTCTCTTAATACCTCTTATTTTTTTTAGCAAAAAGTATGAATACTTCAATATTCCTAATATCGGACTGTACTAGTCTGCCGGACGGATAGTGGCCATGATCCAATAGTAATATTTGATTTCATTTGAGTAACAGCTATTAGAACCAAAAAGTCCTTAAAGGGTGGAATACTGGGCACTTTACCCTAGGCCTAGGCCTATGTTATTATTTTCGCGCATCTGGTAACACATAGTAGTAGCGTAAATGCCAGGGCAGCCACAATGAAGCAATGAAGAGCCTAGAGGTAGGCTAGCTAGACTAGGAGTCTTAATAAAAAAAGTCCGCTAACTTACTTCAACGAGAAAAAGCCTCTTAATTACAGGTACTGTAAGCACCGTGCAAGCAACTGCTTTGTCTACTATCAGAATCTGTAAAATTAAGTTAGGCTTCGGCTATCTGTTCAAGAGGAATGCTTCCAAATCCAATCGCGTCAAATTTCCAAACTTCAGCATAGTACCACATTAGTCAGGGTAACGGTGCTGCAGGTAAAGTATTACATTTCACGCGTATCTCGACTTCTGAGCGAAAAGACCAAATGTAAAGACGTAAACTCATGATAGGGTTACCCTAAGTAATTACGCGGGACCTAGCCTTGAAGTTAGTTGCTTATTCCAATGCAAATCTCTTCCTTAATGCTCTACCAGTGTTTCCACTCTTCCCGATATTATCCGAAATTCGGGTAATCTGGGTGCTCTTCGGGAAATTTTCGGGAAGGGGGATAGTTTCGGGAAATTTCGGGAATTCTGGAAATAACGTTTGGCGTATGGAAATGACGTATAGCTTGACAGGGTGAAATCCTGGATCAGCCATTAAAGTAGCATAAAAGAAGCGTTATTGAAAATATCAGGAAATACCAAGCCGATTTCAGGAAATTTTAGATTCCATTTCAGGAAAAATGAATTAAGAATGTAGAAACACTGTGCTCCACCTAGTTCCTTGGAACTTTATGAGCTTGATGGTTCCAGTGAGACTAGTCCAGGCCACCCCAGACGGACGTACCTGATCTGCCGCAGCTTATGATTCACTTTGAATCATAGTAGCCCCCCGAAGCCAGCCCGACAGATTCAGGATTGTATGTTTGTCCTCAAACTTTTTGAGTGAAGGAAGATTGGTGTTTTTGTTTTTGGTGATTTGGCATTCCTAACTCCAATGCTTGTGCGGAGCATTACGCACATATCGGCAGTTAGTACCATTTTTAAAGTCTTTGGTACGGTATGTCCCGGTCGGGGATTGAACCCCGGACCTCCCGCGTACGAAGCGAATGCTCTACCATTAGGCTACCTTCATATATATGGACAGAGCATACTGCGCCAACGTCCTATGCGTAAATTGTCGCCACGTACGTACACGAGTAGGCTTTGCTGCCTGCTATAGAGGGATTTCATGTGACGTCACGCGAGTGAGATTCCCAGGCACTGAAGGGCAAAACACACACGCAGTGGGCGAACTTACAGCTCACGCGCACGGCATAACCATAGATACTACTGTGACACAATGGACGCGTGCCCGTCAAAACCAAAGAGACGCGCGATCGTGCCCTTCAAAATTGCGTCGATCTAGTTGGTTAAAGTCACGTGACTGAAATCCCTCTATAGAGCTTATGCACCTACGTCACGTTTCTCTATTTTTCCATCCAGGCGTACATTGTGCAACAATTGTTACTAAGGTGCTGTCGTGAGCGCGTATCTTTAACACACCTACTACGTATGGCAGTTCCATCCAGTAAGCCAAATTGAAACGCGCTGACGTCACGTGCATAAGCTCTATAGCCGTGTGTGTAAAAGTTTGGACTTGCTCAAGTGGCTCAGTATCGACAGATTGTGAGAAACTTGTAATATTTTCGAAAGAATGCAAGCTCAGGTCAAGTTCAACAATAGAATGAAGGGCTGTGATATTGTTCTTCCATTCATGTTTATATTTGGTCTAAAATGTCGCAGATTCATCGTCAAATTGGGCAAATGGTGGCAACCCGGCGGCCATCTTGGTAAGCCTAAATTTGTTCGAACGGTGGCGACCGTATTGGGCACGTTATTCTCTCTCCATGTATATGGGAAGTCCGTGGTATAACCAGAGAGTTGCGGCAACTCTGCTCAGACGGACCCTTCAGTTTTGATTGTGCGATGGTGCAACAAACTTCCCCCTGAAGACGCAGGCCAAGGGGCCTCAGACAGACTGTGGGTGGGTCTAGGGGAAATGTGCAGGTAAGAAACTGGGGCAAACCGCACAGATCGAACCTACGGAGTCATGTGGAAATTTGTAGGCATGCGTGTACCGTACAACGGATCCATTAGCATGAAATGACATTGAATGTGCAAACTACACCGACTTGATCACACTATATGACCATTAGTCTTTTTATTTATGTATGGGGGTTGCTAGGCTAGGAGTCATAAGAAAAAAGTCGGCTAACTTACTTCAACGAGAAAAAGCCTCTTATTACAATTGCAATTAATTATTGCTATGGAACAACACATATGATAAAAGTGCGCGTTGAACGCCTCGAAAACACGCAAATTTTGAAACTAACTTTCTTTTTTCTCTAATTTTCCATATGTTTGAGCGTTTAACTCTTTCTCTGGGGGAACAGTACCCGATAACCTTTTACGGTGCTTGTACGTCAACGACCAGATACAGATACAGTCCTACCCCCTCCCCACTGAATCTACGACAATAAATACAGTGTCCATTGAGCATCGTACTGAAACAGATAGGCAGTGGCGTAGCTAGGGTTTGTGGCGCCCGGGGCAGGAAACGAAATTGGCGCCCCTGCCCCCATCTTCCGGGGGGGGGGGGGTAGGTAATCTTATGAATACACAACTCAAGATCTTAAATAGAACAAATGTCCATGGGCGTCCAGAGAAAAATATTCAGGGGGCAAAATTTGGGGGGCAAACTTTTTTCATGGGAAATATTTTACTCCAAGAAAAGAGTTTAGATGTTACTTCACACAGTGTTGACAGAGGCGTAGCCAGGAATTTGTCAAGATGGGCGGGGGGGGGGGCGAAGCCCAAAGACAGACTCTCAACGCTCAGCGCCACCATGAGTTGGCGCGGAGCGCAAGAAAATTTTTGCCCCAAATTCATCGCTGGAAATGGCACTTCCAAGGCCTATTTACCGCATATGAAAAGGGGAAACACTAGCAATATCGTAAATATTATTTTATTAAAAGATGAAACTGCTATATCAATATCATGCTCATGGCAAGTGGTAGTTCCAACATTTTTTAAGGGTTCTCGATTTGGCAACCCCCTAGATGTGGCGCCCGGGGCAACATGCCCCCTTTGCCCCCCTCCCCCTTGCTACGCTACTGCAGATAGACCCAAACACGTGATATGGTTTATAGCCTCCCACACAAAGCTTCCGGCCATGACCACCGTAAGTATAGCCTTCAAGGATTCTGCGCCTGGCCGGGGGGGGGGGGGAGTTCTGTCTTACAAAACGATGGACATGTACAGGCTTTTAGTGATATGCTAGAACTCTTTCGCAGTTCTACGTGAAATACTCGGAAAGTGGTTTAAGCAGGATAAAAGGTACCGGCCCGGCACCGTACGTGGGCTAAAACATTATTATCAATTAATTTTCAAGTGATTCTGAATTTCAGTATATCAGTGGATTTATATATTTCGCGGGTTCGAATTTTGTAAGAAGCTACAGGCGTTTTGCACCTTCTTGACATTAGGAGGTTCAGCTTCTCTTAGTCATCGAGTTGTCAACGAGTCTGTCTGAGTGGGTAGTTAACTCCACATCAGTGCTCTGCTGCTTAAGGTTACCATTGACAAGTTCTTCCATGACTGTGGTAGAATCTAATTGTAGGCCTACTGGGCTCATTTAATTAGTGTTGGTCGGTTGTTAATTTTCAGTAAAGGGTTTTTGAACTTCAGGGCATCTTATGGGGCCTTAGCCCTCTCTTTGCGCTTTAACCTGTTACGTTATGTTATGCTACGATTTTATGAGCGACAGCGGACCGGATAAAATGGTTTCGCCGGCAGCATCGGCCCGCGGGCTGAATTAGTTCCCCACCCCTGGTATAACGTAAGTAGGTTTCTGTTTTCTTATTCGACATTCAGGTACACCGCTTGGGGCATGTGAACTTGTAAAGGGTGAAATACGTCGTAGGCCACCTTACCACTGGTAGATGTGGACCCTAAGGACAATGTTCAAGGTCAATATGTTTTAGTGGCGTTGCAAGACTTTTTGAAATGGGGGTAGGGGCACTAGTGGAGGGCCTAAGCGATCCTCCGGAGGGGCACAGGGCACACCAAAATGAAGGACTGTGCGTCACTGAAGGCGTTTTAGTGATTCACAGCGCTCTCCTCAGGCGTTAGGCCACAGGGGTCACTGTAGGCTGCCTCTGGTGGGGTCCAGGGACAACGTTCCATTGAGGACCAAGGAGAGAAGCCCCGGAATCCTCTGGGATATTTATAAAAATGTGACCATTAGAATGAATTCCATTTGAAGATCCCCAAAATGTCTATGTAAAAGGCCACAAATTTAAAATAGAAAACACAATTTGACCATTGTAAACTTGTGGAGGTTAAATACGTCGTAGGCTACCTTACCACTGGCAGATATGAACCGTAAGGACAATAGTCAACTTCAATATGAGGAGTGTTAAGTGGCGTTGCCAGACTTTTCGAAGTGGGGGAGGGGAGGAGGGCACTATAGGGAGGAGGGCCCAAGCGATACACCGGAGAGGCACACCAAAATGAAGGACTGGGTACCGCGGAATCTTACTGGAGCACAGGGCTCCCCTGCAGGTGTTAGGCCCCATGGGTCCTATTTAGATGCAACTTTGCAGGTCCAGAAAGTGACTGTCATTTCCGCCAATCTGATAGACACTTTTAACAACGTCAAACAAAAGACCTATACAATGCGCACCAACCGATGGTGGCCTTCTAAGTACCGCACTAAGGAGGGTAAAGGACCCCACCAAGTCTTCGGCTGTGGCATGTTGCACCGTGTCATGCCACAACCAAAAAACCTTTAATAATGAGGATTTCTAAACTAACAACAAAAACTCAATTCCAAGATTTGTCAAAGATATCACAGTTTTTTGTCCAAGCAACTTACTAAGACAAAAATTTCTCAAAGGGGAGGGGCCTTAAACAGCATCCCCCCTAAAAACCCACCCAAAAAGTAAATTTTTTGCACTAAAGTAGAGAATTTGTAGACATGTGACACTCCTCATGACTGACCTTGAACATTGTCCGTAGGCTCCACATCTACCAATGGAAAGGATGTACCCTCATTAAAAGTCTTATTGAATTGTCGAGTACTTCATATTTTATTTTTCCCGACGACATTGGAAAATTTCCCGGACCGTGGGGGATCCTTCTCCGAGAGGGGACATGGCCCCTACCCCTACCCCGCGTCACAACTCTCCCGACGATGATAAGTCTCCCTGAATTTTTGACTTTCCTTGGTCTTAAAGCAGAGTTGTTGACTCGAGTCTTTGACTTTGACTTGAGTCGCAATTTTTCTTGACTTGGGACTTGGCTTGACTTTAAGAAAAATGACTTGCAATTGACTTGACTTGGACATGTTTGACTTGGCGACATTGAACGACAATGTTGGTTGCTGAGAGTGACATGAATTTATACCATAAATTATCTACGAACAGAAACATAAGCTTTTCATTCATGCATTCGAGATTGCATTGTGCCGCGAGTTGGAAAGACAAGGGGGACGAAATTACTCTTTCCAAAGTCAACTCGACTCTTTAGAGGAGGGTGAAAATTAAACAATTGCTCCCGAAGGAGTTCTGCTCCCTCAAAAAAGAGCTGCGTCCCCAAGAGACAACTTTGACTGATCATTACCAATCTCTTGACCTTCAGACCCCTAGCCCACATCATGGGTCTGTCATGTGTCATCGTGTCAAGCCTGGATGAAAAGAACGGCCGGGATACTACACATGATCTTAGCCAAAAGGACGAGAAGCGAAATGTACGCTTTTTCCAAGTCCTTTCGACACTAGGGCGAAGAGCCGAAAGTCGCAAACCAAATGTTTACTCCCGAAGGAGTTCTGTTTTCCACAGGAGCTACGTCCCCAAGGGACAACTTTGACTTAACATGACAAACAGAAATGTATAAACATTAGCACTGGATTGAGAAAAGGGCAAAGGACCGAATGGCGCTATATTACGGGCCTCGGTCGTAGACTATGAAATTATTGAGAGCGCATTAATTATAATTGCCGGCTCCCCGTACAGTGGCTACATGCCTGCAGGGGCCGCAGCTTCTCACTGTATCGAAGCTCCGTTACTGTTTGCATGATAAGGCTTAGCCTACATAAAATAGCTGCCTAAATGGTTGAATATGTTTTTTTTTATTTCCATCAACCAGAAAGCCACTTGACCTTTGTACACAGATGGTTTCATGTCAGTGCAAGTTGCCATTCCGCAGGGCTTAGATATCGTGTCCGGAATAATAAGTGGACAGGTCATATAAGTGAGGTTTTGTGTATGTGTGATCCTTCCTGTAATGTTATTCAAGCAGGCAAGCGTTTCCTTTCACTTTTTCGTTAAAGACAATTTCATTTTGTTATTTATTTATTTTATTTAAAGTGAGAGCGTTCACTTAATTGTCACAAATCTGGTTTATTTAAATATAGGTCCAGATATGAGTATAAAACATTCATCAAGTATCAAGGTAGTAGAATGATGGAAATACACTTTTCATCAAAAGAGGAAAAAGGAAAAAATACGTCTCAGACAATTGTCGGCAATATCTCCCTTTAAATTTTTTTCACAATAAACCAAGCCAGAATATAATACACGCACGAGAAGGGGACAATACCTGAGTATCTCTCTCAGTCGTATATGGTAACCATAGTATGGTCGTATCCGAGTTGTTTTCATACCAAACAACAAATCACTCGCACTGAGGTGACGTCATCCCTGTGAGATATTACTTGTACATAGTTTGCTTGATTGTCTTGTTTCCCTGGTTTCAGTACAAATTGACCATCCAACTTATACTAGCTCATACTAATCTTACAATGGAAGATACAAATCTTCCAACTCATGCTAAATCTAACAGTTGCTTTTCATTGACTGGCCCTTTAAACCGATGTCGTGACAGGATGTAAGAGGGAAGGTGCCAGTAGCCTACCCATCATCGAGTATATCCTTCAAACGAGCAGGCCTGTAGGCTAGAATAGTATCTGCTCAGCATTGTAGCTGACTGCTTAGTGCTAAATACGCTAAATACCAATACGTGAGACATATTAATTGTGGACTTAGGTGATTCTATTTTTAAATACTGGTACCGTTTTCCACAGATATTCAGCTCCAGTGTTGTTAACTTCCTTTTGCGCCGTATAAACCCTTACGCCAGCTTCCACACCCAACTGTTTCGCGTTAAACTCTTTGAAGCAATCCAGCAGTAAAGCCTAAAGGTTTGTCTCAATTTGTTTAATCTTAAGATGCGTTCACACCAAAATCGAAATCTTCTGTTTTGCGGGCGGGATGCAGAATTTTTTTTCCAGGACAAATAGGGGCAATTTTATTTCAATGAAACTTTAGAAAATCGCCCCATTCGTTCTGAGATAACAAATTTCGCGTCCCGCCCGCAAAATGCAGCAGGTTTCGGTTTTGGTGTGAACGCACCTTTAGTGTTTTATCTACATTTATAAACAACCTGCTCTCAAGATTTTTAGTCGACTACGTCTTCTCAATCAGTCTTTAAAATTGACTTCTAAACCATGTCCTCAAAATTTGGAGGAGTCAGCAATGAAGTTCTGGCATGTATACAAAGCAAGCGTGGTTGTATAGGCATTTTGTGTGTGAGGGTGTATGTGTGGCGGGGGGGGGGTGTATGTGTGTTTGTGTGTGCGCGTACATGGAGCGGGGGGGGGGGTAAAATGTAACACCAACAGTTGACGAGGAGCGTATACCAAACATAAGGTGGCCAAAAATGTCACCTAGACACTTTAAACTGCATCATTTCCAACATTATGTTTAGCAACTACATTTGTTGCAAATAGTAGGTCTAGAAAAGTAAAATATGGTCAAATCAGGGAGCTGTGTTATAACTGATAGTAATTGACCGATAATGTATCACTAACCGATAATGTAGGAAAAATTGACCGATAATGTAGTAACCTTTTAACCGATGATGTATCACCTCAAAACCGATAATGTAGTAAAAAAAATTTAACCGATAATGTATAACCATTTGACCGATAATGTAGTGAAAGTTACTATATTATCGGTCAATTTTTACTACATTATCGGTTAATGATACATTATTGGTGAATTACCACATTATCAGTTGTAACATGCTGCAGCTACTTTAGATCACAATAACAACTCCCCTTTTAAAACTACTTTGGATGGGTCATAGGCTCTATCTCAGCTGTGTTCTACTCATTGTTTAAGATAGGCAATCAAGGGATTAGCATAGTTTGACTTGTAAGTAACGTGAAATGAGCACAAATCCATGACAGACCGTTTTGGACTAGGTAATATATATCAATTGTCAATTGTGGTTGCAATTTTTGATGACAAATTTTACGAAATAGGCAGAAATAAGCATTTCATGCTGTGTCGTTTTGATAAATCTATATGCTGAAGGGAAAATAACTTTGCGTACCAAAAATTCAGTTTAAATAAGCTGAGTAAGAGTGCTCTTAGTGGTATGTTAAAAATAGACTCAAAGGATAAAACAATAATTGCCACAGGTGAGACGCCAAAGTCGCGACCTACCGATGTGTCAAGCGGTCATCCCCGAAAATGTGACTGCTTTAGACAGTTTTGTTAAACGATGCAATCTCACGCCTCTAGGGAATAAAAAAATAAAATCTGGATTTTCTCTGATCAGAACAATTCACTTTCATTTTAGTGATGATATAAATTTACTTATATTTAGGATCTTGTAAGAACTGCAACAAATGCTATAGCTATATCGACTACTTAATTCTCTTTCTCTACATCACGTGATGAGATTTGTCTATGAGCCTAATTGTAAAAAAAGTTTTTCTCAAACTGATCGGTTAGCTTCTGTTGTTTTCTTCATCGCAAGTGTAATTGTTAAATGTAATACTTTAGAGTTAACCTCAACCATTCTCTCGCATATCGCTAACAAACTATGAGGCAAACTATGCTTGGGAGATTTAGAAAAAGAGCACTTTTTGACATGGGCGTCTCGTATTGAACTCACAAAAACAATATTTATGCAAATATTTACTTCTTTACTAGTTGCTTATAATTGAAATGTTGGACATAAAATTGAAAATGTTGCCGAAGTGGGATGAACAAGGGCTGATGAATCTGTGTCTAATCCATAGAAACTGCTTTCCTGTCATCTTTTAAAAATTCCATCAATTTCGACAACATTTAGTATTATTTTACAGTCTTGACATTTCGGAACTTTATCTAGATATTCAGGAGATGAAAACAGGAGGCGCGTGGCACAGAATGGGGAGCCCCGTGGCTGGAGTTAATCATGGTCCACCGGGCACTTGCACAGGGGTCCCTACACAAAGGGGCCTCACAAACTTAAACATTTTTCTATGGCTATAAGGAGACGCTGTGTAGCATTAATCAACCCAGACACAGGGGGCCCCAAAGTGTAGGCTATCATATGTTTTGCTTTATTCTATTAGAAGACGTGGTATAGTCGACTACTTTACAAGCATTTCTGTGCAGTACATCAAGTCATCTGTCCGTTTGTGATGCTATCTAAGCTGAGCGCCACCATAAGCTGGCGCGTCTCGTACCAAGAAAACCTGAGTCCGAAATGATTCACAAATTGCAGGAAATCAGTGGCACTTTCCATACCTTGAAGGTGCATCTAAACATCACGATACATATACAAAACTTTCTCAAAGTTGGTATCTTAGGCTATACCTCTCTTGGAATCCAGCCAAAAAGTCGGCAAATTTACTCAATAATGAAAGTTTTTAATTAACAATTTAATCAGTTCAAAGCTTTCTCAAAGATAGTACCATTTTGCATTGAAATATACCTACTGTAAGAAAAATTTCTCAAAGGGTAGGGGTGACACACTCTCTCCTAAGAGAGCACCCTTTTCCCTTTCACCAAGCAAAATAAAAGAAAATATTCACCACACAATGCGGATTTCTAAACATATAACCAGTTCAAACTTTTCCAAAGACATCACCATTTTGCACTCAGTTTACTTACTTCAATATCACCCCTCCGCTTAGACCCCTCCCTTGGGACGATTCCCTTTGAGGGAGTTAAAAAGGAAGAATTCGCCCGGGTGTCAACTATCCAAGGTACTTTACAGGGGTGCCATTGACAACCCCTCCCGCACTCTTGGAATGTTGCCCAGGTTACGATCCTGGTGGGGCTGTCGCCAACCCGAAATATGATATGAGTTTTATGTATTAGTCAATAAAGAAGCGACGGTTGCAAAATGAAGATAGACCGTCTGCCCAGAGCCTTAGGGTAGATGAACTAGATACCGATATCTACGTGAATGAGTATGAAGGGAGACACCTGGAGTGTACAGACATGGAAGTCTGCCGGTGAACACCTGCTGATAGTGGGCAAAGCGAATCCCCTCAAAGGCCCTCCAAACTGGTTTAAAATAGATAACGAGGTACCACTCAAAACCACTGCTATCTTGTGAAGACCACTAAGGATTAGTAAACAACACTAACGATAGAACTTTTTCCGTTAAATAGGGCCCGCTAGACGCCACAAAGGGGGAGAGGGGACCCAGCCAAACCTCACACCAAATGAACAAGTTCAACCCGTAGAGTGTAAAACAGGTTAAGCCAAAAATGGGTCCATTGCTTTAGAGGTACCAGACAGCCCTAAATTTGTCCACTAGAGTCCTGTGGTTCAACTAGGTTACTGTAGATTAGATAAAGTAGGTGCCACTCGCAAACAGTTGTATATTAACACTCAAACTATGGTGATAGCGAAATGACTCATGCCAGAGAAATTATCCATTGCGTTTTCCCTTCCAGACTCCTCACCCGACCCACCCCAATCGCCTCAAAGTATCGTATCGACGAAGGAGTTATATCAACCAAACGTGATGTCAACTGAACAACCTTAATTCATAGAATTGAACTGTTGAAACGTGGTTACGCCAAAAAGTATTCTGTTGCACTAGTAGTACCAGACACGACCAGAAGTGGACCCCGTTGTCCACGATACAGTTCAAAAGCCCAGAAAGTAACGCCAAATTAAGTACAAATTCAGTCCCATGGCTCGCAATTAATGTACACATTGAATCAACTGAAGTCTGTATTAACATTTACTAGACAATTCCTTCTTACCCTTGTTAAAGAAATCACTTCATGACAAATATATACTTTGCAAGTCCGGATCAATACTGTCGAGTCTTACTTATATCAGGGAGCTGTTACGGAACAGCTCCCTGCTTATATCTCTTTTACACCGTGGATGTCTGTGAGGGTCACTCGGCTGTCCCACTGAAGTGACAGGGGGCCTTTCTGTGTGTAGCTCTAGGTTGCGTCTGAGAGTTATTTTGGGAAACATTATCACGAGATGTGTCATTTAAAGTTGTTGAAAATGGCGGTGAACGATGGAAACGATGGGAGTAGAAGATGCGCGTACACTATAGCTTACATAAAATGCCTGCAGCAATCACTGAAGAAGAATATCTTCTTTACAAGTGAAAGTGAAATTATGTACACACCAATGGTTTGGTGTTTATCCGCTTTCAAGATTATTTTGTTGTATGAATTTGCATAAATAACAAGCAATCAATAAAAACCTATGCAACCCGATCTTATTCCTCCCAGGTCGATAATTCACCCTCAAATGGGCATCGGTTCGGTATTTGGTTCATTTCTGTTACAATCAGATTAAATAAACTAGTTAATTTCAAAATCATAGTCGCTCATTATAGCTTTTTAAAGTGACAACATCGTCCAGATTTTAACATATCCGACACCATGATTAGCAGGGTAAACTTAAGATATTGTATAACCTAGTCGAGGAGAAAGATGGCACAAATTTGATTCCAAAGAAACGAATTGAAGAGAAGACAACACGATGGGATTGCAGAGGCATTTACCCCAACACTCAATCACGGAGTATCCTACTACTACCACATCAATGCAATGATTGGTGTGCGTGGAGGCCGGTGCCTAAGTCCCACCCCACCCACCCTAATTCACAAGGGACTGTACTGTTCTACCCTACGGCGTTACCATTTTGCGATCTGCGCATTTCATCTAGAATCAGCCATGATTATTTCTAACCGAGGATTTTAGAACCAGTAATCTAGGTTTCTTTGGTGACTTCATGGCCAGTAGGTCATTTAGGATCATCGAGGGCCCTATATCAAGTTGATCATAATAAACAACTGCCGGATTTGCCTTGTCGTTCGAAGACTACTCAGTTTGAAAGGGCAAAGCAGTCAATAAAGAGTGCATATATCTATCATGAGGGGGTGTAGGGATTCGATCGAGAAATTTTGAAAATATTGAAGCCATATGAACGACTTCCCCTGTTCGTAGGACCTTACAAATTGGTCAGGAGTCAGGAGAATTCCATTTTTTAACATTTTCATCAGCATAACGAAGGGTACAACTCCAGAAATTGCCAGGAATAAAAGAGAAGGCTCCTCGGCTAGGTCCAGCGACCCAAGTAGGACAAAGGCGAGGGAAGTTGATTAGAGGGTATGAAGGGGATTCGATGTCTCGAAGGAAACTTCCATGAGGCATTATTCCATAATTACGACAGAGCATATTTGCACAATATACGCACGTACTTAATGAAATGTCTTTCCAAAATTTAAAGTATACATCGAAGAGTCAACAACAGCCACTGAAAGTAAGAACAGATGAGCCAATGGTATAGTTGACTTCTGTCAGAGGTGCATTGCATCCTTTCCATCCGACCTGCCCTAAAAACGTTTAAACCTTTCTTCCCGAGTCGTACCGTCTGACAGTATCGGCAAATTCAATGAAAATTGCAACTTTTGCATAGTTCTCGACTTTCGCAGAAGATTTACACTGCGTACTTTAGCAAATATTGTCTGTATTTTTCTTGGTGGGGATGTGGTACTTTGCTCTCTACATAAATGGGATTTTTGAAGAAATTGATACGATGAAAAATACAGCTTGGTCCTATTGGAAATACCGCCCTCCTTGAGAAGAAAATCACGTAACACGTCTGAGCGCCTGGTCGTCCTATAGGGTGGCATTGAGAGGTGAAAATTACGTGTAAGGTTTGTTTTGTCATTATTTTTCGAGCCAAAAAGGCACCTACCGTTGACCCAATGTGCCATGTAAAGTAATGCTGTAGAGAGGCCGAATTATCCTGTTGAAAAGGATCGCTTGGTTAGATTCCGTATATTAGACATACAAACGTTTCTCCTCCATATATCTCTCGAATAAATTCCTTAATGTTTTAATAATATAATTCTGTCAGACAGAAGTTAGGGATACCTTTGTCTTATTCCACCCATTATTTTTACTAGAGAATACATTCCACTGTCTCCTCCTCTACCCCCAAAACTGGAAGAAAATATTACTGGATAGATTGTGACATTCTCTAAGTGGAGCGACAACTACATTTAGCTCGAATGAACCAAGAAGTTTTTACCTACATACCTCTATAGGCGCGTAACCAGGTTTTGCAAAGGGGGCGGGGGTGGCTAGATCAGGGAGTTGTAAAATGAATTATATCTAAACTCAATAAATGTACTGTCACAGAAACTGAAAAAGGGAAGAGTGTGTTAAGTAAGTTGATGCCCCGATACGGACCGGGAGAACAAAGATAGGGAAGGGAATGGGAATAGCAAAATGTTGAGAGGGGTAGAGAGAGGGGAGTGAGTTAAATGGAGAGTTAAACGCGGATGGGAATAAGTTTTTACTTATTATTATAGTTCGGATCCAACCTTTCGACGGCAAAAGTGATTCATTCCTCCTTATTCTTTACCGTTACCATGCATGGCAGCGGTTGCTACTTTCAGCTGGTAGTGGCACTGGCATTGTCAGCTGCAAAGTGCCTACAATATCTCACCCTCGTCACGAAGCCGATGAGATTAAAACCTTAAAATCTTAATCGATGAATAAGCTGATTAAACGCCATTATTGCACTAGGCAAAAAAGAGTTTCTGTCGTGATTTATAATAATGAATGGAGGAGTTGAAAAGAAAACCTCTAAAACATGGCATCTTATACTTCAGATGCATGCTACGCACAGGCCCTGGAAAAATTTCCGACAGTGACAGAGCATGCTCGTAACCAGGGGGTGTCAAAGGAGTTCGGGGGAACCCCTTTTCCTAGCGAACTTTTCCTTTGCTCAGAATAAGAGTGGTTTAGTTAATAACTACCTTAAAAACTACACAAAACTGTTGATTGTCAATTGAGATTGGAGCATAGAAATGCAAAGTCGCAATCTCATTCATCTAGTTTTGAACCGTCATTGAACTATCAGTAGTTGGTTGAACCCTGAGAGAAGTTAGATGGAGGGGGGGGGGGGGGCGATCAGTTACCTTAGGTTCTCAGGGCTTATGGATGTAGCCCAGCACTACCAAATGATAATTTCACATTTAGTTCCCTAGCACACCACATCCTCCACAGCTCCTTATACCAATACCTACAAGGCAATGGGGATAATTTTCTCGGATAATTTTTCCTCGTTGTGGATGGAGGTTACTGCAAACAGGGGGTCGTTTAGGTAACAACTCCCTGCTACGAAGGGTTGGACATTTTTCCCAGCCAGAAACCTCTACAAATAACACCGAAACAGTATAAAGTCTTCAGGAAAATTGTGCGCAATGTAAAGCACACAGGAATAAAAGTTTGTTATCCAAGATCAGAGCGGTTACAAACTCGTCTTACACTCACGAATATTATAGCAACGAATTACCAGCAGTGATTGGACAAATATAGAGATACATACGGTGAGGACAAAAGTGATTTCATCCGTATGGCAAACTTGTAGGGAAAGGCAATACACCCTGTTGACAGGTGGTGCAAGGATTTTGCCTACCCGGGGCAATCCTACCAACATGACAGCAACTCAAACCCCTGTCGGCCTGGAGTCGAGTTACAAGGAGAAAGGACAAAATGTGGGTCAAAATCCGTCTGCTTTGACTGAAACGAGGGCACTGCCGCTATAAGCCCAACAATGCTCCGAGACAAAATTCCGGGGGTTTGACCTTGGTAGGGACCATGTCCCTGTCCACCACCTGGTGTCATCCTCTCTCTATCCCCGTGAACTCCCGCTCCGCCTTAGGAGGAATATTGCGATTGTTATTTTAAGAAGTGTGCACTATATACTCAATATTGAGATTGAGATACTGAGAAAGTAGCATTGAACCTGATTATTTCAATAAATGTTTTAAGAAATTTTATAAGACACTTAGGTGAGGTGCTGTTTCTTTTTTCTTTTCTTTTCTTTTTTCTTTTTTTTTTTCTTTTTTTTTAAGCGGATACAAATTCATTGGTCTCTTAATGTATTTCTGGCCTTTTAAACTGTGACTGGTTGACAAGTAAGCCGTATGGAAACTTATTTTGCATTTTCGTTTTATTTTTAGAGAAAATCTTCATCTAGTCACTGGATTTAAAGCTGTGCAATTTTGTACGAAGTAGATCAGAATGGCCAGTAAAATAGCAACTCCGTAAGTATTATCTCAAGTGCTTGATGCACTGAATTTTATACGCAATCACTGCAATCGCAACAAAAATCTAGACTGATTCCGTAAATACTACATATTACTTTTACTTTGATTATTATCCTCGTGACTGTCTAATTCGATATACGCACGATCTCAAAAGTAACTTTCTGAGTTCTGGGCAGTATGGGAGTAGTCTGTACAGCCAGTGCTGGTCGATGAGAGCATTTGTCACTTCTTTGAATATACCGATACTAAAAGAAGTGGGACGTTTTTCTCCGTCACTGTAGACATTACCACATAGCCTGAAAATACTATTGGTAGTCATTTGTTTTATCATTATACATGAGGTAATTTTATATAGTCCCATAAATCATGAAAACAGTTTGCAAATTGATCATCATTAGTGATGATGTAGGATCAACTAGTATAGTTACAAAAAATAAAAAATCCATAGGAGCAGCTGAGCCCCTACCTCCCCCTTCCCCTTGAAAAGGGTCTGCTTAGTTTTAAACATGGGATCCATAGTATACTAGTTGTCATGTAGAATCAGTTCCATGTGTATCAGAAATATTCCCCTGTCAGTACAACCAATTTTCCACAACAAAGTGTAACTTCAGAGAGTATTGTCTTGCTGTTCTAGTTTCTGGAAGAATCTTTATAGCACTAATGAAAAATAGGGTATGTATGCCAACACTAAAGCAATGAAAAATGTAGAAAAATCAATGCAAGGTTAAAGATAAAACTCATGTCATGTTCTGTTTCTTATTAAGTTCTGACACATTTGTTACTATAGTGAGTTATACTTGACTTGTATTTAAATAAAAGCAGTGTTAAAACTGCAAGCATAATGTCATGTGATCTTTTCTCATTAATACAAAAGGATAATACTTCTATATTATTCTATTTGAGATTACTCTTAGGAGAAAAAAAAACACTCTTAACACACCGGGGGTAATTTAACCAGGATCCGTGTTCTATTTAGTCCAACACAATCCTGGTTAAATTTTCCATGAAATCCTGGTTAAACTAACACAAATTCTGGTTAAAGTAATTAGGATTTGCATTAGTTTAAATAGGATTCCATGGACAATTTAACCAGGATTGTGTTGGACTAAACAGAACACCGATCCTGGTTAAATTTAACCCCGGTATTTTAAGAGTGAAACGACGCCTGAAAAGTCTGCTTCTAACATTCTTTTAATTTAAAACTCATGGAGCCAATCCACTTAAAATGTAGCAGTTAATGTTTCCATGGAGTTACTACTTCACGGAACCCTTTGTATTTGTTCCATTCTCTTAGACTGCGTGCGTAGTCAACTTTTTTTTTATTATTTAAACACTAATTTTCCAACCCCCTCCCCATGCATTAACTTGTACCAGTTTAACTTCATAAATTATAATCCACTTTTCCTAAAGGTATCCCCTACATCCCCACTAATTAACTTGTAACAAGACTTACTTTAAGTGTTAATCCACTTCAGTCCATTTTTTCAATTGGAATAGCAAATTGTGGGGTCATTTAACCTCCAAAACTAAAAGCACACCCAAAAATATTCTTCAATAATCATCCGTTTATATATGTCGCACTACACTGTTGTTCATGGGCGTCCGCAAGGGGGCAAAGAGGAGGGGTGAGCTTGCCCTGGAAGATCAAGAACTTGAAAAGAACTTGAAGAAAAAATAAGATCAACATTTTTTATGATATCGATAGACAATTTCCAGGACATGAACTTTCAAAATAGAAAATGATTAGATGCAACTCACAACGCCCGAGAAGTGCCATTTTCAGCGATCTGAGAGGCATTTCGGCAAATATTTTCTTGGCGCTTGGCACCAAAAATGGTGGTGCCACGCTTAGATAGTTTGCTTAAACGTTTCGCTCCCTTTAAATCCCAGGCTACACCCCTGTAAAAGGCTCCAACATTCAGTAATTAAGCTCTTTCCTGGGAGTACAGCTTTCCCCTGATTTGATCAATTAAAATCCCCCCCCCCTATTTTTTTTCTGCGGAAGCCCATGCTGTTGTTTATCCCATACGGCCTGTAGCAACTAGTTTTGTCACAAATACCACTTTTGTCTCACCAACCACTTTTGTCAAAACTTTTGCCCACTTTTGTCACAAATACCACTTTTGTCACAATCATCGCCCACTTTTGTCACAACGGAGGTCACGACTTTTGTCACAACAATCGCCCATATTTGTCACAATTGGACAGGACACGACTTTTTTCACACACATTTTGCTTACTTTTGTCACACACATCGGCTTAGTTGAAGTGAGAAGTGTTACGCAGGTAAACCTATGCTTACTAAATAGGGGCTGTGATTTAGTATTCACCTTTTTAAATTAGAGGGGCACGTAAACAAGAAAAATGATTTTAGATAATTACACCCACAACTCATAATCATGTCGGGCGGTTCGTAGAGGAGGTGGTTCAGAGTAAACTTTTGTGGCTGGGAACAGTGAAATAAGAAACCGGCTTGAAAATTCGAATTAAGAGAATGAGGAAACGACAAAAATAACCTATGAATACACCAAGGAATCAAGGACTTTGTCTGGGCGAAATCCTGAAGGGGCAGTCCTCCCTTTAAACGGAGAACCTAGTGGCGTTACCATAGATAACTGGCACTCTGTGTGGACCCTTCCTTCCGGCTTTCACCCACGCAAGAGTACTATCTTATATATTGGGGTAGGGGTTAAAGGTGAGAGGAGCAACAGTTAGTTGGAGTGTAGGCGTAACTTATACTCTAAAAACGGTTTATCTACCCTCAAAATGACGAATGTAAATCCTGCACGGCGACACTACGGAGTGCCAAGTGTATCATAAATGTCGAAAAAAAAAAATTAGCACATCAAAAATAATTTCAGCATATCAAAAAAAAATCTAACATTTTACAAAAAAAATGTAGCATACCCAAAATAAATTCAACATATCCAAAAAGTATCGAGAGTGTTAAACACATTTCAGCATATCCAAAAACACGTCCAAAAGCACGTCCAGTATGTAATGACAAACATGTTTTGTCACGTAGGTTGGATGCTTGTTTCATCCTGTCATTTTTGATACGTGACTGCGAGACTGTAGTGTGCCGAGTGTAACAAAAATTCAGAATAAAAATCAGCATGTCGAAAACAAAATCAGGGTGTCGAAAACAAAATCAGGGTGTCGAAAACTTGCCGATATACCGTATAGGTTAGAATACACTTTCTAACATTGTGTGGTATCTGACAACTGCACTATAGAACATCGCGGTATCGTGGAGCTAAGCGGGTGTACGACATCGTGTTTACGCGTGTGTACAACACTGTATGTATATAGCCTACGCTTTACTCCTGTACCTACTGGTAGTGTACTGTACTGTACAGCTAGCTCGACTCTGAAAAAGTACGCCTCTCGTAGCCGGTGAACGTAAAAGTGGGACTCCTCCATTACACCCAAAAATGTAATTACTCCTTGATCTGTAGGTCGGAATGCTGCGTTATTTGCATCCGGAGAAACTGAGACGCCCCGCATAAATTCGGGTGTTTGCGTTCTGCTTATTGCGAGGTGCAGTGACGATGCCAAGACCGTGCACGGAGACAAAGTAGGCCTACCCGGGGCCAGCCGCACTGGACGTGCAATGCTCTTGCATGGTACTTTTTACCTCTTTGTAGAAGGAGGGACAAAGCCTGACCCATTCACCACAGGTAAAGTTATTCATCAATTTATTAGACTGTGAATGGTTTGCCAGAATTCTGGACTTTGATTTGTAGGCTATAAGAGAAAATAAACTGTGGAGTGTGACACAAGTTTTGCAATACAGGGCTAGGCCTAGGGCTTATTAAAGTATACAGTTCAATGCGGTGTTGTTGGTTGTTTGTACTGTAGGTAGGCTATGTTGGGTTAAAACCTAGCCTACCGTAGCATGAATTAGGAGGGGGGGGGGGGGGAGAGGGAAAGAGGAGGGGGAGGGGAGACGAGACCATACTGGAAAGTTCAAGTTTTCACACAGATCTGTGGCTATGGAATGTGCGCCAAACTTTTTAGCGTAGCCTATGGCATGATCGTCATTTTTGGATAAACTTAGCAGTAACGTTACTGTAATGGCATGGCGCACATTTGACGATGTCATCAGGTATACAGTAGCCTAACGCAGTGACTGGCCTAGGCCTAATACAGTACTAATGTTAACCTAGGCCCACACCCTTAAGCCACATAGACACATTTGATTTTCCTGCAAAATCTTCTTGGGCCACTTACATCCCTGCAGTATGGCTGAGGGACATGCCAACCCTTGGACTCTTCTGACTGGGATGATTCGGATGATTCCAAACTTGGACCCTTCACACTGGGACATACATTGCACAATCTGTGAGGTACAGGAGATTGCATGATAATTGGCTTTGAAATGTTTTATGTAGAGGGTAAAGGCAGTGGGGTAAAGGCAGTGACCAAAAGCAGCCTAAAGATTCTTTTGTAGTGATATTGAAAATATGATGATTGAACAGTAAACTGCGTTCTGTAATTCATGACAATCACCTTAGTGGGGCAGGGAAGAAGTATGGCTCTTTGGGAAAAGGAAGGTAAGAAATTAAGTATGGATTGTGCAGAAATACATATTTTCAAGTGAGGCAAGTGATTATAGCAAAAGTTTTTCATGAGAATAACACTAGTAAGTTTGTGTTTAATACAATTTATGAAGAATAGAAAAATAAAAAATAAAATGAAGTTTTGTTTTTGTCTGAGGTTTTCTCCACACATTCTAAACCAGCTTTCCCTCTCCCTCTCAGCCCTACCTTAAGGTCAAGAGCAGTCGCCCCAAACTTCCTTTGAAGCAACAGCTAAATCTCACAATTGTCTTCTTGTTTCTCTTCAAAGTATCTTTCGTAATATGTTAGGACTTTAATATTGCATATTCAAGGTAAACCAATCAGTTACTTCTTGTAAATTTCACATTTGAGGAGAAAAAATATTGTCACATGACTCTCAAGAGCCAATCATGAAACAGGACAGTCTACTACACTACTTCAAGTTGGGGTGACTGCATTTCCCCTTTAAAGCTGTTTATGTGCACCTCCTTATTGACTTGTCAAACCTTAAGGAATTTTTGCCTACCAGTCCCACAAGCAATTTAATAAGTAACGAAAGCATCCATATCCAACAACAAATTCAAACTTACTCTTTGTGCCACAACTTGCGAGTGGCATGTAGGCACCACTCTGTTAACTTGGCATGTGCTCCCCCACCCTGTGCTCCCACCTAGGCAAGAAACGAGGTCTGTGACAATATGCTTTTACTGAGGAATGGCACCATGCATACATTTTCCTTGTAGTAAGGTCATAGGGGTTATAACTAATTAGGCTGGGGAAAGGGACACCAAACCCAGCTTGACCAAGCCCCCTCCCCCCTCCCCCCTCCCCATTGGGGAAGGCTCGACCGTTGTCTGGGAAATTACCCTTTTTTATCAATTGGAATGTAGCAGTGCCCAACAGGGGGCAGGGTTTGGTAGATTGAAGGTTTACTAAGTTGAGGGTCACCCCAAGATCCTAAACACTTCACCCCCTAACCATACCAAAGGCTACTTCTTAATTTATTCCTGACCTTATTGGTATCTATATAACCCCACTCCTGACCCGAAGTTGATTTTTGTTCAAGCAGAAGATTGGTCTAGCGAACCTGAATTTTAGCGAATCTTTGGTCTAGTGCAGGTACCCCCCCCCCCTTTCATCTAGTGTACTGCTTTGATTTCGTGAACCACCTTCAGACTAATGGGTGTCCCGGCCTGTTGTTTGTGCTTCCAGTTGCTGCCCTCATCCTCGTCTGGAGCGTGTCACCCATCCCCTGTCCGTTGGGCAAATCCTGGCACTATAGTGACCACCACGTTTCACCCCTGCTGTGTGAACCACCTCTGTGCGGGAAACGCGTTTCCCGCGGTTTTGGTGTGAACCATAGAAATAAAAGTAAGGGAGTGCATCCATGGAAGTACTACCTCCGAGGTAGTAGGCCTACTTCCATGGTGCATCCCTTGCATGTTTAACCGGTGAAGCCACGAAAATTCTGAGGGCGCTTTCGTTGTTCGGCAATATACCAGGTTGATTGATGTGTCTCCGTACCTACAGTGTGCATTCTGCTGCAGAAGTTATAGCTTATTCTATCCGTTTTTCGAAAGATTAGTAGTTTCCACAACATAACATAACAGGTTAAAGGGCAAAGGAGGGCTTAGGCCCCATAAGATGCCCTGAAGTTCATAGCGCCCCTTAACTGATAAAAACAAACAACCAACCAACACCAAACAAATCCAGTTCAATTAGATTCTACCACAGTCATGGAAGAACTTGTCAATGTTAACTGTTAGCAGTGCACTGATGTGCAGTTAACTACACTGATCAGGCAGACTATTCCACTCGTTGACAACTCTATAAGAGAAGCTGAATTTCAGGCTAATGCCAATTAGTTAATTAAATGAGATTTAACCACACACCAACACGAATGTGCCACATAGTGTCAACTAGATAAATACGGTTCAAGTCCGGTTTCAAATATTGTTCAGACACAGTGCAAGTCCTCCCCTTCAGTCGCCCCTTACAACAGGCGGGGAATACCGTAGGCATATTCTACAACCCCCAACCCACAGGGGATTTCCTAATGTCAAGCCTTGCAAAACACTTTACTAGCTTCTTACAACAGGAATAAGTCATGGTACCTTAAGTGTTTTGTTTTATACTCCTAACTTGAAAACCTGTAGTTTCTCCGCCAATACTTGGGGCAAAAGTAATGACGTGATATTTGTATTACGCGCCGTTGCTCTGTTGCCGTACAGCCTGGCCAAATCAATGGCTTCAGTCCAGATCGCCAGACGTCATTCTCCCTTTGATTTCTATGGTGTGAACGCATTTATTAACGGAGCTTTCGAAAATGGGTATCGAGTAGGCCTATGTGCTTACTGAACACGTAAGCAGCTACGATACCGCGATACATCGTTATAGATTTTCGGTGTATCGTAATAGTTTGTGATACCCTGATTTCACTTTGGATATGCTGAAATCAGTTTAGATATTTTTGTTACACTTCGCACACATGAAGATCGCTAGTGTGTAACACAAACGGAGTTTTTAGAGCAGTGCGTATTTGGACTGAATTGACGAGTCAAAATTGTACATATTATAACGTGTTGAATGTGATTCGAGATTTTGAAAATTTTGTAACATGTTGATTTTTGTTTTAACATGCTAAAGTTAGTTTGAACATGCTGAATTTATTTTCGATGTGCTGGATTTGTTTTTGATATGCTGAAATTATTTTTGATGTGCTGAAATTATTTTTGATGTGCTATTTTTTTTTTTTTTCGATATTTATGATACACTTGGCACTCCGTACGACACCCCAAGTCGATATTTATACTTCAGCAAAAATGGTCACGCCAAAGGTACCTTTTCACAAAGTATCACAAACATATAGTAATATTATCCATATGTAGCGTACATTTACCCAGTGTCACAAATGTGTGATACTTGTGTAAATGTTCACACATTTGTGTTACATTAACCATATTTACTGGCGTATGAACACCCATTTTGGGTGTCACTGTGCGGGATCTAATTTTACCATTTTGGGTATAAATACGTCAAATTTTGTGGGTGATACCGGCACTGAGTGCAAAGAATGTTTGGTCGAAATGTTTGGTTACCTCCCTCGTATATATGGGACATGACACATTCCTAAGATTTTGGTTGCGCCTTGGCATTTAACACCTAAAGATTTCATGCTTTAAAAGCCCAGATTTCATGAAGAAAGGGTACATTCCAAGTTTCCTTTCGAGTCAATTGATTTCAGAAGGAGAAAAAAGATTATAACTGGCCATTTAATAAAGATATGCTGTGGCACGGTATAAAGTGTAATACTGAAGATCTTTAGCCTACGTATATGTAGGTTTATTCAGGCTGTTATAATGTGGGAGGAAGAGGATTTATTAGTACAGTATTGTCGGCCACGTAAAAACGCGCAGTGGACGGGTACATTTGAAGATAACATGCGTTGTTACATGCGATTTCACAGGTCCTTAGCCTTAAAATCGAAACCAGGACAGTAATTTTTTTTTAACATGTATGTATTTCGCTAAAGTAGAGGAACTATTATTTCCTGTTGCGGAAATTTTTACTCCTGCCCACCATTGCCCCCATGTACACACGCAGGCTACGGCCGAGGAAACTCGAAGGAAATGATGAGGATGAGGGTGGGGAGACAGAGTTCTTCAAAATATGGAGAGTATAGCAACAGTCGAGAAACTTTATTGATAGCGCCTTCTTTGCAAAAGTATATATACTACTCTTGTAATATCTCAGATACTTTATCTGTATTAAGTTCAGTCAACACTTCTCTTTATTTCGAATATCAAAACATTCTTGTCTTTAGAGAAGGACTTGGTGACGCAAGCTCACACAAGATGATATGCGGGGGTACAGTAATTTGTTCAAGATCGTGGAAAATACTTTCAACTTTGCGTAACGGAAACAACAAATTATGTTGCAGTAGTTTCAATATTTTATATCTTATCACCCAAAGCATATATGGACCCTTTTAAAGTATTTTATTCAAAGCTTCCTCTTTAGCCACAACTGAAAAATGAAAATGTACCGTACCCCGAGTGTTGATCGCTCCCCCATGTTAATTGGGCACTACCGTGACTGATAACACGTGTATTATGGTGTGAAGTACACGGTATAACAGACCTTTCTGTTGGAGGAACAGCCCATCTTAACCTCGCTCTGATTCATTTAAAAGGAAAGTCCAGAGTAAAATTCATGTTTCATATGTTAAAGAGGAACATACTGTCAATGTAGAATAGCACTATCTTTTCCTCCTTATGATCGTAAAGCTAATTCGAGATTCTGCTGAGGGCATATCATCAAATCCACATTGCCTACGCAGTACAGAAAGTCGAATGTCTCAGCCGATCAGAATCGGTGCCAGCTAGACCTAATTCCATCTAGTAAAATGTGGTGCGGGGGGGGGGGTATGTATCCGCCTCTCTTCACGTCATGAACAAAAACCCCTTTTTCAATAAATTTACTTTAAAATACACAGAAAATTAAGTTTCCGAATTGCGTGACCCTCAAATAACCAAAACAGATTTCAAAGGGGAGGGATCCATGCCGATGGCGGCGGTCTGAAATATCCACCCATCTCCTCTCCCCGCCTCCCCGGCCCCTCTTATTCCTCCCTCGAGCTGATAAAAGCTCCCACGCCTACTGGTGGCATTTTACAGAGCCAACCCGTAAAAACCAAAGAACCGTGCCGAAACGGACATACATGGTACTGACCTCGAGGGGATTTTGCGTACTAAATGGCGGAAATAACACACCTTGACGTACTACACATTTTATTTTTGTACGTGTTCGGGTGTCAGTGATCTTTCTTGTGCCCTAGCTCGGCGGTTTAGAATCTTCAATGCATATATAGAAGTCCGCGCAACCAGTTGAAGCACCTGCGCAGCCGTACACTTCCACTCAACGAGGCCTGTAAGCAGTGGCGTATATAATATCCATTTGCAGTTGTGGTGGTGGTGGGGTGGGGTGGGGGGGTTATGAATTATTTGGGACAACTACATTTGTTGGAGACCCAAACTCTTAGACATAGTTGTTCGATCCAAACGTCATGGATAAATGCAATTTACAGGACCATAGTAATAATAACTTCAGATACATTGTATATGGAATCAAATAGTGACGTACCCAGGATTTCTCTCAGAGAGGGAGGGGGTGGGGGATCATGCGGCGTGTTGCGTGATCCCCGGCTTTTGGGACGAAGTGTCCCCTCCCCCATTTGAATTCTTTTCAAAAATTAGGAGTCCTTATATGCAATCTGGTGCCACATATGCTACCTTTTGAAGTAAAATTTGTGTGTAAAATCGAGTGCATCGTTCTGTGGAAAAATCTTTTGTTGGCCCAAATAGCATAATTCTTCTTTATGGGCCCCAACATTATTCGAGTCATGGGCCCTTGCAATATAGATAAGTAGGTACCCGGCCACCTTGGCTTCACCAATATTTTGGGTGCACAAATCAGTGGGGTCCATACGGGTCAGCTAACCTGCGTGTCACCCACAATATGTCCCGCCCTCTGATTGCCATATAGCCTGCATGCCGGGTGATGCTATGACAGTAAACAGAAGATATATTTGAAAAGGACATGTAATTTTTACCTTGCGCGCTCATTTTTCATTGCCTAAAAATGAATTCTGGGCCTGGAACCAAGGAAGTCGTATGCCTTATGCATACTGTACTAATGCGAATTTCTGAAGCCTACGACGAGAATCAGGGTCCCAGGTAGCATGATGAGCTAAAGCTTTCCTATCTCTTTTACTGTGAATGGAACAATGGGCAAAACATCAACAATGGGCTGCAGGAACATAGAACACAGTCACCCAGTTATTTACAATACACGAAGACACCTTATTCTAATTATAAAATCAACTAAAGTCGAACTGTCGTATCGACTGAAGACCCATATTTTGTTAGTGGCACGATGTCGGACTGGTGACTTCAACGAAAAAGTTTCCACAAGCGCTACCCGTATATTTCTGTATAGATCAGTGGTGTCATCATGTACCCTGTAGTTCAGACCGTATTTTCCAGTCGTTTTCACCTTTGTAATGCGAAGAGCTCAGAAAGGATTACATTCAAGGAGCATGCAGCGGCAGGACTGCCACGAGATGACTGAAAAGTGTCCACGACCAACGTTTGCAAAAGAAATTAACATATTAGTAAAAGATGTTAGGGCTAGTCTATATATTTTAAAATTCCCCTTTACTTCGTCGCCCTTGATCTCTTATATGCATATGATCTACAAAATGAAGAGTTACGAAAACATACCTGTCTGAATCAGTTCTGTGTGGTCTGTACGGGTCTTAATTCTACTCTCTCTTTTTACCTTTCTTTCTCTTAACTCCGTCGTCTCTTTCTTTCCCCTTTTCCTTATTCTTCCTTTCGCCCCCTTCTGAGTTCGGTATGAAGTCGCCTCACCCGGGAAATTTTCAAGGGACACTCCGTCCCTTTCGTCACCAACCATGTGGGATATTCACTAACTTGAGTAAACAATTAATTTTCGAAGCACCCTCTTTAAGCATTTCTACATGGTCATAAATTCTTGGCCTCAAATTCTGATTTAAAATTGTTTCTTCGTAATGTCTTACAATTTTATTTAAAATGAAAGCAAGATTCTCCTTTACAGCCCTAATGGAAGAAATCCTAGAGCTCTTCAAAATTGGAGTGAGGGGCAAGATCAAAACCTTATATGATTTCCGTGCACAACTTGGTGCACGAAACCACCTTGGTAAAGTTAGTGGGGAGGAAGGGGATCCTTTCCCTCTCCCTGTGAGTATTACAGCTCACAGAGGTGATTTGCTCGAAACTGAACATTTAATTGTGCTTCAACAACTTAAAACGTACTGAGTATGACTTCAAGGCTTACCAAATTTTCTCAACGTGTGTGACAAAAGTGGGCAAAACGTGTGTGACAAAAGTCGTGTCCTGTCCAATTGTGACAAATATGGGCGATTGTTGTGACAAAAGTCGTGGCCTCCGTTGTGACAAAAGTGGGCGATGATTGTGACAAAAGTGGTATTTGTGACAAAAGTGGGCAAAAATTTTGACAAAAGTGGTTGGTGAGACAAAAGTAGTATTTGTGACAAAACTAGTTGCTACACGGCCCTTTGCTGACATGATTTCCTGACCCAAACAACCTTCATTTATCCCTCATTCATGCTTCTTTACTACTTTTCCTAAATTCGTCCTTTCAAAGTTTCCTCTGGAACTCTCTTCCAAGTAATATAAAGCAGTGGCGTAGCTAGACATTTTTTTTTGGGGGGGGGGGGGGCAAAGCAAAAAATTCCGACAGATTATTATCTTGATAGCTGTTCGAAATTCTGGGGACCTTTTTGTTTTTTTGCTTTTCGGGCAGTTTTGAGACCGACTTTTGATTTTCACGTTGACATATCGGTGTGTAATTCTGCTTAAATGCATAAGAAGTGTTGTAAGTGTTTCAAATGACTTGTTTTTATTTATTTCCGGCAGAGACTAGAAATTTCCGACAGAGGCCTTGTGGGGGGGGGACTACCGCCTCCCTGCCCCCCCCCCCTAGCTACGCCACTGATATAAAGGATTCGAAATCCTTGCATCATTGTAAACATCTCCTGAGGTTCGGAGAATGATAACGAGATAATTATGATAATTATTAACGATAAATGATTGATAGCGAGTGCAATCTCTCTCGGTATGTACGGAATAACTTTAGGTAGGTCTGGTATAATACATGGACTTCCACAACGAGTACGTCTTGGCTGTTAATTGAAGGTTATCTCTCCATTCTGTACTGCGAGAGTTCCCTTTTATACAAATAACAAGTTACTCTAGAATTTTCCCATTCTATCATATTCTCGAGAAGCAAGTATTGCAGAAGACTTCATGGAAAAGAGCGTTCTGGAGGTGATCATTGCTAAATTCAAGATTTCCAGGCAACAGTACAGTTCTTTCTGGAAGTAATTTGAAGTAAAATCACTGTTCTAGAAGTATCTCGAACGTAGGAGTACAGTAGTAAAAGAAGATTCCTGAACTTTCTCAAAGGTTAACGACCGTTCTTGGAGACTTGGCAAAACGCGACTTGAAGACTGCGCAGCAGGATCTGAGTTTCCCTTGGAAATGGTTAGCGCCTCTTACACATCACTCAAGCGTTATATTCAAATTATATTATATTTATATTATTTGTATTTATTTATATTATATTATTATTCATATATATATATATATATATATATATATATATATATATATATATATATATTGGCCCAATTGCTCCTAATCTGAAGGAAATATTTTCATAGATACATACATGTATTGCGTGCAAACATGTATTCCGTAAAGTGTATATATATGACTCTTACAGCGAGACACAATTGAGTATATATTTGAATGTGCATAATTTGTTCCGCAATCTGACCTATTTTCCCTTTGTACTTATTCTATGTTCCTCTGTCTATGTTGTTTGTTGTTATACCAATTATCTCGTTTTTTTTTTTTGTTTCCGTTTTTTTTTTTGTTTCTTTGTTTTCATTTTTTCAGAAGGGATCAGACTTGAAAAGCTCTGCTTTTTCTGGTTCCTCTACCCTATCACATTTTAGTAACCTATATCATCTGATTATCGCAGCTACAAAGTACCGTACTTCATCATTACTTACTTAGGGATCAGTTTCTACTTCCGCATTATATACTTTTAATTTACACTTGATTATGTTGCAAATCAGTCTATTTTTTTATGTGATAACGGTAGAAACAATTTTGAAACTTGAAACTAAAATGGCCTAATTTCCGTGACCTACCTGAGATTCTTCGTTACCATGGATACATACAGCTTTATGTGACCTAAATTTGTTCTTTTTCGGTTTGTCTACAGCCGGTATTGCATTCAACACAGTAGATTCAAGAGACAACTTGGCTGGAGACTTTGGCACCTATCTCTCAGTTTGAATGGAAATATCGCTGTAACTGGCTACAACGGGAACACACGCCGAACATACATAGACGTGTATACTAATGTCAGACATTCTGATTCTAGAGACAAACCAAAAATAATTTATTCAAAGGAATTTGACAAATATGAATCGGAAGGAAAGTGGTATCGGGGACGATTGGTTTCATTTTATGGTGGTAGTGATACCACGATATTATCTGGTCTTGGTGATAAATTAGAAGTTATTGATTTAATCCAAGATCGAGTCATAAAACTTCGTAAAATAAAATTAGTAAATCATGGCGGGATTAACTGTCTGTCTGTCAGAGAAAAAGAAATATTTATCGGCTTCGCGGAAACAAATAAAATTACTGTCTATGATATGATAGACTTAAATGAAATCAAATCAATCATCTTACAAGGAATTCAAGATGGCTACTACCCTTACGATATGACGGCTATAGCTGACAGACTATTTGTCTGTGTAGGTGACCGTAAGGAAATAAGTGAACGAAAATCGCTGATATTTGAAGAAAAAAATGGGAGAATTTTGTCGGAATTGACAAAACCTACAGATACTGCCAGGTGGTATGTACACAGTGTAGGAGTGAATATGAATACATTGGGTATAGCAGGTGTGGTATGGGTTGACTCCTACTATTACAAAGAAGGGAAATACAGGCAAATTGTGTTTTATTCTCTGTTAAGTGAAAAGAATTGTAGTTTTCTCATTGTTGAAGTTGAATCTGGTGTCAGTAGAATCAGAATATCTGACAGAGGTGACAGGGTGATAACAGGGAACCTAAGGACAGGGGAAGTGAAGAAGTATGATATGGTAAGTATAGCTATTGATATTGGCCTATACAATATATTGTGTACAGTATGTTACAGTAGGAATAACAGGTAGGTTTGGTGAAAAAAGGCCTGTTCTATTTTTGATCTAGAAAATGTCAGGAGACAGTCAATACTTCTAATTTAGGTATTGGTAAACTCAGGACAGTCTAAACTCTACATAATTAAGATGTTGTGATGGTTTCATTAGAGGAAAGTGATTTTATGAAATTCGAAGGTGATTTTTAATGGCAAAATTTAGGAATGGGGCATGGAAAACTGTACTGACTTAACTGTGTTAACGCATGGTTAAGTTGAGGGTAGAATGAAAAGCGGGGAGAAGTACCAAATTTGTTTTGATTATTAAAAATTCAGTGAGCAGTTAAATGTTAAAAAATTGGTCACGTTGTTTTGTACATAGATCAAATAACAAGGATGTGATAGTGTATGGGTTGAAGGATGAAGAATTACAGAGATAAAAATGGAATTGTTATTGCTAAACTTCAAAATTTATGTGACAATTAAAGTGGACACTTTTTACTGTGTAAAATACATATAGGCCCATGCGGGGAAAACATGGAAAACTGTATGTATGTAGATGCTTTATGGTAAGGGAAAGAACCCTATTGTCTTTGATGGAGGTCATAGGTAATCTGGGGTCACCAGGGGTCAAACCCTCAAAACTTTGTTTACACAATATCTTGAGGTAGGAAACTTGGATAAATGACGCTTTTAATACTTGTATATAAATTGAGAGGAAAAACCCTATTTTTCTGGGTGGAGGTCACAAGCCACTTGAGATCACCAGAGGTCAAAAACTGAAAGTTTGTAAACATGACATTACAAGGGAGGAAGCAAAGACAAATCCCTTCTTTTTTCATTTTTTGTTATTCAAGTTTTGGTGGAGGTCAAAGGTCATGTGAGGTCAGCACGGGTCAAATTGTGAACACGTCGTAAAAAATGATGTAGTGGAGAAGTGTAAATCCTCGGTGTAACAAAGTGTCACTTTCAGGGAAGGAATCACCAAGCCTTTGTGCTTTCTGGTTTACAAAATTTCGATGAGCACGTTCACAAAATTCAATTTTTATTTGGGGATAAATATTTTATGATTATTTACTGACTAAATATTTATAATTAGGGTGGCTGGGCTTTCCTGGGGTGGGCTGACCTTAAAATGAAACACTACAGCATAGCTCAAAAGATGTAAGGGTCACAATACCTTTTTAAATATGCTATTTTAGGGAAAGTATATGCTTTTTTCAGGGGATACTGTACTTGCTTAAAATTGTGGGCAAAATTGTTCCACCTGCCTTCCCGGCCCTCTCCCACCATCCTCCGAAATGAAAGTGGTCATGTACAACTTTGTAAGGGAAAAGTAGATTTGAATTGTTAAAATTGATGTGAAGAAAAGGTATCATGTATAAATGTGACACTTTTTATTGAAAAAATTCAGACCTATCATAAAAAGAAGGGTCTAAGCACAGACCAAGTTTTGATATGTTAGAGGGGTGCTTATTCTAAGCATTCTGGTGAAAATTGCATTGATATTGGATGTGTGGTTTTCAAGATAATAGCAATTAAAGTTGTCACATTTTCAACACGAGGTGAACTTGAAGCAAGCACTTATGACTTCATAGAATCACATTAATGTGCAGTCGTTTATATTTTTTCGGCTTTTCAACCAATTTTCTCCTCCACTCTCCTATGCTATCGGAATGTGATTGCATGAGAGGCATGGTTAGTTTACAAACTTCAACTTCCACATGGGAGATCCTAATCTAATTAACTTCAAGGTCAGCACAACAGAATGAAAAAACAAAGAAAAGAAAGCATTTCACATCAACGTGAGAAAATGATAACCTCTGCTTGCCTCAAGCTCACTTTGGGTCACTAATGTAGTAACTTCATTGGCTGATATTTCGCGTACTACATGTCCGATTTGGATGAAAGTTTTACCAAATTGCGTAGATTTAGTTCGTCTTTCACATAAGAAAGTAATTGTTTGCTTTAACCCTCCCTTTAATAACCAATTAACACTGCGCAAATAATATTTTCACACAAAGTTTATCTCTACTCAACATAAGCATTGATACCAGTTATAGTGGAAAAGAGTGCAAGTTTAACTACCCCCGCACCCTGGTTAGTAGTACCCATATACCACATCACTTTTCAATCTGCCTTGTTGCCATCATGACTATAATGTATGCATTGAAGAACATAAGCCTGTGCTTGTGATTTAATCAGAATAATGCTTTCCTGCAGACCTGGTACACAGCATAATTCAGGCAGTTGTTTTAGGGCACTAAGGAGACCATAAATGCCGTGGAGGTAGTCAATATAGCCAATTACGTTAGTATAAATTGCAATCTAAGAGGTAGCTGTAACCATCTGAACACTTTTTTCTCCGTCCTGTCGAGTAGTTCAGATGGGAAAACTGTAGTTTACTGTTCGATGAAAAACCCAATTACTTTAATATGACTGGGGATTCAACCCCAAACCTCCCGGCTGGTAAGCATCGTGGTTTCAAATGGCTACGCCTTTATCAATTCAGCACAAACTAACATCAAAACAGTTACCACTTGCTAGCACACTTGAAAGGGGTATCACACTGTCAATATTGTGCTTCCATGTATATGCAGTGTACAGTATAAGACACCACAGCTTGAATACAAGCAAGTTCATAGAAGGAGACTTAGATGGTAGACAGCAAAAGTATCCATATCCTGTCCAGTTGTGTCAAATTGATGCTGTTGTTGATATCATGCCATATGTAACATGAAAGAACATTGTCAAAAGGGGAAGTAATCTAACCCAGATAATAACAGATTCTCCAAACTATTAAGTTTACTTCTATCCAGTAGTGGAAATTTGAGTGAAAAGATTTGGGGAAAGTTAGTATGTACAAAAGTAAATGTCAATGGGTGCATGTGCGAAAAGTGGGGTAGTAAATCCTCGCCATCCCCCTGTAATTTCTCTGCCTTTGCTTCTAACCCCTCCTTACCTTCAATCTACTGCTCATTTGAAAGAAAATTACAGTAATCTTTATGGTACTAAGATTAAACTCTGCAGTCACCAGTTGTTAAATTAATAAAGGTTGATACCTTGGAGTTAGTGTTTATATATATATATATATATATATATATATATATATATATATATATATATATATATATATATATATATATATATATATATATAGCCTATATATATCCTATATATAGCCTATATATATATATATATATATATATATATATATATATATATATATACTACTAATACTAGAACATTTCTGTGTCATGTATAAGAATGGGCATGCAAAATTAAAAAAGAGTAACAGTGGTCACTTCTTTCACAGTAAGTTGTGGCCTTCCCGATTTCTGCCCTCATCTTGACAGCATCCATAATCATGGGTGCCCCTTAAATGGTCTCCACATGCCTTGGCTTCTTCTTAAAAGGAATAAGCATTCTCTTTAATTTATTTCTGAAAAGGCAGGTACTAATTTGCAAATCTTACCTTATTTGTCTTACCAGTACCTTCGCTGGTTTTTTAAACATTAATATTGCAAAACAAAAGGTAAAGCTAGGGGTAATTTTCCATGACTTTAAACAATTCTTAGTAAAAACAGCCACTTAGGGTTTAGGGTGGTAACGTATACGAATTTTAGTTGGGGTGAATACATTTTCCCTTTAATAGTAAAGGTACATATATTCCATACTTGTAAAGATTACAGGAAGGTGGCACACATAACGGTATGAGGGGGTGAAGGTCAGAGCTAGACGATTCATACTGTTTGGGGGAAACAAACATTAACTTGTGGCAAAGGTATTCCCATTGGAAATTGTCCAATGGGTGTATGGTTGCATACTTACCTGTTGATGGCATGTATTCCTCTCCCTCCCTTTTCCGTTTATCACCGCTGAACGTAAAAAAGAAAAAGGAAAAAGAACTTATCAATATTTAAATGATACACACAGTAATGTAGCTGATGTGTAATACACATGAAGAGCTTGACAGGTTGTTCATTATTGGATGCAATTTTATGTATTCATATACTTCTGTTAAATTTCAAGTAACTGGTCAAGTAATTGTCAATATAATTATATTTTTACTAAAATTTTGATTCTACAAGTGTAAATATCTTTTCATGTTTGTCCTTCCCTCTTGCAGGCTGAGTTATTCACCTTCAGCCACTTCAAAGAGAAGCTGACATCAACTCTTCAGACAAATGAATGTATAAAGCTGGCAAACTTCTTTAATATACCCAAGGACCAAACAGATGCCATCATGAGTAGTCACAAACCCTCTGAGCATCTACTGCTTGCCCTTGAAGCAAACAGCACTTTACAGCCCAACAATGTTGACAGATTAATAGAGGCGTTTGATGAGTTGAGAACTAATCCATGTATTCGCCATGTCACAGAAATTTTTCGAAAAACCAAATGTAAGTACTAGGTGTAATTTTAATCATATAAACACGATGTCAATCTTTGACAATTATATTTTGGGTGCTTTTCTAGACAGTACTGTAGCTATAATTCTGAACGTATGATTTGCATTGCATCAGTGAACGTCACCAGACTTTTCGAGGGGCGCTCAAGGACACTGGGGCGCAACGTTCTGTTGTAGCGCGCATCTACATTAAAGTATCAGCCTTGCTGGATCGGGCGTGGTGACGCAAAGTGCTTCCCTGTAGGTCTTTTGTCCAAAGGTTCCTGGTGGGGTCCAGGGACAAGGAGAGGCAGAAGTCTCGGAGGAACTGGGGTACTTACAGAATTGTGACATGAAGAATGTAGCATTTAAGTACTACATAATGGCAATGGATGAGCACTTAGCAGATTAGAAAAGTTATTCAATTTTTCTTACCAATTACGCACTAACGATCAAAGGATTCGGACCGAATTCTTAAAAAAAAAGTTTAGAATTCACCTGTATAGCTAGTCCGTGAATCTGTCTCGCACATCCAGAAGTCAGGCAGAGTCTGGAAGTCTAGATACGATGACATATGCAACGCTGGTTTCTCTGTAATCTTCATAAACTGTACGCTGATAGTTCTCTGAAATATCCACTCCATGCTCACAAACTATACACTTCTGTAATTAAAAGCTAAGTATTACAAACCCCACCATTTGTTCCTGTAAGGAGGGTAGAAAACAAAATTTAACACTAACACGGATGTGAGTGGGAACAATAGATCATGTCAAGGTTTTCATTGGGCTTTACAAATTAATAAATCCTCTAATTCTGCCCAACAGAAACTAATATCAGGAGGGATATCTTCCTGGTATGCCATTCATGGAGTGCCATAACATTAGACTGCAGGTGCATCTATACACCTGTGGATACGAGGTAGGCCAGCCAAAAATTGGAAAAAGAATACCTTGAATGTGGTTTAGGGGTTTGGTTGTCTTAAATTTATATAATTCCTACATGTTCTTCAGCAATAGATTAAAAAGGGTGGCTGTACCTTCTGTGACGATCCCTGGTGCACGCGCGAATTGAGTAGAAAATTCTGGTATTAAGTGTTTATGAATATTTTGTGCAGGTTGGCCTACTTACACTCCTTTTGGAGGTACCACTTAATTCTTTATGATCCCTAGTGTGTTGTTTGGCTCCACCAAGGGGAGAATTCAGGAGATCAAAGCTCCCCTTGCAAATTTTAAGACACCGGGGTTTGCAATTTGGCGATGTCACTGCATGCACGCATGGAACCTGGGGTAACTGGAGTAATATCTCTTACAGGTAAGTGAATCTGGTACAATACGAAATCTTTTTATCAACTAAAACTGCACGATGAGTCAAATGTATGAGAATTTCTAATGCTAGTAGCTTGCAAAAATTAACGTTAAGCCATCATGTGTAGTCAATTTATAGGGGATAATGGGCAGGTTTATATACATTAAACATACTTATGTGACCAATATGTAGGAAAAACCTTTTGTTTCTTATTAAAAAAACGTCTCTTGACAAATTTAAGGTGGAAGTTTTTCAAAATTGTTTTGGGTTGTGTGTGATTTTGATTTTTCCTATATGTTTCATATCATCTAGTAACAACTTTAGAATGTCTTTTTCAATTTACAGCACCATCATGTTACAAAGACGCTATGAAGAAACTGGACGAAGAAATGAAGACATTACGAATGACATTTGAAGAAGAGGACAAAGAGCTCAAGGTATGAGTATCAATAGCAACCAATGCCGTATAAAATTTGCACCTACGTTAAGTTATATAATGTTTCTAGTAACATAAATATGATCAAGGGATAGCGTATGGACATCTCCAAATGAAAACAAAGAAGACAGAAGGTTGCTTAAAGATTGTTTGGCCATTAAATGTTGAGATCAGGTGTATTTTCTCACGGATGTCATTTTGAATAGTTTTTCTGCAGTCTTTTGCTGAATGCTATTGAATTTCCGTCACATATTATCTAAGTTACAGCTTGGATGAGATATTGTTTACAGTAAACCATAAAACCATTAACTTGTTAGTGTCGTGATATAATTTAGATAAGAAAGTGTTTTTATTGGTTTGGATCTGTGTTAAGGGACAATGTATTTCTCTTTCAACAAAAATTACAGGGTTTCTAGTTGCATTCTAGCAGTCAGGACATCTATGACGACTATGATAAAATGAGATCATGTGTGATAAGGGGGTTCTCAGAAATAACTTTAGCCCGATTTGCTAACACTTGCCATTTCAATCCACACACAGTGAATAATGCTTCAATGGAAAACATTTCTGTAATCATGCTACCTGCAATATTTTTCTAAATTTTCTAAACGTATTCATAATCTGATGTAAATTTTATAATTTTCAATTCATGGAATTTACAGCCAAGTTATTGCAATATTTCATCAAAACGACTTTTTATGCTGATGTCTATGAAGAAGAAACATTCCACAATGTTTCATTTTTGTTTTGTAATTCCTTTTATCATCAAGTTCCATTTCTAGACAGCTAGGGTGTATTTCAAGCAAACAGTTTTTGCCCCACCTCAGTTTGTAATAATAATACTTCATGCTGACAGCCAGCATTAAAAAATGTTGCCGGGATAATTACAGGACATGAATGGGATTATCTTTCATGAAATTGTACCTTTTCTTTCAATATTTCTGTTGCTTCATGTAAAGGTACCTTGGACTTTTCACAAGGCACCTTGTGGTAGAATTTACTACCATAATTCTGATACAAAGGAGTCAAGGTGGGAGAATCCAGAAAGTGGTCAAGACGCTGAGGTAAATTTACTTGTAAGGACTAACTTTTCTTTGTTCCATCTGTGTAACTTTAAGAAGGTGATGCATACTACTAGGACAGAAACGTCATCTCATACTCTTGTTTGCGATGAAATGATCTTGATTTCGTTTAAATTTACAAAGCAACAGTGGTAACATTGACGTTTTATGTAATGTCGAGCTCATGAAATTTAGAAAAAAACTTAATTCAAATCAATCACCCTATGTTGATACCATAGAAGCTCTGGTAGTATAGCAGTAAGTTTAAACAGGTAAGGGCAATTGATTTCAATCAACTGCTTTCCTTTGCCTGTCTCTTTAAGGTAATGCAACATGTTCTGGTTGTACCCTTTTGACAAGATATAAAGATCACTCGTAAATACAATGAAAATTTTTCTGCAAAACTTTCAAATACATTGAACACGAAGTAATTGTTACATTACAGAAGAGTACAATACCAAAAATCCTAAACAAGGCAACATTTTTTAAAATATTTGAAGTTGCATGTGATACAGGCAATACTATATACTTTGCCTGGTTTAAAGGGAAAAGGCACGCATTTCAAATTAGAAACCAGAGGCCGCTGACGGACATTGTGAAACTTTATATGGACTCTTTTATCCATTGCTTAACAAAGATATTGAAGCCTATACTTTACATGTCTTTTCTTACTGACCAAGTATTATCACATGCATTTATTTTATTCTTGTCAATTCTTTTAAAGATCTAATATGACCAAAACAAAAATAGTCCTGTAATGCACTGCAAAGGACAGAAAAGCATCCAATAATATTACTATTCAGACACTCATTGTAAAAGGCTATAAAACATCGACTGTTGTAAATGTCATGAAATATTACCCTCTGCAATGCAAAGAATTACACCATACTTACAAGATGGTTATAAAATGATGATATCATCCTATACCAGTACAGGATAGTGATGTTCTTGCTTTTATCTGCTCTCAGGATATATGGGTGTCTTTCTGCTGTTTATTGGTATTGCATTCAACAGTAGTTTTGGTTTGAAAACTATTTAATGTCTCTATTTTCCCCCTCTCTCTCAAAAAAGTCTCAGGTAGACTATCTCAACTTATCTTCAAAAACCTCCGAATTTCTCCAAGAATCATCACTCGAAGGTAATCAGTCATTTCGTGAAACTCTCCAAATAGAGTATGTCTTTTCACCCTCATATACCCTCATCAAGTGGGTTCTATTCAGTGTAGTGAACAATGGGATTATTTCGCTCACTAGTGTGTGGATATTTCATCCATGCTTGGTTTATATTCCTCCTTACACCCTGTAATGGCCAGTGTGCTAACCATCCCAAAAGGTCTGATGTGTTGCATACAGAGAGTCAATGGAGTTAACGTCTTAGTGGCTTATGTTCCATTAGTTACAAGAGTACCTATGGTGTCTGATAACAGATTTAGTCTGTGCAAGCAGCATCAGATGAGGGACTTGACAGTTTCTCTCTTCGGAAAATTTTACCTTATGTAGATATTACTAACACAACCGGATATACATTGCGTTTTTAAAGTTTTATGTGGACGTTACCCGCCAAACTTTGCAACAGTATATGAAATCATTTTGCAGAAAATCTTATAAATTTCGTATGACATAGCACGGTTGTCATCTCATCTCACTACATGCGATGTATAGGAAGATGATATGGTGTGCTTCACCTTACATAATGCAGAATTGTGTGTGTTTGGATGTGTGTGAGTTTGTGTGTGCACAAAGTGAGTGTGTGTGTGTGTGAACAAAAAGTGTTAGGCAAACTTCTCCTAGATAGTGTTGGAACTATTATGGGTATTCACCATAATTATCGGCTGATATTCCCCCATTTTCCTCCAGTTTTGGTATTGGTAAACATAACCTGAAAAGCCGACACACCTAACCGATACGTATAATCCTATATGGCATGAAAACGGCACAATGCTTTTGAATGCACGGTCCAATATGTAATCATCATCAAGATGAAAGGACACTGAGTTGTGGTGTCCGGTGGCCATAGTTAGTATGCAGATTCCTTATTTCCCAAATATCGGTCAAGACTGATATTGAGAACTAACCTATCGGTATCAGCAACACAGGCTACTTGCAATATCGGTACAGCACTAACCATAAGTCTAATGAAGGTCAAACTTAGTGGGTAGACACCTACTTGTGCTTGTGGAATTGGTGTCGTCACGGGTCAAAAGTCAGTGGTCAAAAATCAAATTTACTTAAATGGGCTGTTTGACATTGTTTACCTATCAGTGTGTTAGAAATGTTAATAAAATCACTAGGATATGCTGGGACTGAATGGATAATTTACAAACTTGCGTTTTTTGTTGCTAAAGGTAGGGTCAAATGTCACTTTATGTAAAAGGAGAATTTGTCAAAAGTTTGCAAAATTTGTGACAAACTCTTCCTAAACTATTAGTTCGATGAATTTCAAACGTTGTGGGTAGATACGTAGTCACGAAATCTCGTGCATACGTAATTGATAATGTAATAGGTCAAAGGTAATATTCCCCGGAAGACTGGGTTTTTGCGATTATGTGCCTATCAGGATGTTAGAAAGAGTAATAAAACCACAAGATATGCGAGGACTGAAGTTTTGAAATGGTACCCTTTGGTTTTTAAAGGTGGAGTCAAAGAACAAAATGTAGGTTACAGGTCAAATTGGCCTAAATTGTGGCAAAAAGTGTGTCATAAGATCCTCCTGAACAGTATGTAAGTTCATTGGTCTACAAATCTGGTAGGTGGATACCTGATCATGAAAACTCGTGCAGGCATAATGGATGATGTCACAGGTCAAAATTCAAATGTGCTATAATCGTTTCTTCCTACAACTTGCATGAATCTAAACTTTGCTTTTTGGTTGCTAAGATGCGAGTTTCTAGATCAGATCGTAGTTAAAAGGCCAACAGTGCCAAAATTTGAGGAATTGTGTATCGTCAACTCGTAAACCATATTTTATCAATTTCAAAGTTGATAAGAAGGTACCTGAATATGAAAACCTTTTCCTGTGTAATCACTGTCCTATATGTTGAAAATCAAGTAGTCAAAGTTAATGAGCTAAAAGTGGGTTTTATCCATTACTTGCATAACAGCGTGTGACAAAAACAATCACAAAATGTGATGTTTATGGACTGATGGGCGATAATTTTAAGAAGTACCCAGACTAGTTGCTTACAATCGAGATAGAAGCTCAAATGACCTTAAAGTGGTCTTTGTCATGATTTGCTGATCAGTATGTTGGGAACTTATTTTCATGAACCCTAAGGTTTGTAGAAAATATGGAGAAATGAGATTTACATCTGTTGATTGCCCGATTGCTCCAGTTTTCCTAGTAATTTTAATAACCTGATTGTGTTTCATTTATGAAGGCTATGATGTGTCGTTGGTATGTCACTCTGATGTTAATTTTCATGTTATGTAAATTGAAAATGCCATTCATTATGTTGAGTGTAGGATGTTAAAACAGAGTTTTGAAGTAATTTCAATACAACCGCAATCTATTCGCTGCAGGAAGTGTTATTTTACACAATTAACTTCAAAAGGGAGAAGCGTTGATGTCATTGATCTACAGATTTTAACATTTGCAAAAGCAGACGACAATGCGTAACATAAAAGTTTTATTTCTTTTTTGCCATGTGATCTGAAATATAATGAATATTACGCTTTGTCCTTTATCTGGTATTACATGTCACATGTGAGATATTGAAACTATGAAATTCCATTCTCTTTACTTTCCAGGAGAATTTGGGAAATTTTCTGTCAGAGTATCAGAAAAACTTACTAAAGCTAACTGTGTAAAGTTAGCCACTTATTTTAACTTCCCTGCTGCCAAGATCGACCAAATCAGAAATGATTCTGAGACACCTGGGATAACACTGTTTGATATTCTGAAGGAGCGCAATATGGTTAGCATGCATGATGTCAAGAGCTTGAGAAAAGCATTGGAAGAATTAGATCTTAAAGATATAAGTGATACCCTTTTTACACCTTATCAAAGGAAAATTGATCGACTGAAATTCGAACAACAATACTTATCTTAGCAGAGTGTATATTGCTGTGTTTGCTACACAGTCTTCAAACCTGCTACGGCTATTCAATACACTATTGAAGCATAAATCATGAAACATACATCTTACCCTACCATTCCAACTTTCATGGACTATCTGTGACTGGCATGCTGTTTTTCTAAATTTCAAGGAACCTGATCCTTGAACCTTGTGTATTCGAGACGGAAGAATCTTGCAAGTCTTGTGAATAAGATATTTTAAAAACGGTGATGAAATTTTTGGCAGGTGACTAGTATTAGTGGTTACAAAGAGACTAAGCATTTCGGGAGTTATGAAATATTGCAATAAAGTTACGAATTAAGGTAAGTAGAGGTCAATGTTGAATGTTAACATTTACCAGTGAAATATTTTTCTAGCAGGGGAAGAAAGATAAGTATCATGTTAAGTGTGTGAGTAGCAGATGTAAGTTAGTAGTTAGTTCACCCTGCCGACAAAGAAGTATATGTCAATATTTTATACTGTATGTCAGGGCGGTGCAAGGCGGTAAGGGGTGATGCAGAGTGGTGTTCCGAGTACGGGACCATGGATAAAACTACCGCATCTTCATCATTCCTCTCTTGAAGTATCGTGTAAAAAACGTTTCACTTCTTGATCTTTGGTGATATCGAATGATCTAAGACCTCTACATAAAAAAATAAAAGAAACCTTTCCCTAAATTTGGCAAATCTTTATAATCCACGTATTAAGAGTAACAACAGAGCAAAAATGGAATTAAAAAAGTTGAGAAAAGAAAGTACCCAAAATAGGATTCGAAACCGTTCGGTCAAATAGGGAAAGGACCAATTTCTACTTTACTACTATCAAGATGTACATCAATTAAAGCTAATTTCTTATCATTTAATATTCAAAGCATTTTTTACCCCTATTCATAATTTGGTGATTAAATTACAATTACTAATTGATATACTAGAGTTGTTCTAGTTGAAAACACATATGTTGCTCGATCTCCATAATTTTTGTTTGGAATGTTAACTTGACAGGCTTCAGTTTAATGGGGAGATTTATTAGAATCTTTCATCTGGTTATGATTACTTGTGAAGAGAGTTACAACAATGTTACCAAATCTCCAGATATCAACTTGGTGTGAGTGAGTGTCTTGCCTGTTACTTGATTTGAGACAAATAGTATGCATTCAAGCTGGATCCATCAGTTTTCCTCCCCATACCAATATTTAACTACCACGTTTCTCTTTCACTGCTCCGAGTAAATAGTCTGCAGGGGATCTTCTAGTTTAAGCCCAGATTATCTATACATTCTACCACCCCTTAGCAGCTTCCGCCAGAGTGAGCTCGTCAAAGCACTAACCATTTGCCGTCCAAGCTTTCCTCGCCATCAGAGGGGTTGACCCTAAATGAATGAATTCCTCTCTATATAATAGGATTTGTTTTCGTAAATACTGAGTCTTGTGTATAATGGTGTCATGTATATTGAATAGTATCTATTCTACTCGAATGTTGGCTAAAGTTGAATACAGCAATATTGGTATTTAACATACAGGTCGAGCCATACCAAAGACTTTAAAAATGGAACCTTCTGTAGTTGTGCTTGATGCTCCGGATGGGCAATGGATTAAGGGAAAACACGCCAGTGATCCACAACTGGAAAAAAGGCAGTGGCCGGCTCGACTTGAACCAGTTGGTTGGAAACTGGGCCGTTAAACCTCATCTAACTAACCAAATTAACATACACTGGGTAGTCATTTCTATACATAAGTTTTTGTACTTATGTTATTTAGGAGAGCTTTATAAAATCCAGTAAAAAATGGACACCTACAAATGTAGAGTAGAAAGCAATTATTAGAATATTTGGGTCTTTTAATAGTTGTTTTAAATTTTTATTACTTTAATCTTATAATTAAAGAGTTAATAGAAACATAAAGGGAAATCGGTGGTCAGACTGTTTTTTGGAATAAGAATTTATGGAAACTGCTAGAGTCGTAATCTATTCTTTCAATAGGGGTCAAGTTCACAGGCCCGTGTATTATACAAAACAAAAATGTACAGGGCAGAATGGTGTCGTACCATTTTGAGCCATTTTGTTTGCTTAAAAGGCAGTAGGCAGTCGGCAGTCACCCCATTCATAGTGAGTATGCCCTGCCACTGTAGTTCATGATTGGCCTATTTTGATCATGTGACAATATTTTTGTTAGTTAATTGTAAAATTCAAGGAGAATTTCTCCATGCTTCACCTCTTGTGTTCAGAGGTGCTTGTAATGCAACATGAGGAGATTTGCAAGAGTTTGGTGATTTTGCAAAGAAAATTATGGGGCGACTGCCTATTGCCTTTAATAATTTGTAAAAAATATGTCTACTTAATTTAAATATAGACTTCATCGGTGCCAATATTAGATAAAGTGTATTAATAGTTCTATTAACGTTTTACATTGGGTAGCCCTGTGGCTACTGGGCCTTCTGTGAGCAGGAAAGGATCCATTCAACTTAACATCAAAGAATGTTACCTACATATTAATAGTTATATCACATAGTGTGATACCTTTAACCTTATAAGGATTTTGGTCTGGTACTAGCATCCATTGCTGGAGTCAAGTCCACTCAATACGTTTCCGTAGGAATTGCATTGGGTTTTCTTTTTTTTTTTTTTTGTAAGGGTGAGGGTAGACAATTCCACTCAGCCATTGTCCTTGGTATGAAAGAAAACTTATAGCAGTCATTTTTAACAGTGGGGTGGTAAAAGGAGATGGATGATGAAATGCTAGTAGAGATTCCATTACTGACAGGATTTGACACAAAACTGTCAAGATTAACAGCAAGCAGGTGATGAATAGACTTGTATAGTAAACTCAGCCTTGCTCTGATCCTGCGTTCCTCTAAAGTAGGCCTATTTAAGTCTGCAAGCATGGATGAGACGCTGCTCATACGTCTTTGGTCTTTACAGACGAATCTAGCGGCTCTGCATGCATTGGACTGCTTCAAGCTTATTATTATAATCCTGATGGTATGGATCCCAAATAGTTGAGCAGTATTCCAACTTTGGTCTTACAAGGGTTTTATATGCAACTTCCTTAACTCTAAGGGGGAGGGGGGGGGGGCATATGTTCAACTCTTAGGTGAAAAGGCCCTAGTTTGTCCGATTTTAGTTTGTGCTAAATTGAGTTCTCATGATGTACATTGTACTACTGAAGTGCAGCTTTCATTTTCCGAACTTGAATGTCATTTAGTCTTGTTTACTACCGTATCTTGTTGTAATAAAAACATTTGTCAGATATAGTTGAATTCCACTGACACTATATAGTAATGTAATTAAGGGTTAGCCTATACACCTAATTCAAAATAGTCCACGTCAAAGCCACAATATGTAATCATCCGACTTGGCCGGATTTACCGAATAATTGAGGGGACCTGTAGGTTACGCCCCCCCCCCCTTCCCCGAAAATTCCCATAAATGAGCATCTTTTATGGCTGAAAGGTCTGGTGATCGGACATGAAAATTATATAGTTGGATATTTGATGTAAAAAGTATAACTATCAAGAAAATATATAGCCACAGTTCCCATCAAAATCCATCAAATATTGACCATTTGACAGGGTAACTTCTATTTCACACTCGAGTCATGCCATGTGAATAAACATGAGCTAAATATGCAAATATATGACATCGAAAAATGGAAATACCATACTGTATGGCTAATGTTAGCCTTGGTTTTTCAACCTTATTTTCAATGACATCCCCTGAGGGGTTTATTATGAAAGTTAAAATTGTTTCCTTGAGCATTATTGATCTCGTCCACCAAACTGTTAACTTGCTGATCATATATATAATTAATAGATAATTTATATAGGGTTAACAAAAGAAATCATAACGCTGTCCAACACTCCACGTAATTATTTTGCATAGGCAATGAGTTACTTCAGAAACCATTAACTTTGATGTTGTATATTTTAAGAACGGTAAAAGGTATTGAAATAATTCAACAGATCTTTCATTGGAGGACTTTGTTCTTTGACTGACAAGTGAAACAGCTCTTTTGGCATGGACGGCGATCCCGGGGGGATAGGGGGACATGTCCCCCAATATTTCAAAAACCACCCAATGACTATGATTTTTCACACAGTAAATTATTTGAAAATGAGGTCGTGTCTCCTCCCCCCCAAATATTGACAAAAAATCACCGCCCTTGTCTTTTGGTGGCATGTCACCAGATCTTTAAAAAGCCTACACATCTGCTTCAATCTTAGTGACTGGATTTTAAACAGAAATCCTGAACTAGTGTCTATCAAAATAACATAATGTAACCATGGGCGGCTCTAAGAAATTTTGTTTGGGGGGGGGCAAACTCAAGTCCGTATTCAGGGAGGTTCGGTAGACCCCCTGCAATATTAATGGTCAGCTCCGGATAGTACAATAGCCTCAATAGGAGTATGCATACGCGTAGGGGCCCAAGTTGATTTGGGGGAGGGGGGGGGGGTTGTAACGATTTGTCCGAAAAATAGAAACAAAAATTTCCGCGCTCTCCGAGCGCGTTCAAATTGTTACTGTACATATCACATAGGCATGCATCCGTTATCACACCGCATTCCAATTACAAACAATAACTTGCCACGTTACTACCTATTCCATATTGGTTTTAATTCTGGGGAAAGTCATTACAATAATGATGATAATAATCAGTGGTGTGGCCAAGACCTCTCTCATGGGGGTGAGGCAGGCACTATGTTGTGTGATCGCCGGCCTGGGGAAGGGGTATAAGGGGAGGGGGTGTCCCCCTCCCCTTTGAAAATTTTTTTGAAAAATTAGGTGTCCATACATGCAATCTGGTGCCACATATGCTACCTTTGAAGTAAAATTTGTGTTAAAAAATTTACCGTACGTATTTTAGGTACTAAAAGAAAAAAATAGGCATCACCCCCTACCGCTTTGAAAATTTTTGAAAAATTAGGTGTCCTTACGTGCAATCTGGTGCCACATATGCTACCTTTGAAGTAAAATTTTGTGCTTTATTTTAGGTACTAAAAATTCGGCGTCAGTGATTACAGCGATACCCATGTAGTTTTCAGAAGCTCTTCAAAAACCATTTCAGGCAGTTAGTCATGAGCTGACTAAAAATAAATACAACCATATCAACCGATCGCTACCGTACTACCATAGGGGTGGAGTAAGAGGCAGGTGAAATGGGCAAAGCGGCTTGATCCATTTGTATAAAATGAGCCCCACCTTTAAATATTTTATTGTTTCTTTCATAGTGTCACAATATGTTTCAGCTTTGCCAAGAAGCCATAAAATGTTGGTTTTCTGGATTGTTTTCTTAAACTAACGAAAATTTCGAGCATGAAGAAACTTGAAAACGATGAAATGATAGCACTAAGTATTTTGGATCTCAGTACCGTTCCGAAACGAATTTTTTAAAGGGGGAGAGGAATTCCCCTAACTCAGAACGACGTCTCATCCTGTATACAAATAGCTAGGCCACTAGTCAAAAGTCTCATCACACTGAGCGTAGATTGACTGTTTGGTGTGTTTATTTTAAATCAATTGAAATGGTATACAGGTATACTTTAGCACAGAAGGGGAGAACCTTTTTCTTGTAACAGGCCATTTAACAGTCATAAGACCGCTCGTAGGCCAACGGCGCTGTAAATTTGGACAAGGGAAGGGAAACCTCTCCTTCTATGGGATACACAATACTTTTAGACTACATGCCCGTTACAACTTTTTGTAGACAGATACCTATGCTAATCTGACCAGGTGACACCCTGGCAAAACTGCTTTTAGTCGTGGATGATAATCAACACCTCTAATGGGTTGTGTATCTAATGACCCCGATAGCTCTGAAGTGTCTGCAAAACTATGGGCATTTAACTCCAGCATTACCGTCACACTCTGTAAATGACAATATGATGCCTAAGCTAATCAGTTTGCAAATAAGCAACTGAGAAAACGCGCGCGAAACGCGCCGAAAAAATGTCGTTTTGAAAGCACTTTATTAATGTTTAACCTTCGCATTGCATTGGAAAGTTATTCACTTCTTTAATTTTAAGCCCACTCAAGGAAAAGGGAGGGCCTAACCCATCTCGAATTACATGTTTTTTATTTATTATATTTATTTTTGAAAACTGAAGACCATGCTTTGCAAACTTTGGGGGGGGGCAAGTGCCCCCCCCCCCGTGCCCCTATGGCGAGCCGCTAATGAATGTAACAGGTTAAAGGGCAAAGGAGGGATTGGATGGAGTTTACCCATTCAGGCAGACTATTTCACTCGTTGACAACTCTATGACAGAAGCTGAATTTCCGAATGTCAATCCTTGCAAAACACTTTACTAGCTTCTTTCAATGGCCATGAACCCGAGGATTACTTTGAACCTTTAAATAACCACAAGATAACAAAGGATTCCTTTCTGAGAGAAATTTGTAAAACTGGAACATTCCCCATAATCCCTCTCAGCTCCAGGGTGAAAAGACCATGATGATTAAGTCTAAACTGGTAAGGTAGATTTCTCACCTCGGGTATAACGCGAGTGGCTCTCTTCTGAACTTGCTCTAAAACAAACTTGTCCTTTTCATAGAAGGGGCTCCAAGCCTTAGCGGTATAGTCGAGATGGGGTCTTATCAACTGCTTACACAGATTTAGTACAATTCCTTTACTAAAACTGTTGAAATTCCTCTTGATTAATCCAAGCACCCTATTAGTCCTAGCAGTAGAGCTGTACACAGTCTAGATGGCTTTATATCTCCTTTAATAACTACACCCAGATCTTTCTCAAAGTCACATCACTCAAAATATTACCATTCATGTTATAATCATCGTTGAAGTTTTTGGGCCCAAGGTAAAGGGCTTTGCACTTATCTGCATTAAAAGACATTTGCCAAGTCTGAGACTATAAAAATAACCTCTCCAAGTCTTTTTGCAGCAATGAGGTATCAACCTTATCACTAACCTCCCAATAGAAGTCAGCATCATCAGCCAACATATACTAGATGTGAGAGAGCTATCAATATCATTGAAGAAAATTAAGAAAAGAAGTGGGCCTAGAAAAGAACCCTGTGGTACTCCACTTGTCACTTGCTTTCAAGAAGAGATATTATCATTAAGAACAACTCTCTGAGATCTACCATGGAGCCACGAATTTATCCAGTCAGCAAAGCTGCCCTTGATGCCCAACGTACGCAGTTTAACCATAAGTCTACCTAATGCAACTTTATCAAAAGGCTTTTTGGGAATCAAGGTAAATTACGTCAACACTGTGACCAGAATCGAATAATAAAGAAACATCCTCAAGAAAGCTTAGTAAATTAGTAACACAAGATCTACTCGGAAGGAAGCCATGCTGTGACAGACTGAGTTTCCCATTTTCTAAAATATATAAAAGCAAACGCGCTCCCACGTCTAAAAAGTATGAATAAAAATAATAAAAACGCCCCATTTCCATATTAAAGAAGTGACGAGAAAATGAAACCACGTATAGACAAAGGGTATTAAATAACCTTTCTTTTTATGTGTGGATAAGGGACATTACAAACCCATCAGGAGTTCACTTTGTGCAGACTAGGCCCGAAGGAGTGGTGACTTGATGGGGGCCTGGGGGTCCTTCTCAGGTAAATATACCAATTAAACCGTGTTGAACATAACTCCTGGTATGTGACAAACAAGATTAGTACGCAAACTACAAACTTTTTTTCAAAATAATGTTGCTTTATGCAGTATTGCCACTGCAAGTCCTGAATAGGGTACCCAATAATGATTATTCGTCAGTTAAATGCCCGGGGTTTGGACAGGTCGGAGGTAACATTACATAAAATGTTCTGCTGGCATCTGGCAATTTAAATTATTTACGAACTTTGTAGTTCACCCTAACTAGGAGTAATGCTTGTTGACCTCTTCTTTTTATGAGCACTTATTGAAGAACTAATTAATGGAACATTTTCAGTACAGTTTCAAGAATCAGCTTAAATTCAGTATTTATTTTTTCAAGGTTTGCCCCACTTCCAATGAAGAGCAAAATCGCCCCGTCATCAAAGGATTTCCATCACGTTTGTGGGCGTACGTAAGTTGCACGTACACGTACTCACAAGGACACTGGAGCAATGAGAGGGAATCATTGCATCATCAACGTTGCATTTTCAGAATTTTCTTGAAATCATTACCATTTTATAAATCAGGAAAATAGTTTAACGCCTCATAAAATCTGTTAGAGGAAGTAACAGGAACATTTTTGTTTTTTTTTAGGAACCATTGTAAGTATTTCTTTATGTGTTGGGTAATTGTTTACACAGGTTTAGAGAATATCGGCTAGTTATTGCCACATGAACAAAGGTTTGAAATAAATTATGCATCTGGGGTACCCATAAAACTTCATGATGTTGATTTACGATTTTTTTTGAGAAATGCCCTCCTTACTTTAAAACGATTCAATTGGCATTTGCATAAGTACATAAGCATAGTTTATTTATCAAGTTGTTAACTACTTACAGTAAGTGTTTTGAGCTTATTTGGTTCAATCTGCCATCTGGCCATCGGTTGTCCTAAAAAGTTGTTGGTTAGATGATTTTCTTCAGTACAGACATCATATATTTCATAAATCTATGAGAGAAGTGTCAACCTGAAACTTCTTTTGATGTTATGCTTTATCGAAGCCCACCACCTGATCTCCATATAAAAACTTTATCTAGGACTGTTATCTGGTTTAAAGGTTTATTACATTTTTATTTTGAATATTATGACTTGTGACTTGACATAAAAGAAGATGAATGTTGACTTTACATAAAGGAAAGTGACTGGAGACTTGACTTGATCTGAAGGTAAATGACTTGTGATTTGACTTGACTTGAAGGTAGATGACTAAGGGACTTGACTTGAGAAAAAATGACTTGGTTACAACTTTGGTCTTAAAAACACAAATCCTTGAATGAGAATACAAAAATTTCGCTACATTGTTATTGCTTTACTTACTCCAGTCTTTAACATGCTACAAGTTTACAAAGACCTTCAAATGGACAAAATCGGGTACGCGAATCAAAGAAAGACTGATTGCTGGTACATTCGCTACCTGAAGTTTAAAATTATGGTAAGACTTCTTTCCAAAATCTTTACCGTCATGATATGATAAATCAAATATTTACAGAGTGCCGCTATTTCGGTTGTTCTGTAATTGGTAGCTTTAACCTGACGAAACCCTTTTGCATCCAATCCCGTATCAAGGGAGGGAAGGAGAAGGGGTCGTTGATGGCTCCCCGGGCTGAAGATACTGAAAAACTCACCCATAAGCAGCTATGATCGGCATTTATCAAACATGAAGTCACGGCCTCCTCCTCCATTAAAAGACCCTGCTCCGACGCGGATGTGCAAGGCTATATTTAACGAACCCGAAATCATCAATTTATTAATAACTTAAACACTTAAAATTTGGCCTGTTTGTGGCCGACATATAGATCCTTGTTCAAAATCTTCATAGAATGTGGTTGGGCGGAAGCAGTCTTGCGAAAACCCATTATTTTTAGCCCGCACCAGCCATTCGCCTCTTTGATTTATACTTGACGTTTTAATATCAGTGAAGGTAGATCCTAAGCTTGAGCCCGTTGAAAACTTCTCCAAGGCTCCAGGGGCCACGAAACGGACAAACCTTTAAAGTGTTTAAGCCAATAAAAAAGGAATGGTTTCAGGTTAGTCAAATACAGCCTTGAACATCCGCGAATGCAGGATCTTTTAATTGAGGGGGAGGGGTGGCTTCGAATTTGACAAATGCCGAGTATAGCGGCCCATGAAAGAGTGTAGTAAAGTATCTTCAACCCTGGGCGCCCCGAAAGCCCTAACCTCCCTCTCTTAATTTGCTCTTGAATGCAAAAATTTTGGCGCGGCCAAAGCACAAGGATTCCACATTTTATCGTACCTACTATCCTGACTACATGTTTTCCGAAGGAATTGGAAAATTCTACGACCAGGGAGACCACGACTTCCTGTGCTTCCGACTGCCCCGTCCCCAACCCCATCCCCATTGATGTCATTTATTGGGTAAACTACGAAACATTTACAGGCCAGTCTTGCTATAAACATTAACAGGAAAAATGAATTCAAGCGTATCGAAACAAGATCATTTGGGAGTGTTCCATGCAATATACAGAGCACGGTACTACTACTTAAGGATGCGGGTGAAAGGGAGTGTTCGATCCACCCCCCACGCCACACACGGTTCTTCTTGGTAGTCGCACAGCTTCACACTAGATCTCGTATTTGTATTAATTAGGGCCATGGCCTCGGCGAAAATCCCATGGGGGTGCATTTTGTGACACTGTGTAAGCGGAACACCAAGTGGGGTGCCTGCAGACAGTGGACACTCGAGCGGACCGTTTTTTTTTTTTTCCCTGAGTATGCCGGAGTGCCATCCTACACTGTAAAACCCAATTTGTTGGGATAACTTATCAGACTTGAGGTAACTTGCTGCATGGACCTTCTAAAGTTCAGTCAACTGAGTTTCTCTTAATAATGAGATGCATAATCGGAGACACTCAGTTGTCTAAACTTTAAAAGGTCCATGCAGCAAGTTACCTCAAGTCTGATAAGTTATCCCAACAAATTGGGTTTTACAGTGAAGGAAGGATGCTGAGAGGAGGGACACATGTAAGGCCTGGCCTAGGTGTGAAATTGTGTTATAGCTATCAAAGCTTTAAAGTGATTATATCTTTAAATTGTCAATATTTAGTGATATGTTCCCTATCTTTGGCTAGGTGTAAGAAGAGAAGTGCTTTCTTAGATTTCATGCTTTAGAAACAAATTTACATTTCAAAAAGAAAAGTTGGATTTGATTTAAAAGGAAAGTTCATTCACTCCAATTTTAATTAGTGCATGAACTCGGATATGCTATTTTATGGATTGCTTTTGAGGATCATAGGACAATATGTTTCTCACTGAGTTGGGAAATTAAGGTACGGAGTAACTCCTTGTTTTACCTTGAACATATAGTATTAATATTCTAACATATGAAAGATTGTTGAAGTGAAATAAGAGGATATTTGTGAAATTTAGTTGTTTCAAAATAAGTTTGTCCCAACTGCTTATGCCCTTTAAATTAAAAGTTTCTTTGTAAGCTCATTAAAGGTAATCATAGCCTATTTTAGTTTACCGATGTATATGCTGGTGTCTTCAATCGTGTATCTTGTAGGAGGAACAGGGTTTATTCGTCAGGAAGAGAAACTCACAAAAGAACGCGTCCACGGCGGGGGTCCGGGGACCTCACCTGGAAAATTTTGGGGAAAAAAGAGCGTTTATATGCAAATTCTTATGTTTTGGGGGGCCTTGAAATCATAACTTGGACAGTGATTTTCCACCATTTCAGTATTTTCTCTCAAATAGGCCAACTTTCATTTTTGATTCGGAAATCTCAGGGAGCAGTTGCTCCCTGCCCCCACCAGACTACGGCCCTGTCATTATATTTCTACTTATTTGCGGCATTGTCGTTGGCCAGTTGGTATAAGCGATCGACTCCAACTACAAACTTGTGCTGTCCCTGGCAGATTTACAATCTTTTTTTGATCATTGGTGTGATTAATTTTTCTTAAGATAAAGCGAATCTCTGTGCATAGTTTCCATCGATCAACAAAAAGCGTTTGACAAGGTGAACTGGACAGTCTTTCATAAAGTTCCGATTAAGTTTAATTTTGGTGAGAAATTCATTCAATGGATCACAATTTTATACAGTAATATTCACAGTCGTATTCTTGTTAATGGGTTTTCTCTGAGGTTGTTCGCATTTATCGTAGAGTGAGACAAGGCTGTCCGTTATCACCCCTCCTTTATGTTTTGTTTGATCCTATTGCCTGTTACATTGATGAAAATGACAGTATTCAGGTTTCATTTTTCCCGGGCATGGAAATAAGAAAGTAAAATTTCTTTGGAATGCTTATGATGCTAACTGCGTGGGGTGTTGTGATAGTGATATTCATCACTTGGTACGTACTTTTGACATGTTTCAGAATGCTACTAGGGGTACCATTAACCTGAACAAATCCCATGGTTTCGGTATTGGTGATACTTTTCATAGTCTCCCTTCTAACATTTCATGGAGTAGATATGCGATCAAAGTCACAGGAATATTTTTGGGTCGGAGGACTCTATTCAGGGTAACTGGGAAACCATAGGTAAGAAAGTCACCATTTGTGCCCAACGTTGGCCAAAGTGCCATCCTTCCCTGCTTGGGAAGGTGACCTCTATTAATACGTTTAACGTCCCTCGATTTTACTTCGTTATCCCTGTTTTCCCACTCCCTGACTCCCTGATAAGTTCTTTGGAAAGTTTATAAGGTTGTCCTCTCCTTATCTGGGAGACAATAAGCGGACTTTAGCGGACTTAGTTTGAAGAGACGTTGTCACACTGGGATAAAACTAAGGGTGGTTTAGGACTCGATAATTTTAAGACAAAGATGAAGGCGATGAATTTGTTGAGTCTGTCTTCCCAGTCCTTACATGTGACCCCCTCCGTATCTATTCTTAGCCAGGTTTTTCATGGCCTCAAAGCTGTGCAGATTATTTCCATGTATTTGGTCTAACATGTGGCCAAATTCCCCCATTTGAAGTCACACTTTGCTTTATATTTGTGATATTCTTATCCAATTGCATTCTCTTGATTTCCAGTTTTTGGAAAAATGCAAAACTACGAAGACCATTGTAAATACGTTCAAGAAAGGGGATTCGGTTAGTGTCAAAGTGGTTCGGCATTACCCTTCATTTCCTTGGAGCAGTATTTGGAGTTTAGTTTTTAATAAAATACTGGATAACAAATTAATGGATTTTCAGTGGCGCTTCTCTCACCATATTTTAGCGACTGGTCAAAGGATAGCTCGTTGGGGTATGGGGATAGTATTTGTCCTTATGAGAACTGCAATGTGGTTTAAAGGATTGACCATTTATTTTGGAGTGTCCTCAAATTATTTTTGTAATCATTCGGCTGAAATCCATTTTTAACAGTTTACATAAGGAAAATGTCGATATTATCTTAAATTTGTTCCTGTATGGTTTCACTGAGGAGAAAATACCTTCGATAGTCTTTAATAGAATTTGCTGCATTACTTGCAACTGCAATTTTATGGTGTGGTTTTTCAGGGAGAGTAAAATCTGGGACGCAGATTAGAGCTGATATCATAAACGAGATAAAGTTAAGAGTAATGGTAGGCCATATTAGATTTTCATCCTCAAGATTTTTTGATGTTTGTAGAAGGGAATTTCCTTTGTTAAAATTAATAACTTCTCACTATGGAATTTGGCCTAACTAATAATATAATTACATATTGTACATTAATCGTGTATAATTTGAACATAGTTCAAGTTCTTGTATTCTTGACGTGCAATAAACTGAGGATACAATCTTCAAAAAACAGACCTCAAGGAGACTTCGCAGGGAGTTATTTCTCGTGTTGCTGTTTTAAAGTGCCATAAGCGCCCACATTGTGAGCCTTAACCAGAGGGGTGGGATGTCCAGGTTGAAAACTTCTACAAGGATCTAGGGGGCAGGAAAACAGCCTGATTTAGTGTGTAAGTCAATAGTGGGCTATAACTAGTGGGACGCTACCTGTACATCCGCGTATTCAGGATTTTTTAATTGAGGGGGAGGGGAATGACTCCGAGTTTGACAAATGCCGAGTTTAGCGGCCTGTGGAACAGTGTAGTAAAGTGTCTTCAACCCAGGGAGCCCCAACACCCCCACCTCCCTTGATTCGCGCTTGTCTGGGTTAAATCTACCAATCACAGACAGCCGACAAGCTGGCCGTCAGTAGATATTGAAATACCATATCATGACGGTTAAGAACTTGGAAAGAAATCTTAGCGTTTATTTAAACTTCAGAAAGCGCCTGTACGTACCAGCGATCATTCTTCCATTGATTCGCGTATACCTAGTTTCGGTCCGTTTAAAGGCGGTTGGATGTTAAAGTCACAACTCTGCAGAGCCCGAAGTTTGCCGTAAATTTGGTATTGGAGGATTTGCGGTTTTGGGACCAAAGAAGGTGAGAAATTCAAGGAGACTGATCGTCGGCGTTACAGTGGTGACACCAAATGGGGTTATGGACCATGTTCGACCATGTTCCTTGTCGAGGAAGGGGTAAATTTTCCAACGAAGTCTGAAAACAATAAAATGTGAAGGATCCCGCAACAGCCATTTGCCTCTGTGATTTGCTTTATATTTTTATTGAAATGGGGGCAGATCAGGTAATAAGTAGCCCAAAGTTTCCAATGTCACGACGAATAACACAAAATGCGCCCGAAAATTTTGAATTTTGCTGTCAACAACCTTTCGGCAAACGTTTCGCTCTTGTCGAGGCTTCAGGTTGCAGTGCCACGTAAGAAAGTTTGGATCCCTGTCGCTCAAATTTTGGCGCTAGCCCTGCCATCGTCGGTATTACAAATTTTATCGTACCTACTAGCCTGACTTCATGCTTAACGAAACAAATTGGAAGGTTCTGCGACCAGAGAGACCACGGCTTCTGTGCTTCCCCTGACTCACCCGCCCCAACCCACCCCATTGATGTCATTTTTACGTGCAAATTACGAAACATTTACAGGCCATCCATGCTACAAACATCAGCAGGAAAAATATGCAAGCGTATTGAAAGAACATCATTGAAGCGTGTTTCAGGCAATATATAGAGAACGGTACTAAAACTAATACTAATATATGTTTGCTCCAGCTTCCCCTCCACACTAACCGGCACTTTTAATTGTATGTCACGCACTAGATCTCTTATTTCTATTAATTCTATTACCGATCATTGAAGCATTGTCGCTGGCCAGTTGGTAAGGCGCTCGAATTGATTTTGATTATGATGACTTAAACTTATGGGTTAAAATAACTCATTTTGGTGCCGACTTGAACTATTCCAACAACAATCGCCTTTTGTCAATTCTCGTATGTACAACTTATAACATTGTAATAAACAGAGTGCGATTGTTTGCCTTTTAATCCTGTTTTCAGCATTGAACAGTTTTTCTGCACTTCGCTAAAGAAGAAGATTAACTACTTATGTCACTATTTTAAATTTAGAGAGAAATTATCTAAGTTTTGGTGTTTTTTTTTTCGAAAAATCGAAACTGATAGAATTTGATTCTCAGTCTAAATTCAACTACCGCTTTATCTTTGATAAGGGCTAATTGTATTATCTTAACTGACTATATTATTGTTAATAGTATAAACTTACAGGTGTTGGGTCGCATTCAATTAGACCAGGGAGGTGTTATTAGCTTATAACACCTCCCTGATTAGACATGCCAGTTGCCTGCTAAAAATTCTTTTGTATTATCTCACATAGAAGCCCGTCAATACACACTTGAGATCATGCTCACTCCACTTGAAGCTATTCAATTTAAGACAATATTATCGCTTTACTTCCTTAAAAGGTTATATACTTATATTAAGCTTGTTAACCTTGTATGGAACAACTTAGTAAAAGCTCTGTGAATATTGTAATTATAACAAACATTGTATATACTGATAATACTGTAGATACTGTAAATAAAGTTCTAATGGGTGAGTCAGTAGGCTTACCTCCCAAATAAAAGAGAAAAAAGGCGCTCTACTTCGGCTACTAAAGAGTTCGAGTCTTCAACGAGATATGGCAGGGAGTCACTTCTGATGTTTTAATGTTGTGGAACTGTCGAGTTTTTTAGTTACGTTTTAGTCTTTCATATCCTGGGGTTCGAGTTTTTATCGACTACTCTGCTTTCCCATTTTCTTTTCTTTATGAGGTTTCGTTTTGTTAATCATATCTTACTGAAAATATCCAAATCAGGTCACTACACGGTGTTGCATGTAGCCTACATTATCAAGTCGTGTAAGCCTACCCAGTGCCCCCTTCCACAAAACTTCTTTTTTCGATTGCAATTGGTAATAGTTTTATGAATATTTTCCCATTATGAGATGAAACAGATTCCATAATTTATGTAATTTGCCTAGTTTTCCAAAACAACTCTTGTTTTTACTGGAAAGTCATTCTGGGATGAATATTCATAAATTAACGACTTCAAAATACTTTCTTCCAATTGCAATATGGATTAAGCCTCCTAGAGTTTAGGTGTATCTGCTAATAATAGGTGACCCTTGTCCTTGTTGGACGGTGCGCTGATTTGTCAAAGGAGGAACGCGGGTCCCTCAGACTTGACCAAGTCTCCCTCCATGTTTTTCCCGGTCATCACTCACTACTAATTCAAGGGGAATCCCGGCTGAATATATTGCCCTACGAATTAAACACCTTGAAAATACATTTGGGGTACGGTATAGACCATGTTGCTGAACGGATTTGTTCAATTTGTGGTGTGTATGCAACAGGGAAGGAGTTGAAGTACTCATCAGGCAAAAGTGAAGAAAACTGAAGGTATTTTAGGTACCTTTTGCAATATATCCTTCCGCGATGCCAAATAGCATTTTGAATCAAGTGAAAAAGCAGGAACCACCATACACCCAATTATACAAGCTCCCCTAGCTACTCAAACTCTGAACGGTCATGGTACACAAATTTGAAATCATTGTGTACGGCCTGAGTTACAACTGGTAATATAGTAATTGACCGATAATGTATCAGTAACCGATAATGTAGTAAAAATATAACCGTTAATGTATCACTAACCGCTAATGTAGTAAAAATTTAACCGTTAATGCAGTAACTTTTTAACCGTTAATGTAGTAACTTTTTAGCCGACAATGTGTCACCCCCAAACAGATAATGTAGTAAACCAAAATTAAACGGTGTAATATATTACCATTTGACCGATCATGTAGAAATTTCTTGTTAACCGATAATGTAATATTACATTAACAGATAATGTAGTAATGTTGCAGTATTTGGTTAGAGATGGTAAGATCATTTTAAGGACGTGCTATACAGTTTCTTCAAGATGTAAGACTGTGCGAGCACTCCTCTTTAGCCGCCAAACACTACAGACGGGGAGTGCCCGTACATACTATGCCACTCCAACCTACTAGGGTAGCTGCAGGTCTATTGGCGAGTACAGAAACAATTAAAGCTACTGCCTTTTTGCGCATACATTTATATACGATTCGCTTCTCGGTAGAGGTACAGTAAATCTCTTGCCTCGTTTTAAGAGAAGTTCAGAAGAAATGACCCACACGCCTACTTGACCAACGAATAAACTATACTGTCTTATACCAAAGGGGGTTGGGTATCAGGAATTAACCACCCCCTAACAGGGGAATTGTGATTGGTAATTTCAGGCGCGGATCCAGGGGGCCTGAGGAGCCCGGTCCCCCCCCCCTCCATCGCCACGAAAAAAACGAAAGGAGAAAAAAGGAAGAAAAAGAAAAAAAAAGAAGAAAAAGGAGAAAGAAAAAATAAGAGCAAAAAATGAATAAAAGTGTCTAAGAACGTATTCAAAGTATATACTTCTGTAGGGGTTGGGTGGAGCTATAGCTGGATTATCTCTTTAGATATCTTTCAAAGTGGTTAGCGACGAAAGGAGAGCTACAATGTTCGAAAACAGGTGAATAACTGAGTAATGATCCCTGACTAAAGATTTAAATAAGTAAACATCGTGACATATGCAGTATGGGCCCGGCTAGCTGCACTGAAATTTAGTAACAATTTTGTGTTAAAGAGTGAAATTTCTTATAATCTAGAGGGATTGAGAGGCAAAGTTTTCGCCATACAGACCTTGCAGAATGAATACAGAAGACAAGCTGTCAGGTGACGTGCTGTTGTGCACAGTGGCACCAGCTGTTGCAGGCAAAGTAGCAGAGTGCATACTCTATTCGATTTCGTAACTGTCTGAACAGTTTAAAAATGAACTCAAAGGACTTTTTAGCAACAGACAATGTCGTCGGCACAGTGGGCAATGGGTGACCCCCTCCCCCATTCATTCTTGACAATTTTTAAAATGGTCCCAAAATTCGTTTAAGCTACAGATTTCTGTGGAGGGTGTAGGGTGAGATGTGTTTTTGATAATTGGTTTATTAGTTCTAAACATTTTCTTTCACAAAACTGTTCTCAAACTATCATAAGTTTTGGAAATTCTCGACAAATTCCAAATTTTGGCACGTTCCGCTAGCGTCAAGCCTTGTGTCAGAGTTGTCCTTATTATCAATAGCTTTCGGTAACTACTCAAGGGGAACAAAGGAGCAAAAGTGCTTTTTAAGAATTCTCTGTCAGAAGATTCGTTTCTGAATAGCATAGGTTGGTGGGAGTGACAGTGTCCGATGCAGGTTCTGAATGCAGGTTTTGTCATGAACTAATATTTATTCAAAATTTCGGCCCGCTTCGCGCGCATACGACAGGGTTTACACCCGATTTCATATACCATTGACAAAGCTATGAAGCAAGAAATTATTCCAGTGCAAACATTTTTCTAAAAAAGTATTTTGCCGGTCCACCATCCCTCTTGCTATACCTAAAAAAAGGTGATATATGTATCATATCTCCTCCCATATGGATGTCGGGTAGTGAGAATCCCGTTGGTCCCTCTTTTGTACACTGTAACTAATTCAGAGATCCCGGGAGGCTCTACACTGTTCTCTGTCAACATTGGATATCCTTTTAAAATGTAAGGAAAAATTTTATTATAGTCCAAGAATGTTTCTGTGGACTCCACGCAGGTATAATTGCGTGTACAATTTTCCCATGGGCGTGGATCATGAGGGGACGCGTACCCCTCACTTTTTTGGAAGGGGGGACATCGTCAAAAAGTCCCTCTCACTTTTTCAAAAATGATGGAACAGACTGCAATTGTACCTAGGAATACGAAATTTAACCTAAAAATCCTACACTTTTGTTGCACCAAATCGCATCTGGAAGCATTCAATTCTAGAAAAGTCCCCCCCCCCCCAACACACACACACTTTTGGAGATGGATACACGCCCATGATTTTCCTGGGACTTAAGGAGGTTTGAAGACAATATATTAACCCCTCTCTTACTCCCCTTTTTCACCCGAACAAAAGTTAGAATTCACTAAATTGTGGACATTTTTTAAACATACAATCACTTTAGAATGACACAAAGATACCACCATTTTGCATATAGGCCCCCTAAAATTAACAAAAATTTCTCAAAGGGGAGGGAAAACCCCTTCCTGGGATTGCACTCTCATGTACTAACAAGAAAAGGCTCTCCCACTCTTGTATATAGCGTATACAAAATCTCACTGCCTAAAAAGGCATGGTTTAGCAGTTATCTGCGGTTCCCCCAATCACCAACTCCCGCCGGCACCATCGGTCATAGATTTCTAAAGGGTATACCCTTCAGAAATCCATAAAGAAGGTGATATATCATCTCTCCTCCCATATGGATGTCAGATTGTGAGAGTCTTGTTGGTCCCCCTTTTCAGTGTACAATTAATGCAGAGCTCCCGGGAGGCTCTATACCGAAAATTTTAGGCGCGCTTCGGGCGCAATGTTTACGCTTACGGAGAGAGGTACGTTTTTATTGAGTGATGGATTTATTTTTATCACGTTTTACCAAAGATCATTTGAAATCTTTCACGATTTTTGCAATGTCTTCTCAATATTTCTTGATTTTCGCTTGATCTGCGCACTTTCAGCCTTGAATTGCTCCCTTTACTATCAATAAGGTCCCGAACGTATTCGAATTACTCATCGGTGGGGTTCTACCATAAGCTAATTATTCGTGCATATTCGTGCATAAACGTGATTTCAAAGGAGCCAGCACTGTAAGGATGTAAAGCAACTGATATTCATTTTTTCACCCTCCTCTTCTTATGAGAACTGAAAACTTAGCATCGAACCCACCTTCTAATTGATAGACACATATAAGGGGAATTAACACCGTTAGTCATCACAATGGTTTTAAATTTAAATTCAAATTTTCGGCGCGCTTCGCGCGCAATTGTTTCATCTGACGTCCTATACCCGAATACGGTATAACGAAAATAAAACACTCATTATGGCAAAAATTATTTCAAGTTACCGACACGGGCTCATAATGTTGGCGTGTAAGTTTTAAGATAACTTAGATTCTCCGGAACTCTGCAGGTACATATAGTAACTTATACTGAGCCATACACATCAAATTCCATGCAACATGAAAAGGTATAAAATCTCACTGACATAAGAACTGGAGCCGATTTCTGTGCTCTTAAAATGCAACATTGCGAGAGCTTCCGGGGGCTTCGCCCCCTGGGCCCCCACCGGGGCTCCGCCCCTGGACCCCGGCAGGCGCCCTAACGCGGGCCCTGGACCCCACGCGTAGGAACTCGCGCTTCGCGCTCTTGGTGCACCTTCGGTGCACATGAGAGTTTTCATCTCGGGCCCCCCCTCGAAATTTCTGGATCCGCGCCTGGGTAATTCCACCGTTCTGGGACTAACGCTTTGTTAAAAAATTTGCTCCACGCCAACCGATGGTACCGTTTCGCTTAAATGAAACCTTTTTACCCTTTTCATGCATTAATATAGATTTTCTTCTACATGCCGTATTCAGATTTGCAAGCATTACGAATACATAGAAGAAATCAAAGATTCAGTGGTGTTTGCCGTACTCTTTGTCAAAATATCTCCTCTACGCGCCAACCGACGGTGACACTTTGCTTTGACAGTGCCGTATTACCTTCAATTGTGCGTCTCATGGACTTTCTACCACCCACCCTCTTTAAATTTATACAAGGGTTTGAAAACGAGATGCAAATTAAAGCCGTCAGAGGTGTCATTTTGCCTTTCTACTACTACCTTCTCGCCAAACCTTGTCGCTCCGCGACAAGTAACTGTGGTGCCCCCCCCCCCTCCGTTAAGATTATGCCGAGTTACCCACTGTTCTACATTCCCACCTGACCACTGGCTTTCTAGTATCCACCCTTTTTAGGTTTGCAAAGGTTCACCAACTGTTTAGATCAGTGGTCCCCAACCTTTTTCAGCCCACTACCCCCTTTCACCGAATGGGGTTGGGCAAACGCCCCCCCCCCGTCTAAAGCATACCGTTGTCATGAATGACGCGACAATTATAGTAAAAACACATGGTGAAATAAAGGGGAGGCATTCACTTACATTGTTTTTACGTAGGAGTCTGACACAGGGAGGCAAAACAACAGTGCGGGATTCAAAAAGCTGACTTTCTTTTGTGGTGGTGAATCACAAAGTTGGGGTTAGGGACGGAGAAACTTTTTTGAATTTTAAAGATTATCAATAGCAGTACGAACAGATATCTTTTCAAATTTTCCTTTAGATTAGCAGTGTTGTAATGACTCGAGTCGGACTCGAGTCACTGTTTATGATGACTCGACTAGACTCGAGTCAGTTGGATCAAAAGACTCGACTCGACTGGAGTTAGAAGTTTGACAAAAGGCAAAAGACTCGACTCGACTAGAGTTAGTATGTGAAAAAGACTCGACTCCACCCTAGTCAATATGCTGGATGACTCGACTCGACTCGATTTTTTTTCTCACAATAACTCGAGTCAAACCTATCGGGAATAATGTTGGCGACAAGAATAAAAATATCCGACTGGTGAGGGCTACAATCCTGATGTTACACTGGACACTACTTGAAAAGTGATTGGAGCCGCTTGTGATCTTCCACCATCACATCTGGTATCAGTTCTCCCATGGGATTCTAATGGCTTCTGGAACCCATAATATCTGAAGTGGCCAGTTGACGAGGTGCCTTACTAGACAAATTTCAGAGATTTGTTCAAACTTAATGTTCGGAATTGTCTAATCGAAGCTAATAAAAATAGGTTCTAATTGAAGCTGTATCTGTCTAAGGTTTGCTATATGAATACTTGTAGTTTGAAACCTGGTGGTGGGGCATCAATTCGAGCTTCTGATAGATTCCTAGATGCAAAAATAGAAACGGCCTGTGATCCTTGAAAAAAGGGAAGAAAAAACTAGATGACGAATTTAACTGAAATGGAGTGAAAGTGAGCTGTACAAAGTGAAAGAGTAAACAAATCTGTAATGGTAGAATTCATTATTACTTGATACTCTTTGATATGGATGAAAGAAGGAGGCATACGGTAATTATCGCCTCCAACACCGGTTTCAGGATCCGGAGTGACCAAGTACATGTATAACAACTGTGTAAATAACTTGCTTGTCTGATCTAGTATTGTAGGTCGATTGTAGGTCAATGTATTCAACTGTAGTGACTAGAGATGACTCGAGTAGACAGAGTGACTCGATTCGACTCGCCTCGAGTGTGGTTGGGGACTCGACTCGAGTTCAGTTGATGACTCGACTCGACTCGACTCGACTCGACTCGACTCGACTCGACTCGACTCGACTCGACTCGATTCGACTCGACTCGACTCGACTCGACATGGCAAGTGAAAGACTCTGACTCGACTCTGACTCGACTCTGACTCGACTCTGACTCGACTCTGACTCGACTCTGACTCGACTCTGACTCGACTCTGACTCTGTTAGTGGAAGGCTCGACTCGACTAGAGACTCGAACTTCAGTGACTCGATTACAACACTGTAGATTAGGCTAAACGAACCGATGTGTTTCCTTTTTAACCAAATCTAGTAAACGATTAATCGACTTTAGTCAAGCATTTTACAAGATTCCGGTTCGTGCCCCTATAGATTAAGTTGTTTTTAAATCTTTGGGCAACTCCTATGGCATATGGCTGCATGGGGGTATACCAATTAAGTAAGTTAAATTTGATTACCCTGAATATGGAGTTGGCTATTATATTTGCCTGTGTGTGTCTAAGAGTCTCAGTTATCATCAGGCATGAACTTAGTAATACATGCGCGCGAAACGAGCTGAAAGTTTTGCCTTTTCATTGTCAGTTGAGCCACATACTACGGTCGTCGACAAAAATGAGAGGTAATGTGCCGATGTAACATTATCGCTGATGCACAATTTAGCTAGCAAATGGTCACAAAGAGTCAACTAAATTACAGGGTAAGGAAGAGTATGACTCCTGAAAAGTGCCCATAAGTGTAATTGTAAACAGTACAAACAGCATTTGTATGAGGCGCTGTATTATCAAATGGCCGGCCTCGGAATTGGCCCGGAATTTGAAAACCTGGAATCGGAATTGGCTCGAAATTGGAGGGTACCGGACTCGGAACTGGCCAGGAATGGTGGCCACCGGAATCATAATTGGCCCAAAAATGGGTTAGGTGGACTCAGTAACAGCCCTGTCCCTCAAACAAATACTAGAAATCATACCTTGTGGGCCCCATGCAAATATAAGCAAATATTGCGAAAACACTAAAGGGATTCCGTCTTCTCTATCCAGACCACGGTGACCACTCTTCTAACATTGAGCGAAGAATTGTCATGAAACTCCCTGTATTGTTTGTTTAGTGGCCGAGTAGAGGACAACTGAGATATACTAGTGCTGTAATAGACTATATGGTAGACTTATTGTCCTTGATCGAACAGCTCACATAAACTGCGTTGGTCAGTGCACGGAGCTATTACGGATAGCTCCATATGGTCAGTGACATGGTTTCAAATTACATGAACGAGTTGTCTGTCTGGATTTGTTTTAGTTATTTCGCTTTGTCTTCCAAGCTGCTTGGTGTGACCATGTAGGCATGCATGGGTATTCTTCCATCATGATATGATAGAACAGGCGGTCTTTATGTGCATAGGTGCTTTTGTGCAGGGGTAGACAGTAGGCGGAGCTAAAGTTGATATTTTTGCTGTGGCGCTGTCTTAGTTTGAATCATTTTGATGCAATTTTTCCTTTAACCACCTTGACCAACTGCTTTTCGAACCAAGCTTTGCCAGGTGTCATTAACCAAATTTTTAGCTAGGAGTTCCTGATTCTTCTTATTGATCGTATAGCGTCACCAACATTTACGCTTCTTCCTGGCTCTTCTGAATACCTCTCTGGTGAACGAGAAATAATACCAACAAGCAAAAAAGTCGAGTTCATTTGTCACAAGATCATTTTTACAGGTCGAGTGAGGTTTCTAAAGACGTTTTTAGAGAGTCATGTTCTCCTCAAAGTATAGATAATTACACTGAAATTTGAGTAAAAGCTCCGTTTTATTTGCAAATAAAAACTCATTATAATGGATGCATATTCTAGTATGATATAATTCCTTATTAATGATGCTAGTACTCGACTATAAGTCTGTTGAAGTTAAATGTATCACACTATATAATAGGACTAGTAATATGTAGGTAACATTCTTTGATGTTAAGTTGAATGGAGTCTTTCCTGCTTATGGAAATCCCATTAGTCACAAGGCGTTATCCAAGTTGAGACCTTAATAAAACAATTGGAACACTTTCCTAATATTGGCACCGATGAAGAATATATATTTAAATTACGTTGACATAATTTTGACAAATTATTAAGTACACAAAATGGCTCAAAAATGGTAACGAAACATTCTGTCCTGTACATTTTCGTTCCGTGGTCAGTATACGCGCGTCCATGAACTTCATCCCTATTGAAAGGAAAGATTACGTCTCTAGCAAGTCCCATAAATTCTCAATAGAAAAACAATCTGACCACCAATTTCGCTTTATATTTCTATTAACTATTTAATTATAGGATTAAATTACTGAAAATTTAAAACAACTATTGAAAATAACCCAAATGTTCTAATCATTGAATTCTACTCTGCATTTGTAGGTAACAACAACAACAACAACAACAACAACAACAACAATATTAATGATAGATGCATTTATAATGCGCAAAATTCCACAAAAGTGATCAAAGGTGCAGTTATAAAGGTTACAACAGTAAAAAAAACAACAAAGATCAACAGAGAGAGTAAACAAAAAACAATAGGAGACTAAAAGCAAAGAAAGAAGTGCCTTAAACATGGTAAAAAATCAACGCAATAAAATAGAAACGAACAACGAAAAGTAATGAAAACAAGCGAAAAATGACAGTGAACCAATTGAAAAAACAGGTAAGAAACAGCTACGAAAGTAAGATTATTCATTAAAAGCTTAAGTAAAAAAATAAGTTGTTAAATGAGGTATCCTTTTTTATTGGATTTTTAGCTCTCCTTAATAACACACTACACAAAAATACAAAAACTAATATATAGAAACGACTACCCAGTGATTATTTAATACCAATATTGCTGTAGTCAACTTAAGCCAAAAACAAAGCAGAATAGGTAGTGTCCAGTATACATGACACCATTATACACTAGACTTGGTATTAACGAAAAAGAAAATCTTTATATATAGAGTGAAATTCATTGGTTTAAAGTCTACTCTCGGATGGCAAGGAAAGCTTGGATGGCAAATGGGTAGTGCTTGGAAGAGATCACTCTGGCAAAAACTGCTAAGGGTGGTAAAATGTATACATAATCTTGGCTTAAACTAGGAGTTCCCTTGCAGACTATTTACAAGGAGCAGTGAAAGAGAAAAGTGGTAGTTCCATATAGATGTGGGAAGAAAAAGGAGATGGATCCAGCTTGAATGTATATCTGTCTGATATCAGGTATCAGGCAAGACACTCACTTGCAACAAGTTGATATCTGAAGGTTTAAGTGAAAGCGTTGTGAAATCCACTTTCTCTTTGATAACATTGTTGTAGTTCCCTTCACAAGTGATCATATATAACGCGATGAAAGATCGTATTAAATCTCTAATTTAAACTAAAGTTTGTCAAGTTACCATTCCAAACAAAAATTGTGGATATCGAGCAACATATATGTTTTCAACTAAAACAACTGTAGCACATCAATTAGTAGTTGTTGACAATCATGTTATGTACACGGTGGCGTATAGTTATGTAGTGGTGCATTGCCGATTTAAAGTGGCAAAGCTTGTAGAAAAGTTACATCTCGGAAATTCAATTTGCGAAGTGAGGTGACAGTATGTACAATTAAAAATGCATCGTGTTAAACGTGTGTTGATTGGTAAATGAAATCAAAATTTCTGGAAGTTATCTTTCGGTACTCGTAAAAACTAAATGAAATGTAATCAGAGTGTCATTCCCTAACAATGTGTTTCGACATTTTATATGGGCCGCATTTTCCACAGCCCTGTTAAATGAAATAGAATCATTCAGTCAACGTATTATTTGTCGACTTTTGGGAATGCGGCCCTTGAAATCGACAGACCCACTTCTCTATCTAACCGCATTTGAGAATAATTGATCAAGAGTTTCCTCACATGCTGGCCACTAACGCAGGATAAGTACAGAATTGTTGTGACTTCATTCGTTTCAGAGAACAGTTTTTGTCCGCAACATATTTGGTTTGGAAAACAACGCATGATAGGCCTAAACATCAAAATGACCATAGTGGTGACTCACACAATGTAGAACTGTAGACAAGGGTAGCGCCAGGTGGGGAAGCAAAGGACTTTTTTGGCCTCTATCGTCTGGAAAACTCCATTTTCGTCGGGGAGTCATAATGGGTACGATAAAGTATGTAACCACCCCCCCCCCCTCAACGACGACCAACCGCTGCAACGAATTTCTGTATTTTGTCCCGGGTAGGGCAGACTACTCAACAAAAACCAATATCTCAAAGTTGCTTCAACAGTAGACTAAATTTTCGGCGCGCTTTGCGCGCCGAAATTTCGAGTTGGCCATCCTTTCGGCAACCCGTCGACCTTGTAGGGGCTTCTGGTTACCAGCCGCTCCGTCGGGAAGCTTGGTCGCCTTGTCGAGCAAAGGCTGGCGCAACCCCAACTGTAGAGGCAATTTTGTGGTTAAGAGTGCGATTTCCTGCAATTTGGAGTGCTTGGAAAGCAAAATTTTCTGACCTTAGCCCCAACCATGGTGAGCTGAGGTCAGATAAGTCCTGTTGGACGTTGAAAAAGTGCATTACCATCTTAGGGAAACGCTAACTATAAAAAAGTCATACTTTTGCTTCAGTTTGTCACAGATACAGCTTCGGGATCTCTTAACAATGGATTTTGCCCTTTCCAATTATTACCCCTCTCTCTAAGCCTGAGATCCTCCCCTGCGGCCCTCAAGCTCATCCCAGCCTCTCCATTCAGCCCTCACCCTCAAAAAGTTTGAGATCCACTGGTGTAAAGTATGCTTTGACTATTACATGATAAGAAATGAACTTTAATTGATGTACATGTTGATAATAAGGTGGAATTTGTTGGTTTGATATTTGACCGAACGGCTTGGAATCTTATTTAAGGTACTTTCTTTTATCAAGTTTTTTTCTAATTCCACTTTCTCTGCTGTTACTCTTGATACTTGTATCATAAAGATTTGCCATATTGAGAGGAAGATTTCTATTATTTTGTGGAGGTCATAGGTAATTTGAGATCATCAAAGATCAAAAGTGAAACGTTATAAACACGATACTTAAAGAGAAAAACGATGAAAACGCGGTACATTTTGCCATGGCCCGGTACTCGGAACACCACTATGCACCACCCCTTACCGCCTTGCACCGCCCTCAAATACAGTATAAAATATTGACACAGGCTACAATTTCGGCAAAGGTGAGTTAATGACTAAAGTATATTTGCTACTCCCACACTGAACATGGTGCTTATCCTCCCTCACCTTCTCGAAAAATACTCCATCGGTAAATGTAAACATTCATCATTGACCTCTACTTACCCCCATTTATTACGTCATCACAATACTTCATAACTCCCAAACCCTTAGTCTCTATGTAACCACTAATACTCAGTGGCGGCGAAACCGGGGGGGGGGGGACTTGAGGGGTCTCGACCCCAATGAAAAAAGTGAGGGGACTAAAGGTACGGTCACCCCCCAATATTTGCTCAACTCATCTGATATGTATTACCATTTTTCATCGATTGATTTTTTTCTCACTAGTAATTAAAGAAATTGCAGACATGAGATCCATATTTCAAGGCTGGATACATACAGCTTAGAATACTCGGGAAGTGCCATTTCCGGCCGTCTGGAGGGTTTTGTAAAGCCAAAAATTTCTTCTGCGCTGCGCGCCAACCAATGCTAGCCACCTGTCAAAATGAAAACGCAAAATAGTACCGTTTTTAAAATACCTTGGTCACAAGACTTGAAAAATTCTTCCCTCTTGAACATTCAAGGTTTAAGGATCAGGTTTCTTGAAATTTCCAAAAAAAACAAAAACAAAAAAAAAAAACAGCATGCCAGTCACAGATAGTCCATGCAAGTTGGAATGGTAGGGCAAGATGTATTTTTCATGATTTCAACTTCAATAGTATATTGCATAGTCGTAGCAGGTTTGAAGACTGTGTAGCAAACACAGGTATATAAACTCTATTGGGATAAGTACTGTTGTTCGAATTTCAGTTGATCAATTTTCCTTTGATAAGGTGTAACAAGAGTATCACTTATATCTTTAAGTTCTAATTCTTCCAATGCTTCTTTCAAGCTCATAACATTATGCATGTTAATGATATGGCGCTCCTTCAGAATATCAAACAGTGTTATCCCAGGTGTCTCAGAATCATTTCTGATTTGGTCGATCTTGGCAGCAGGGAAGCTAAAGTAAGTGGCTAACTTTACACAGTTAGCTTTAGTAAGTTTTTCGGACACTCTGACAGAAAATTTCCCAAATTCTCCTGGAAAGTAAAGAGAATGGAATTTTATAGTTTTAATATCCCATATGTGACATGTAATACCAGATTAAGTATGATTAAGTAAGATATCATTGCTTCTCCCTTTTGAAATTGTGTTAAATAACACTACCCAGAGAATAGATTGCGGTTATATTGAAACTACTTCAAAGCTCTGCTTCAATGGCATTTTCAATTTAGATAACATAAAGATTAACAGCTGGGTGACATACCAAAGACATACCATAGCCTTCATAAATGACACACAAGCAAGTTATTTGAAATTACTAAGAAAACTGGAACAATAGAGCAATCGACAGAAGTAATATCTCATTTCCCCATATTTTCTACATACATACCTTAGGGTTAAGGTCATTTGAGCTGCAATCTCGAACATACCCAACCAGACATGGATACTTCTTAAAATTATCCTGTCGCTTACAAGTCCATACACATCACATTTTGTCACTTTTTCTCTCATGCTGTTATGCAAGTCATGGATGAAAACCTAGTTTTAGCTCATTAACTTTGATCACGTGACTTTTGACATATGAGACAATGATTACGCAGGAAAGGGTTTTAATTTTCTGGTACCTTGCAAGCAACTTTGACATTGATGATGTATGTTTAACGAGTTGACGATACACAATTCTTCAAAAGTTTGGCAGTGTTGACATTTTAACTACGATTTGATTTGGAAACTTGTATCTTAGCTATCACAACGCAGAGTTTTAGATCTATCAAAAGTATTGGTAGAAATAGCTTTTAGCAAATTTGACCTTTGGCATGTGACATCATTAATTATGCCTGCACGAGGTTTCATGATCAGGAATCCACCCCCAAATTTGTATACCAATGTACAGGAGGAATTGACGACAAACTTTTTCACAACTTGGGCAATTTTCACCTGTAACCTACATTTTGACCTTTGACTCCACCTCTAAAAACCAAATAGCACCATTTAAAAAAATCAGTTCTAGCATATCTTGTTATACGACTATTTTTTCTGCATACTGACTATAGGCCACCGGGCACCACAGATTAGTGTCTCGTTGGATGATGATGGATAATGATAGATGGACGATGATGATGGATGGATAAAGATGATGATGGATGGATGATGAAGATAGAAGAAGATAGAAGAAGATAGAAAAAGATAGATAAAGATAGAAGAAGATAGAAGAAGATAGATGAAGATAGATAAAGATAGAAGAAGATAGATAAAGATAGAAGAAGATAGAAGAAGTTAGATAAAGATAGAAGAAGATAGAAGAAGATAGATGAAGATAGATGAAGATAGAAGAAGATAGATGAAGATAGAAGAAGATAGATGAAGATAGAAGAAGATAGAAGAAGAAAGATAGAGATAGAAGAAGATAGAAGAAGATAGATGAAGATAGAAGAAGATAGAAGAAGATAGATGAAGATAGAAGAAGATAGATGAAGACAGAAGAAGATAGAAGAAGAAAGATAGAGATAGAAGAAGATAGATGGAGATAGGTGAAGAGAGAAGAAGATAAAAGAAGATAGAAGAAGATAGATGAAGATAAGAGAAGATAGATGAAGAGAGAAGAAGATAAAAGAAGATAGAAGAAGATAGAAGAAAGTAGAAGAAGGCAGAAGAAGGTAGAAGAAGGCAAAAGAAGATAGAAGAAGATAAAAGAAGATAGAAGAAGGCAGAAGAAGATAGAAGAAGATAAAAGAAGATAGAAGAAGGCAGAAGAAGATAGAAGAAGATAAAAGAAGATAGAAGAAGGCAGAAGAAGATAGAAGAAGATAGAAGAAGATAGAAGAAGGCAGAAGAAGATAGAAGAAGATAAAAGAAGATAGAAGAAGGCAGAAGAAGATAGAAGAAGATAAAAGAAGATAGAAGAAGATAGAAGAAGATAGAAGAAGATAGAAGAAGATAGAAGAAGATAGAAGAAGATAGAAGAAGATAGAAGAAGACAGATGAAGATAGAAGAAGATAGATAAAGATAGATAAAGATAGAAGAAGATAGAAGAAGTTAGATAAAGATAGAAGAAGATAGATGAAGATAGAAGAAGATAGAAGAAGATAGAAGAAGATAGAAGAAGATAGAAGAAGACAGAAGAAGACAGATGAAGATAGAAGAAGATAGATAAAGATAGATAAAGATAGAAGAAGATAGAAGAAGATAGATGAAGATAGATAAAGATAGAAGAAGATAGATAAAGATAGAAGAAGATAGAAGAAGTTAGATAAAGATAGAAGAAGATAGAAGAAGATAGATGAAGATAGAAGAAGATAGAAGAAGATAGATGAAGATAGAAGAAGATAGATGAAGACAGAAGAAGATAGAAGAAGAAAGATAGAGATAGAAGAAGATAGATGGAGATAGATGAAGATAGATGAAGATAGATGAAGATAAGAGAAGATAGATGAAGATAAGAGAAGATAGATGAAGAGAGAAGAAGATAAAAGAAGATAGAAGAAAGTAGAAGAAGGCAAAGAAGGTAGAAGAAGGCAAAAGAAGATAGAAGAAGATAAAAGAAGATAGAAGAAGTCAGAAGAAGGCAAAAGAAGATAAAAGAAGATAGAAGAAGATAGAAGAAGGCAGAAGAAGATAGAAGAAGATAAAAGAAGATAGAAGAAGGCAGAAGAAGATAGAAGAAGATAGAAGAAGATAGAAGAAGATAGAAGAAGATAGAAGAAGATAAAAGAAGATAGAAGAAGGCAGAAGAAGATAGAAGAAGATAGAAGAAGATAGAAGAAGATAGAAGAAGATAGAAGAAGATAGAAGAAGATAGAAGAAGATAGAAGAAGATAGAAGAAGATAGAAGAAGATAGAAGAAGATAGAAGAAGATAGAAGAAGATAGAAGAAGATAGAAGAAGATAGAAGAAGATAGAAGAAGATAGAAGAAGATAGAAGAAGATAGAAGAAGATAGAAGAAGATAGAAGAAGATAGAAGAAGATAGAAGAAGATAGAAGAAGATAGAAGAAGATAGAAGAAGATAGAAGAAGATAGAAGAAGATAGAAGAAGATAGAAGAAGATAGAAGAAGATAGAAGAAGATAGAAGAAGATAGAAGAAGATAGAAGAAGATAGATGAAGATAGAAGAAGATAGAAGAAGATAGAAGAAGATAGAAGAAGATAGAAGAAGATAGAAGAAGATAGATGAAGATAGAAGAAGATAGAAGAAGATAGATGAAGATAGAAGAAGATAGAAGAAGATAGAAGAAGATAGATGAAGATAGAAGAAGATAGATGAAGATAGAAGAAGATAGAAGAAGATAGATGAAAATAGATGAAGATAGAAGAAGATAGAAGAAGATAGAAGAAGATAGAAGAAGATAGAAGAAGATAGAAGGAGATAGAAGAAGATAGAAGAAGATAGAAGGAGATAGAAGAAGACAGAAGAAGAGAGAAGGAGACAGAAGAAGGTGGAAGAAGACAGAAGAAGATAGAAGAAGAAGAAGAAGAAGAAGAAGAAGAAGAAGAAGAAGAAGAAGAAGAAGAAGAAGAAGAAGAAGAAGAAGAAGAAGAAGAAGAAGAAGAAGAAGAAGAAGAAGAAGAAGAAGAAGAAGAAGAAGAAGAAGAAGAAGAAGAAGAAGAAGAAGAAGAAGAAGAAGAGAAGAAGAAGAAGAAGAAGAAGGAGAAATAGAAGAAGAAGAAGAAGAAGAAGGAGAAGAAGAAAGAAGAAGAAGAAGAAGAAGAAGAAGAAGTAGAAGAAGAAGAAGGAGAAGGAGAAGGAGAAGGAGAAGGAGAAGGAGAAGGAGAAGGAGAAGGAGAAGGAGAAGGAGAAGGAGAAGGAGAAGGAGAAGGAGAAGGAGAAGGAGAAGGAGAAGGAGAAGGAGAAGGAGAAGGAGAAGGAGAAGGAGAAGGAGAAGGAGAAGGAGAAGGAGAAGGAGAAGGAGAAGGAGAAGGAGAAGGAGAAGGAGAAGGAGAAGGAGAAGGAGAAGGAGAAGGAGAAGGAGAAGGAGAAGGAGAAGGAGAAGGGGGAGAAGGAGAAGGGGGAGAAGGAGAAGGGGGAGAAGGAGAAGGGGGAGAAGGAGAAGGGGGAGAAGGAGAAGGGGGAGAGGGAGAGGGAGAGGGAGAGGGAGAGGGAGAGGGAGAGGGAGAGGGAGTGAATACCTATAATCGGTCCAACACTATGTAGGCAGGGTTTGCCTAATACTTTTTTCTTCACACACACACACACACCCATACACACACTTTATGCACACACACGCGCGCGCTCAGAAACACAAACAATTGTGCATGATGTAAGATAGAGTACAATATCTCATCTTCCTATACATAGCATGTAGGGAGATGGGATAACAACCGCGCTACGTCATATGGAATTTATATATTTCCTGCAAATGATTTCATACACTGTCACAAAGTTTGGAGGGTAAGTTAAACTTTACAACTGCAATGTTCATATCCTGTTGTGTGGGTACTATAGACACGAGGTAAAATTTTCAAAGTAGAGAAACTGTCCAGTCTCTTGTTTGATACTGCTTGCTTGAATAAACATAGCAAAGGCTTAATCTGTTATCAGACGCCATAGGTGCCCTTGTGGACAGTGGAGCAGAAGCCACTAGACTGTAAACTCTATTGGTTCTTTTGAGACAGTCAGCACACTCCGTTCTTTACAGGTTGTAAGGAGAAGATAAACCAAGCATGCATGAAATGCAAATATCCACAGACAAGTGAGCCAAATAATCCCATCATTGACTACTCTGAATAGAACCCGCCTGGTTAGGGTAATATGCCGGTGAAAAGACTGATATTCTATTTGGAGATTTTCACATAATGACCAAATACCTTCGAATGATGATTCTTGGAGAAATTCGGAGGCTTTTGAAGATAGATTGACATACAGTTCCTCACTTTTAATCTGAGACTTTTTTTGAGAGAAAGGGAGAAAATGGAAACATTAAGTTATAGTTTTCAAAACCAAAACTACTTTTGAATGCAATACGGACAAACGGCAAAAAGACACAAAAAGTAGATGAAAGCAAGAACATCACATTTCTTATTGGTACAGGATGCTATATTTAGCAATTTATGGACATCTTGTAACTGTGGTGTAATACTTTGCAGAGTAGAGGGTAATGTATTATGGCATTCGAAACAGTCAATCTTTTATAACTTTTTACAATGAGTGTCTGAATAGTAATATTATTGGATGCTTTTCTGTCCTTTGCAATGCATTACAAGACTTAATTATTTTGTCATGTTAGATCTTCAAAGAAATAACAGGAATAAAATGCATGCATGTGATAATACTAGGTCCTTAAGAAAAGATATGTAAACTACAGCCTTCAATATCTTTCCTAACGATGGATAAAAGCGGCAATATAAAGTTTCACAATTTCAGCTGCCTCTGGCTTCTAATTTGAAATGCGTGCCTTTTTCCCTTACAACAGGCAATATTCAGAACTGTCTGTATCACACGCAGCTGCAAATATTTTCAGAAATGTTGTTTAGGAAGTGTGATATATTGTAAGCTTCAGTAATGTATGGTTACAATTCCTTCGTTTCCTATGTACTTAGAAATTTTGCACAGAATGTTCATTGTATTCACAAATGATCTTTTTTCTTGTCAAAAGGCAACAACCAGTACATGTTGCGTTACCTTAGAGAGACAGGCTAAGGAAAGGAGTTGATTAAAATCAATTGCCCTTACCTGTTTTTAACTTACTAATATACTACCAGAGCTCGTACAGTATCAGTGCGTGCTGATTGATTTGAGTTAAAATCTTTTCTTAATTGCATGAGCTCGATATAACTGAGAACATCAATTTTATCCCTATTACTTTTTAAATTTGAACACACTCAAGTTAATTTTATTGCAAAGAAGAGTATAAAATGACATTTTTGTACTAGTAGTATGCATCATCTTCCCAAAGTTAGACAGATTAAACAGAGAAAAGCTAGTCCTTCCAAGTAAATTTACCTCGGCTCCTTGACCACTTTCTGGATTCTCCCACCTTAACTCGTTTGATACAGAATTATGGTAGTAAATTCGGCCACCGGGTGTCTTGTGAAGAGTCCAAGGTGCCTTTATATAAAGAAACAGAATATTGGAAGTTTTCCAAATGTTACTTTCTTTTACTGTCCTTACAAGAGACAGGTTGAATTTTACCCGAACCACCCTTTAACGGTTCGCTACTGATGAACTTGGGCCATCATACGATCGACAGCAACAGAAACTGGTCTAGCCTGGTCATAGCGACCAAACCAATAATCAACCCACCGGCTCATAATCTACAGTGCCACTCAAGTCTTTCGTATGAGTCGCAGTTGATGATTATGGACTTTTTCTGCAAATGCGCAAGATTTACCGACTACCTTTGTGCCTTCAGATAGTGGCACAACCTGTCCTTACTTTACTTATGGTAGTAAATTCGACCACCAGGTGTCTTGTGAAGAGCCAAAGGGGCCTTTATTTAAAAAAACGGAATATTTAAGCGAAAGTTTAATTTCATAAAAGATAAAACCATTCATGTACTGTAATTAATGAAGCAACATTTTATTGCTACTGGCTTTAAACATGATGTATTACTATTTCAACGTTTGAGAATGATAGTTTCCTTCAACTGAAAGACATATGTCTAAAGTACATATTTCAGTGACAGCTCTCAGCTTGCCAACGCTGAGTTAACATACATCTTTACCTATCAAGCTTACCTCCACTGCATAACATTTCGAAAGAAGTGGTGGGGGAGTAAATTGTTTGGTTGAGATACACCATGGCTGTCTAGGAAAGGAATTTCCACAGTAAGGGAATCAACTTTACAGACTTGTAACTTTAAAAAGAATCCTCACAATGATACACCATGGCTGTCTAGGAAAGGAATTTCCACAGTAAGGGAATCAACTTTACAGACTTGTAACTTTAAAAAGAACTCTCACAATGCAGGAATCGCTCTTATTAAAAGGAGAATTTCATTTGTGTTGCTTCATGACCATTTCCAATGCTTACCTCTACTGTATGCTATTTGGAGGAGGGGGTGTTTGCCTTGAAATACGCCCTACCTGTCTAAAAATGAAACTCCCAAACTACGGGAATCAAATTTACAATTTGTTAGTTAAGGGACCTCACAATGAAAGAATCGCTCTTATTAAAAAAACTTTCACTTTTGTTGTTTCATGATCATTTCCAATGTTTAACTCTACTGCATACTATTTGGGGGGGGAGGGGGGTTAATTGTTTGCTACAAATTCACCCTGGCTGTCTGGAAGTAGAATTTGCAAACAATGCAAATCGATACACTTGTAACTTACATGTTACAAGTGTAACTTTCTTTATACACGTATCGAGGACCTTTCTTTTTATCTCCATTGTGTTTCCTTTCTTAATCCTAACTTTTACAATAGACTGTGTATTGATAAACTTACAAGGACCTGAGAAATCTATTGAATTCACCTCATTCAGAAGACCTAGAAATCTACTGTTTAGGTACTCAGTCTGACAGTTAACAAACCCGCATGCACAATCACACATTAAAACATTGATACCCAGACACTCAGACACCCAGATACTCTCTAACTCGCTCACTATCAGAAAACAAAGCTTCAAATTCCTGATGTTACAGTTGGTGAACCACAATATCTCTCCCTCCTGTGTATAATGTGCAGGCTAGATCGATGAGATATTTACTAGTATCAGGCTGTTTGTATCAATTCAGATTAACTCTCATCATAGTAATTGAATTTACCTGTTGAACGCTTCTTCATTCTTACATAATTATAATAATTTCAAAGGGGCAGAAATTGATGATAGAAGGAATTACAAAACGAAGGAGAAACATTTTGAAATGTTTCTTCTTCAAAGGCATTAGCTTGAAAAATCTACTGATGAAATATTACAATATATTGGCTGTAAATTCCGTTACTTGAAAATTATAAAGTTTGTATCAGGCTATGGTTACGTGCAGTAAATTTTGGAAAATATTGCAGTTAGCATGATTAGAGGAATGTTTTCCATAGCTGCGCTATTCTTCACTGGGTTTTCATTGAAATGGCAAGTGTTAGTACATATGGCTAAAGTTTTTTTTTGAAAACCTTCTTATCACACATGATCCTATTTTACCATGGTCGTAACAGATGCCTTGACTGCTATAATGAAATTAAAAACCCTACAATTATTGTTCAAATACACTGCCTCCTTTACACGGATGCAAATCAACGAATTAATGATTCTATAGCTTGCTTTAAGCAATATTCCATCTAAACTGTAACTTAGATAATATGTGATGGAAATTCAATGGCATTCAGCAAAGAACCGCAGAAAGCAATTAAAAAATGACATCCGTGAGAGAAAACCTGGTCTCAACATTCAGTGGTCCAAACAATCTTTAAGCAACATCTGTATTCTTTGTTTTCCTTTGGAGATGTCCCTAGGCTAACCCTTGATCATATGAAAGTTACTAGAGAAAACTATATAACTTAACGTAGGTGCGAATTTCATACAGCATTGCTTGATCTTGATACTCATACCTTAAGCTCTTTCCCCTCTTCTTCTGATGTCATTCGTAATGTCTTCATTTTTTCGTCTGGTTTCTTTATAACTCCTTTGTAAAATAATGGTGCTGTAATTTGAAAGCAGAAACAATATCAAACGTCCATAATGACTCAAGATACAAAACTAGTAAAAAGTATTATGTAAATTAGTAACGTTTTTTCTTAATGCTTACAATGCTGGTATTTACAAATACACACATTTATTACTTTCGAAAACTGATAAAATTAGTAGGTATATTCAGGGCACATGTACAGCATGCTACGAATAAGGCTTTTATATTTTTGTGACACGAAAACCAGAAAAATCTCTTTTCCATTAGAATGTAGCCCATGAGTATAAAATTGAACATTCCTGTCGATCAGAGAACCATTTAAACAGCACAACACTTTTCCCAGGTATGAAGAAAAGTACTTCAGAAGAAGGAGGACAGGGACCCAAACATACAAACTAGAAAGCCAAATGGCTTAGTGATTCCTTGCCGGATATATATATATATATATATATATATATATATATATATATATATATATATATATATATATATATATATATATATAATATCCAAGGTCGAAAAAGGTTGAGTATAGATTCTTTATCAGGTGGCAAAAAAATGCAACTGAACATCAATGAAGTAGAAATAGAGAAGAAACACATTAAAGAAAGGCACGGGCAAACCGGTCGTACAGGGCAAAAACGGTGTAGAAATGGGAGTGGAAGCTGAGAGAAATTGGTAAAAAATAATGAAAAGGGGAACGAGTTTATAAAGGTCCATTCTACTGTTAAGACCGTGTGGGGAGATGGTCCCGAGCTTCATGATAAGCCGGTTTTCGGCGCTCTGACGATCACGGTCAGAACCTCTGTACATTAAGGCTGCGTAACGGCCAAGTCTTTAACTAAGCACGGTGATGGAGGTTGAAATGTGTGGCTATCGGATAACCTTGAAGGTTTTGTATGATGGACCTGAGGTGTTCAGTGATTCGGTCAGCCAGCCGACGTTTGGTCTCTCCCACATACAGGCAATTGCAACGTCCACAGACTAAAATGTAAACCAAACTTGTCGAAGTGCAGGTAGTAAAGTGTTGGTTCACACTGAATTTGTTGCCGTTAGAACTTAAAATATTAATGAATGGTTCTTGCCAATCACTGGGCATGTGTTGCACCTACTACGACCACAGGGAAATGTACCTGGGGTGTTGTCAGTGGGCTGTTGTGGATGGGAAGCCCGAACTAGGTGCTTGGAAATGTTCTTTTCAACTCTGAAGGCGGTAATGGGGGTTCGGGGAAAAGGTCACGGGTTGAAGGGTCTTGTCGAAGGGTATCTACATTCTTGAAAATGGCACGAATGATGGGGCGTACCGATGGGTTATGGGAAATTACCAAAGGAATGCGTACATTGGTGGACGTGTTAGACTTCTTACTCAAGGCCGCTCTGTTGATTCCTTGGATTCTGTGTAGAAAATTCGTAAGGATTTTGGTGGGATACTGACGCTTCTAAAAGAATGATAGTATATTTTTTAAAGCTGCTGAAAAATCAAAATCTTCTCAGCAAATCCTTCTGGCCCTTAAAAATTGTGAGTATGGGATCGATTTGGTATAGGATTGGGGATGGCTGGATGGATATAAAAGGTAGTTATGAGAATCAGTGGGTTTAACATGTAGGTTTGACTTGATTTTACGGTCGCAAATTGACAATTGAAGGTCGAGGAAAGCCACTGAAGTGTCAGAAATACAATGTGTGAATTTTAAACATGGAGAGAAGGATCCTAAAATTGGATGAAAGATTCATAATCTTGACGGTTCCCTGTTGCTACTCCCACAATATCGTCAATATACCTTTTGTAAAGGAAAGGTTGAGCACCGGTATACTGCGAAAAAAGTTGTTGAAGTGCACCGAGGGTTTGAACCCGCCATCAGCTGCTTTTCGGGCAGCTTCTGTAACAACTAAGCTAACACGGCTCGTGATTTCCAGACGAGACAATAGGATACGAATACCCCGCATGACTCAATTTTTCTCTCCTTGTTACCATGGTAGTCCCGAAGCGGGAATGAATATTTAATGGGTCGAGTTTGGTAGATCGAAGTTAAAATGTGTAGGTCGAAGGTAAAATCATGACGGTAGTGCATTCGATCTGAGTTGAAACCAATCCTAAGATAGAGCATAGCCCTTACAACAGAAGCAGAGGTTGAAAGAAAATACCAGAGAAAAAATTGAACTTCACCGAGGGTTCGAACCCGCCATCAGCTGCTTTCCGGGCAGCGTCTGTAACCACTAAGCTAACACGGCTCGTGATTTCCAGACGAGACAACAGGATACAAACATAGGCGTAGGAGCCCAAGTTGGTTTGGGGGGGTGGGGGGGCTGGACCGACTTGTCCGAAAAATATAACCCCAAATTTCCGCTCGCTCTACGCATGTTTTCGACATGGTAATGTTTATATCATATAGGCATGCATGGGTTATCAGCCCGAATGCCAATTACTTACAAAAATTTGCCGTGTTACTACCTTCTTTATTGGTTTACTTTTGGCCGAAGTCGGTAATAGCCGGCCTGGGAGAGGGGGTATAAGAGGAGGGGGTTCCCCCTCCCCTTTGAAAATTTTTGAAAAAAATTAGGTGTCCTTTCATGCAATCTGGTGCCACATATGCTACCTTTGAAGTAAGATTTGTGTTTAAATATTTACGTATTTTAGGTACTGAAAAACAAAATCGGCATTACCCCCTCCTCTTTGCAAATTTTTGAAAAATTAGGTGTCCTTACAAGCAATCTGGTCCCATATATGCTACCTGTGAAGTAAAATTTGTGTTAAAACATTTACGTATTTTAGGCACTAAGAAACCGGCATTATCCCCTCCTCTTTGAAAATTTTCGGAAAATTAGGTGTCCTTACATGCAATATTGTGCCACATATGCTACCTTTAAAGTAAAATTTGTGTTAAAAACTTTACGTATTTCAGGTAGAAAAAAATAGCATCAGTGAGGGTGGGGCATGGCCCAAAAGACCCTCAATACACCACTGATAATCATAATTTAAGTTCAACCATTAAAAAACACACTGATGAATTAATACGGAATATATAGGTGCTGGTGCAATTCAAGTCAGAACTTTGTATTAATTACCAAGGAAGTTTTTAAACTATTAATACCCTTTAGCTACATCATTGCATTATTTTTCTTTCAGTAGGTGCCCGAAAAATTCTCGGCATTTTGCCCGAATTTTCGCAAAAATTTTTGGTTGGGGGGCTGCAGCCTCCCCAGCCCCCCCCCGCCTCCTACGCCTATGGATACAAATACCCCACGCGACTCAATTTTCTCTCCTTGTTACTATGGTAGTCCCGAAGCGGGAGTGAATATTTAATAGGTCGAGTTTGGTATATCGAAGTTAGAATGTGTAGGTCGAAAAAGGAAATAGTAGTACATTCGATCTTAGTTGAAACCAATCCTAAGATTATTTATATATATATATATATATATATATATATATATATATAAATATATAAATATATATATATATATATATATATATATATATATATATAAATAATAATAATAAGTAGAACACACCACAAAGATGACAATACGAGAGCACAGATACGGTAACAGAATAGCGTATATTTCGGACACTCCTGTGTCCTTCTTCAGCGCAAAATGTGAAGTGAAGTTTAATTTACAAATAACAGACACAGCAATGAGGTTAACCCCTTGACGAGGGTGATAAATCACAGAGGGGAAATCGCTTAGGATGCCCAGGTCCTTGTTTAGGCCACTAAACACGGGTGTGTGTCCACACACACCCGTGACAAATACTAGATAACGTCAAGTATGATTGAGATTAGAATAGCTCTAAGCTATAGCTTGCTACGTTTCTATTCAAGTCTGCCTGTAAGTCTTTTATGAGTAGACTTTTCCTAATCTTACGCCTAAACCACTGCTTCTCATTGCCAATAACTGTACATTTATCACTGAAGTCAGGTAGACAATGATTCTCAGTGGTACAGTGGAAAAAAATGCCTTTCTGTCTACCAGACGAACTCATCAAATGTTCATTGAACCTATCGATGAGTCGTCGGCTGGTTTCACCCACATAGAAAGAAAAATAAAAGGACAGAAAGAAAAAAGAAAAGAATCGCAATCGGGACAGTTTTTCGTATAAACCACATTGTTAGCATAATCCAGTTAATTGTTACCTTTGAACTTGAACAAGGAGGCAATTTTCTTTCGGAAGAAAATCACTCTCACTAAAACAATTTTACTACAAAGATTATTAACGCAATGTCTTAAATTTGTAGTATTTTTAATATATATATATGTATATATATATGTATATATATATTTCTCTAATTCGGCACTTAGGGGGAAAGTTGTTGTTGAAAAGTCGACCTTAAGGGGAAAAAAATTTTCGGGTGAAGTATAAGTTTCGCCTTAACGTTTCCACACACTTTTTCTATAGGAATACGTAAACTTACAAGGGCGCCCTCATAGATTTACAAACTAGATGCCATTACTTCAAAGTTGTCAAATTTACGGACACCTAGCTGTTAACACGAACGGATGGCTGGCCATTGAAATAACGTTAATTATATTTTTAGACGTTAGGGCGAATTTATTTCTTATGTATTTTATTATCATTTTTTCGCCCTATGTACAAGCAGATATAACAATTTCCCCTTAAGGTGGGAATTAGCGTTATATATATATATGTATATATATATATATATATATATATATATATATATATATATATATATATATATATATATATAAATATTGAAAGGTGAAAGGTTGTGACTATAGGGAACCACAAGACAGCTTTACGGCACTTTCGTAAGGGCCCAGTTTATTAGGTCCTCACTCTTCAGAAGCTTAATGTAGAATGGCGTCAAGGAAGGTTTAGCTTTGGTTTTTAAGTGCCCGTTTTGAACCGTACTCTGAATTCGTGCCCATCTTTTTTAGGAACGGACACGACCAAACCGAAGTGACGTTGCGACTTCTAAATATAGAAATTGAAGAATGGTGGGAAGCGGGCACAGAAACACGATACCACCAAATGATGAAAAACTGAGGTCGGAGCCGGGTTTGAACCAACGACCTACTGCTCAACGTGCAGTACTTTCTACCAACTGAGCTATCGGAACTCTGCTGGAAGAACTGGTCAATGTAATTCAAATACCAGACGGGACAGACTTCCATCATTACCTCCATTGTAAGCTCCGCCCAGCTTGTTTAAATACGGAGGTGTAGATGTGACGTTGCGATTTCTTAATATAGAAACTGAAGAATGGTGGGAAGCGGACACCATCGCATAATTTTAAAACCTGTGGAATATGCGTCTAACACTGGCAACCTTTGCCTTAATAAGAAAGGCGATACATATAGGATTCGTCTACTTAATATGGGCGATGGACACGCAAAGTATGATAATCCTTACAGGTATTCTTCACGAGATAAAGTGTGTACAAGGTTTTGACCTTTTGACCCCTGGTGACCCCAAATGGCCTCTCACCTCCACCAAAAAGAAGAGAGTTATCCACTTAATTTGGGCAATCTACTTGCTATGTATCAGGTCACTCAGCATTATCCTGCTGGAGATATACTTTTTACAAGATTTTAACCTTTTGAACTCTGGTGATCCCAAATGACCCTTGACCTCCGCCAAAACAATAAGAATCATCTACTCAATATGGGCAATCTACCTGGTAAGTATCAGATCACTCACAGTTATCCTCCTGGAGATATTGTGTTTACAAGATTTTAATCTGTTGGCCTCTGGTGAGCTCAAATGCCATTTGCCCTCCATCAAAAAACAATGGGATCATCTAATCAATATGGGCAATGTTCATGCTACGTATCAGATCTCACAATTATCCTTTTTGTGAAATTGTGTTTACAAGGTTTCCACCTTTTGACCTCTAGCGACCTAAAATGACCTTTGACCTCCACCAACACCAATAGGAAGTATCTTCTTAACTCAAACAATCCACATGTCGAGAGTGAGGTCCCTTACAGTGTTCCTTCTTGAGATATAGTATTTACAAAGTTTTGACCGTTTGGTCTCTGTTTACCCCAAATGACATTTAAACAACACTGAAAACGATAGGCAATTACCTACTCAAAATGGGAAATCCACATGCAAAGAACAGGATCCCTCACAATTCTTCTTTGAGATATGGTGTTTACAATATTTTAACCGTTTGACCTCCAGTTGCCTCACATGACCGTTGATGCCCAACAAAAACAATGGTGATCATTTACTTAATATGGGCAATTTACCTGCTAAGTATGAGATCATTCACTGATATCCTCCTGGAGATATTGCATTTATAAAATTTTGACCTATTGACATCTGCTGACCCCAAATGAACTTTGACCTCCACCAAAACACAATGGGATCATCTGATCATATGAGGAATCCACATGCTATGTATGGGATCCCTCAGTGTTATCCTTCTTGAGATATAGTGTTTACGACGTTTTGACCTTTTGACGGATGGTTACCCCAAATGACATTTGCTCTCCACCAAAAAGAAAAGGAATCACCTAGTTAATATTGACAACCCACAGGCTAAGTATGACCTCCCCTACAGTTATCCTTCTTCAGATAGTTTACGTCTTGACCTGTTGGCCTCTGGTTACCCCAAATGACCTTCAACCTCCACCCAAAACAACAAGAATCATCTACTATACATGTTAAGTATGAGACATCTATATAGTGTTTACAAGGTTTTGACATTTTGACCTCTGGTGACCCCTAATAACCTTTGACTTCCAACAAAAACAATAGGGATAAATTACTTAGTATGGGCAATCCACATGGCAAGTACCAAGATTCCTCCCATTTGATTTATCCTTCTTGAGATGTAGTGTTTACAATGATTTGACCGTTGGACTTTGGTTACCCCAAATAACATTTGACCTCCACCAAAAACAATAGGTAACGTCTACTCAATATGGGTAATCCACCTATTAAGTATAACATCACTCACGGTTATTCTCCTAGAGATAATTTGTTTACAAGATTTTAACCTTTCGACCTCTGGTGACACAAGTGACCTTTGACTCCACCAACAAAAATTAGATCACACAATTAACATGGACAATCCACATGCTATGTGAGAGATCCCTAACAATTATTCTTCTTGAGATAAAGTGTTTACAAGGTTTCACATTTGACCTCTGGTGGACCAAAATGACCTATGACCTGCAACCAAAACAGTAGGGATCATTTTCTCAATATGGGCAATCCTCATGCTTAGTAAGAAATCTTCACATTTACTCCTTGAGATAGTGTTAACAAGGTTTTGACCTTTTGACCTGGTGACCTCAAATGACTTTTGACCTTACCAAAAATAAAAGAATCATTAACTCAATATAGGCAATCACAGGTATTAAAAAATTCCAAGTAGGGGAATTAGTAGTTAATTAATTCCTAACTAAATGGAAAACTCAAATACATTTGTTGTCGAAATTGAAACAGTTGAACAGAAAATTGTCTAGATAAATAAGCTCCGACTACCAAACTGGAATATTCCATTATTTCCAAAAACTCAGCACCCATGTGGTGCTGTGCATCAACACTATACAAGTGCTAAAACTGCACTTCATTTAATGACTCAACATCAGCACCCGTAAGGTGCTACCATTGAAGCATATAAGTTTTTAGAGTGTACCGATGGGCGATGGAAAATTACCAGAGGAATGCGTACATTGGTGGACGTGTTAGACTTTTACTCAAGGCCTCCTCTCTGCTGATTCCTTGGATTCTATGTAGAGCATTAGTAAGGATTTTGGTGTGATAATGAAGCTTCTCAAAGAATGATAGTATATTTTTGGAAGCTGCTGAAAAATCAAAATCTTCGGAGCAAATCCTTCGGGCCCTTAAAAGTTGTGAGTATGGGATCGATTTGGTACAGGATTTGGGATAGTTGGATGGATGCAAAAGGTAGTTATGAGAATCGGTGGGTTTGAAATGTAGGTTTGACTTGATTTGACGATCGCAAATTGACAATTGAAGGTCGAGGAAAAGCACTGAAGTAACAGAAATACAATGTGTAAATTTCAAAAACGGACAGAAGGATCCTACATATTGGATGAAAGATTCATAATCTTGACGGGTCCCTCTTGCCACTCCCACAAAATCGTCAATATACCTTCTGTAAAGGAAAGGTTGAGCACCAATATACTGCGAGAAAAGTTGTTTTTCAAAGTTGCCCATGGTTAGGCAAGCAACAGAAGAACACATTTTGGTTCCCATAGCTACTCCTTTAACCTGACGGAAAAAACGCCCATTGAACTGGAAACAGTTTTGGGTGTGAACAAGTTCCGTTAAGCAAAGGAAAGTAGTTGTAGAAATTTGGTGGTCTTGTCGTTGGTCCAGGTAATGTTGGATAGCTGACAAGGCAGCATGGTGGGGGATGGATGTGTAGAGACTAGATACATCCATGGTGAATAGCAGACGTTCACCGCAATTTTCGGGAAACTCAAAGTCTTGAATAAGTCTCAAGAAATGAGGAGTGTCTTGAACAAAGGACGGTAATGCTGATACCAACGGGAAGAGAACAGAGTCCAAAAACTCAGACATAAGAACGGTGGGGCAGCTGTGGGAAGAAACGATGGGTCTACCAGGGTTGTTTGCCTTGTGGATTTTAGGAAGCAGATAGAAATTGGAGATTTGTGGGCAAGGGTGGAGTAGTGACGCTGCTGCTTTAGGAAGTTGATTATTTTTAATAAGGTTGGTTAAAGTCTTCTTAACCAAAACTTGGCTGTCAGAAGTGGGGTCAGAAGGAAGTTCAGTGTATGCAGTTTGGTCCGATAATTGCTTATAGGCCTCTGCTACGTACAAATCCTTCTGCCAAACCACTACGGCTCCACCCTTATCGGCTGTTTTGATGATGAGGTTCTTGTTTCTTTTGGGTGACAAGAGAGCCTCTCGTTCCTCTGGGGAAAGATTGCTAAGGGTAGTTTTCTTTGGGGGTAGAAGGCGATCAACATCCTTATTAATGGATTCAATTACAGAGTCCAGAATGTTGTTTTCTCCAGATTTAGGTGTCCAGGAAGAACGGGTGGAGCCTAACGTGTTCAAGAAATCTTCTGGACTCGTATTGTCTGGCTGATCTGTGATGCCAAAATGGTGTCGGAGGCGAAGTTTCCTGCAGAATGAAGAAACATCTCTGCGGATGGAAAGCTCATCAGGGAGGGGGTTCAAGGGAACAAAGTTCAGGCCTTTAGCTAAGACTGAGCGTTCAGAAGAGGAAAGCTCCAGATCGGGGGTATGGTGACAACAAGCTTCGTGTCCTGTGTTTGTATGGTATCACTGGGTGGGGTATGAGTAGAGGGTGGGTCAGGCAACAGGCTTGCTAAAGTCTTGGCTTTAGAATCAAGCAAAAAATTATGAAGCCGACGGTTGTAAACGTGAATAAGGAAGCGCACTTCTCCAGCTTCTGGTAAGGTGTTGAATAAGAGAGACACTCGGTCTTGTATAGTGCGATCAAATCCGGCTTTCTTTCGGACCATGCTACGGATAGTCGAGCGCATGAGACTAAACGAGCACGGACGTAAATACCGAGAGGTGTCACGACGAAAGTGAAAATCGGACACGGTCTGTACGTGAAAGTTTAGTTTAAAACCTCGTGGAATAACGTTTTTACGAAGACAAGTGCCAAGGAAGTTAATGTGGCTAGCGAATCTGGTTTTGCCGAAGGTTGCCATAGCAAGGGAATAAATAATGGGAAAACAGTGGGCTGGGTAGTGGGCGATTTCACGGGTAAAATCGTTTTACCCGTGAAATCGCCCAGCTGCCCCACCGTTCTTATTTCTGAGTTTTTAGACTCTGTTCTCTTCCCGTTGGTATCAGCGTTACCGTCCTTTGTTCAAGACACTCCTCATTTCTTGAGACTTATTCAAGACTTTGAGTTTCCCGAAAATTGCGGTGAACGTCTGCTATTTACCATGGATGTATCTAGTCTCTACACATTCATCCCCCACCATGCTGCCTTGTCAGCTATCCAACATTACCTGGACCAACGACAAGACCACCAAATTCCTACAACTACTTTCCTTCGCTTGACCGAACTTGTTCTCACCCAAAACTGTTTCCAGTTCAATGGGCGCTTTTTCCGTCAGGTTAAAGGAGTAGCTATGGGAACCAAAATGGGTCCTTCTGTTGCTTGCCTAACCATGGGCCACTTTGAAGAACAACTTTTTTCGCAGTATACCGGTGCTCACCCTTTCGTTTACAAAAGGTATATTGACGATATTGTGGGAGTGGCAACAGGGACTCGTCAAGATTTAGAATCTTTCATCCAATATGTAGGATCCTTCTGTCCGTTTTTGAAATTTACACATTGTATTTCTGACACTTCAGTGGTTTTCCTCGACCGTCAATTATCTATTTGCGACCGTAAAATCAATTCAAACCTACATTTTAAACCCACCAATTCTCATAACTACCTTTTGCATCCATCCAACCATCCCAAATCCTGTACCAAATCCATCCCATACTCACAACTTTTAAGGGCCAGAAGGATTTGCTCAGAAGATTCTGATTTTTCAGCAGCTTCCAGAAATATACTATCATTCTTTGAGAAGCTTCAGTATCCCACCAAAATCCTCACCGGTGCTCTACATAGAATCAACAGAGAGGAGGCCTTGAGTAAGAAGTCTAACACGTCCACCAATCTACGCATTCCTTTGGTAATTTCCCATCACCCATCGGTACGCATCATCATTCGTGCCATTTACAGGAATGTAGAGACCCTTCGAAAAGACCCTTCAACCCGTGACCTTTTCCCCGAGCCCCCCATTACGGCCTTCAGAGTTGAAAAGAACATTTCCAAGCACTTAGTTTGGGCTTCCCATCCACAACAACCAACTGACAACACCCCAGGTACATTTCCCTGTGGTCGTAGTAGGTGCAACATATGCCCAGTGGTTGGCAAGGACACACTCATTAATATTTTGGGTTCTAACGGCAACAAATTCAGTGTAAACCAACACTTTACTACCTGCACTTCCACAAATTTGGTTTATATTTTAGTTTGTGGACGTTGCAATTGCCTGTATGTGGGAGAGACCAAACGTCGGCTGGCTGACCGAATCACTGAACACCTCAGCTCCATCAAACAGAACCTTCAAGGTTATCCGGTCGCCACACATTTCAACCCACCATCACCGTGCTCAATTAAAGACTTGGCCGTTACCACAGCCTTTTTTAATGTGCAGAGGTTCTGACCGTGATCGTCAGACCGCCGAAAACCGGCTTATCATGAAGCTCGGGACCCTCTCCCTACACGGTCTTAACATTAGAATGAACCTTTTTTAACTTGTTCCCCTTTCATTACTTTTTACCAGTTTTATGCAGCCTTCTTTCGCATTTTTACACCGTGTTGGCTCTGTACGACCGGTTTGTCGTGCCTTTCTTCAATGTGTTTCTTCTCTATTTCTACTTCTTTGTTGTTCAGTTGCATTTCTTTGCCACCTGATGAAGAGTCTGTACTCGAAACGTCGTGGAATTTTCCGCAAACTTTTAGCACTTTTTACAACCTTTATCGACCTATATATATATATATATATATATATATATATATATATATATATATATATATATATATATAATATATATATATATATATATATATATATATATATATATATAGGTTATGGTTTCAGTATATTTTTCAAAAGAAGTTCATCGATTTTCAGGTTGATTAAGTCGAAAGTGAACATTGTGTATATTTTGCACTCTAACAGGAATCTTACAGGTCTATTCTGATTTTTTTGGTTTGTCTCTATCGTTCACTAGGCAAACAGTGTCCACCTCCGTCAATTGGCTTACCCCTGGTGACAGTAGTATACCAGGGAGCTGTTAGGAAGGAGACATAACTTTCTATAGCACTTTGAATCAATGTTTGTTCCCGATGGTAATCTTGTTTTTATCCTCAAAATTCCTGTTACAATTAATAGCATCAACTAGCTTCAACCAGCTTCCTCTCATTGTCCCTGGACCCACTAGCCAAAAGACCTACAGGGAAACACTTTGCGTGACCACGCTGGATCCAGCAAGGCTGAGACTTTAAAAGTGATGTGCCGTACAGCAGAACGTTGTGCTCCCATTATCCTGTGCCCTTCAGAGTCCCCCTAAAAGTCTGGTGACCCCACTGGTGTAATGGAAATAGAACGTCCAGAAATGTAGCTACAGTCCTGCCTAGAAAAGCACCCAAAGTTTAATTGAAAAGATTTACTCCGTGTTTATATGATTCAAATTACATCTATTACTTACACCTGGTTTTCCGGAAAATTTCTGTGACATGGCGAATACATGGATTTGTTCTCAACTCATCAAACGCCTCTATTAATCTGTCAACATTGTTGGGTTGTAAAGTGCTGTTTGCTTCAAGCGCAAGCAGTAAATGCTCAGAGGGGTTTTCACTACTCATGATGGCATCTGTTTGGTCCTCGGGTATGTTAAAGAAGTTTGTCAGCTTTCTACATTCATCTGTCTGAAGAGTTGATGCCAGCTTCTCTTTGAATTGACCGTAAGTGAACAACTCTGCCTGCAAGAGAGAAGGGCATGCATGATAAGATATGTACACTTGTAGAATGAAACAATTGTAGTAAAAACATAATTAATTACATTGATAGTTCTTTGACCAGTTACTTGAAGTTTAGCAGAAGTATATGAATATATAAAATTGCATCCAACAATGACCAACCTGTTTTCTGACATGTCAAACTCTTACCATTCTGCATGTGTACTACACATGAATTACACTACTGTTTAAAAATTCACCGAACATACTTGCAAGACAAATAAGGTGAGATTTGAAATGTAGTACCTGACTTTTCAGAACAAATTTGAGGAGAATACTTATTCCTTTTAAGGAGAAGCCAAGGCATGAGGAGACCATGATTATGGATGCTGTTAAGAAGGGGGACGAAATTGGAAAAGTCACGACTTGTAGTGAACGTAGTGACCACTCTTTCACTTTTTTATTTTTTCATGACAATTCTAATGCATGACACAGAAATGTTCTAGTATCAATAGCAAGCAATGTGTTAAAACTGATGCCATAGAAATATTTCTATTACAGAAATTGTACCAAAAATAAAAGAAGCAGAAGTTTTCAAAAAAAAAAAAAGAGAGGACTGCTGCATCATTTTATTAATATATATATATATATATATATATATATATATATATATATATATATATATATATATATGTTAACGGAAATACTGTATAACAAACAACAGTGCTACAGAAATGAATGGCTGGATCTCAAAGGAGATACGTGACAGCAGTAGAGGCTAGAAATTTGGTAAATACAACAGCCATAAAAGGTTTCTGCAAAGCTTTCGAGCAATACTAGCTCTTTTTCAGTGCTTGATCACAAGAGTGACAAGGAGTGTAAGGAACTTACAGCTTTTAAATTGTGAGGACAATGGTCCCCACTGATATTCAATTAGGACTATCGTTTTTGAAAGAGGCGAGACTAAGTAATTTGAGTAAGCCTATTGAAATAGGCGTGACGGAGACGGTCTTATAGGATTACTTAGGCCTAGAGTGTAATTCCTTCAATCAGTATGCTGGTAAGTCGTTTCGGATATTCAGGCCGAATATGGCGACGTAGTCTTGAGTTGACATTCCCAGAAATTTTCTTTTGTCTTACGGCTTCTATTGTCCCATGAATCATTTTGTTCGATAGCAATGACACGTAAATTGTCTATCGAATGATGCGGTAAATTGAAATGGTTGGCAACAGGTTGATCAATTTTTTTGGTTTTAATTGCTGACCTGTGCTGTGTCATTCTCATCCTGAGGGAGTTTTTTGATTCCCCCACGTACTGCGTTCCACATAAATTGCAGTAGATGAGATATACGACGTTTTTGGAAAGACAATTAATTGATTGTCTAATTTGGAAAGTGCGTGCAGTTTGATAGCTCTGAAAGTATTTAGTTGAATCAATCAGAGCGCACGTCTTGCAACTGGACGGGCAAGGTGAACAACCAAAATTCTCGTTGTTAGCCTCGACTGAGGTTTTGTCCTGAAATTTTGCCCGTACCAAAATGTCCCGTAAATTTGGGGGGCGGGAAAAAGCAACAACAGGGGGAGCGGGAAAGATAGACTTTAGGCGAGCCGTGCTTTGAAGTATGGGCAAATGTTTTTGGATGAATTTGCCGAATGGTGGTAGACCGGGATGGTACTCAATTACCAATGGCACTCTATTAGAATTGGGCTGACGGTTTTTGTATGTCAGAGTTTCAGAACGCGGGGTATCCCTTGCCTTTTTGACGGCATTTTCAATTGAACCCCGAAAGTACTGTCTATTTTGGAGGTGGCCAGACAGTTCGTTAGTGCGAATTTCAAAGTCTGTCTCAGAGGAACAGACACGTTTGATGCGAAGTGCTTGGCTATATGGAATATTTTTGGTGCAGTGCGGGGGATGGCAGCTGCTCGGTAGTAGGTAGTTGTGCTTGTCCGTGGGTTTATTGAACAAGTCTGTTTTGAGTGAACCATTTTCTATGGTCACTGTTGTGTCCAGCAAGTGGACACTGACTCTAGAGGAGTCGGCCGTGAATATGATTGTGGGGTGAAACGAACTGATGTTTTCCACAAAAATTTTTAGGCTTTCTTCACCGTGGGGCCAGATCATGAAGATATCGTCGATAAAACGTAACCAAATTTGTGGTTTTAAATTTTGTCGAGATAAGAATTATTTCTCGAGGTTGCCCATAAATAAATTTGAGAATGAAGGAGCCATCTTGGTTCCCATGGCAGTACCATGAATTTGGAGATAGTGCTGGTCGCCAAAGACGAGTTTGTTGTTTGTCAGAATAAGGCACATCAGCTCGCCTAAGTCTTTCTTGGTGGGCGTTTTGCCTTGGATGGGTCTGAAGGCGGCTTTACAAGCGGAGATGCCTTCTTCGTTTGGTATATTTGTATATAAAGAGGACACGTCAAGAGTGACCAGAATTGTGTCCTGTGGGAGATTTTGTATCTCACCAATTTTGCGGATAAAGTCCGTGGTGTCCTGAACGTAGGAGGGGAGGGATGGGACCAGGGGCTGAATGAGCAGGTCAACAAATTTCGAAATTTTCTCCGTGACAGTCCCGTTTCCGGATATGATCGGTCTGCCTGGGTTACCCGTCTTGTGAACAAAGTCACAAAATATACAGACGACACGTATATATATATATATATATATATATATATATATATATATATATATATATATATATATATATAAATGACTACAAGTGAGCCCGGTTAACAGACATTACCGCCTGACGATCGGGTCTTGCCCGTGAAACTTGAAGTAGCGGGAATAAATATGAATACCTGTTAACCGGGCTCACTTGTAGTCATTTCTATATTGCTCTACAACTAACGTCGTATTGAACACTGTACTATGCCTTTGGTGTGCACCGTATTCATAATTCTATATATATATATATATATATATATAGATATATATATATATATATATATATAGAGTTGAGTCGGTAAAGCTGAAAAATCTGGGCGAGGTGAAAAAGCAATGTTGACTCCACCGGGATTCGAACTCGGGACCTCCCGCTTGCTAGTGCAATATATATATATATATATATATATATATATATATATATATATGGTGCACTGCTTGTGTAGTCTTGACATTTTCGTCAAGACGTAATACTGTTGCTTTATGCTAGCACGCTCCTTAGAGCTTGTGCACTTTGGTATTCATAGGCAGTGTACCGTGAAAGGCCGGACTGACGCAAGTTATGCTTGTGTCAGCCTTGCCATTCAGTCTTGAAACCTACTCTGAGCTGCACTGATGAGATCTAACAAGATCGAAACAGTTCTGTCTACAGATTGAGTTATATATATATATATATATATATATATATATATATATATATATATATATATATATATATATATATATATATATATATATATATATATATATATATATATATATATATATATATATATATATATATATATATATATATATATTAGGAAGGACTTCTTTGGGTGGAAGCAAAATATAGGGCCTAGTTTTCGCTAAATTTGCTGTGACCTAGTAGGCTACTTACCGTTAAGTAAACACCGTGTATTGTAGCCTACCTACTGTAGTTAAAGGTACAGTAGGCCTAACCTAACGTTGGTGACAGCTCCAGCGTTACTTAGTATACTGTATATTAAAGGGGAATTTTCATCATTACAGACAGTTCCAATTCTCCCAACTATGCAACTTCTAGCTCCTCCCATAACTGTATGAAGCTCCTCCTTGTGCAGGAATAAACCTATTTTATTGCTTAAGGTTATATCCTGGTGAGCATACAAGGCTATAAAATGTAACAAAAACACTCTCACTGCCTTGTGTGGAATGTGAGCTACTCTGCATCTTTCAAATTTTCAAACTTTGATGTCAATCAAAGATCAGTCACCAACTGAGAGTTTTGATACCCCCACACTAAAAAGTATACTTTGGGGTGGTGACCGTCACTCTTTAAGGTGCCTTGACTCACACTTGCCTGACCCTTCGGCGCACTTTCTTCAGCAATTAGAAAAAAGATATTTTCAATTCCATTTGGAATGGTAAACAGGACAAAATTAAAAGAGCTGTTCTCCGTCATAAATCAGTATTCTCAAGGTGGACTCAAAGATATTCACCTGCCTAGTTTTTTTAAAGATTTAAATGCACTTGGGTCAAGCGTTATCTCGACGGATCAAGAGGACCATGGAAACTGTTCTTTGACCATTTTCTTCAAACTTATGGTAAATGTTTCCTTTTTGAGTGTAATTTCAAAAGTTCAGATACTCTGATTGAAAACGATGTCATTATGAATGTGTGTCAAGCTTGGTCAGACTGCATGTTTAATTCAGAAAAATGATGATGATTGGAATAATTCTTACACAAAAGTAAATCAAAAAGTAGTATATTATGCACGTTGGTATGAAATGGATGTAAATTTGTCAACGAATTTTTAGATGAGAACAATCGATTGCAATCACATGCTAACTATAAGAGAAAATTTAACATTCCAAACCTAATGTTTACTTCATATTACGGGATGAGTGTGGTTATTAATAAATACGTTAAATGGCCGTAGTGATGTTCTTCCAGAAGGCCCAACTGGACCCCCGACACATCATGTGTTTCTGAAGGTCTCATCACCTTCTTATTACGTTTATAAAAACCTTGTCCAAAAATTTACTTCATTGCCTAGTTGTCTATTGAAGTAGAGTAACGAGTTTCAGTTCACACACACACACACACCCAGTGGCGTTTGATTTTTCAAATTCCGTTCAATTCTTTAAGATACAGTACTGTAAAATTCGTTACTTTCAATATCGCTTTATACACAGAATTTTGGGGACAAATTATGTCCTATTTAAAATGCATGTTAAAACAGCCCCTTGTGGAACTTTTGTCATGAGAGTAATGAGACCATTGAACACTTATTTTGGGACTGTGCTATTACTTCAAATTTTACCTTAGATACCGAGTATTCCATTTTAGGAGACCAGTTTATGTTCTCTAAGGAAGATTTCTTTTTTGGATACAAATTTTACTTCAATCACCCACTGTGTCGTGACTTAACCGCCCCTGTCATATTGGGAAACTTCGAATCATTTTTAACGGAGGTTCAGTTCATCGTGTTTTTTAAGTCTTACATAAATGAAGTCTTCAAAGGTTTTATTCTGCAAATGGATCAAGATAACGATGTGCTGGTTTCATCTGTTGATGCTCAGTTGTGTAGAGTCAAGATGCATGTAGGTACTGGGCCGTGCTTTGTAATTTTAACAGTAACGAAATTTTACAGTTACTCCTTTATTGCCCAAAAAATGAGTATTAATGTATTAAAGGGGTATTTCAGAAAAAAAAGTAAGGTGCGATTCGTAACATGGAATTAAGGGTAGAAAAGGTTAGCCGAGTGATTATTGCTGTTTTCTAGTTTTAGAACTCAGTGCTTTGAGTTTTCTGCACATCCCTTCAGTACAGACAAACAAAAAAAGAAAGAGTTGATTTCTTTACCTACAGAACAAGAAGATGAAAAAAAAATGCTAAATTTATGAATTGCCATTATTCATACATCAGAAACACAGCAACCGCCACAGTTCGAACCGCCCCTTATACTTAGGGCAGTTCGAACCGGTGGGGCGGGGGGGGGGGCGGTTTGCAATGGCGGTAAGTACCGAGGGCAGCAACTACCTAGACGAGTATATTACAGTAACTACAGTAATGTAAAGTCTACTACTAATTATAAGACATTGTAGGCTGAGGCCTACACTAGTGCAGTGTTGTACCAATCCCCTGCATTGGAGTGTTGCTATAGCCTAGTCAGGCTTTCCAATATGTAGCAATGATTCACATCTAGAGAGGGTAACCTGTAAACTGTGAAGCACCATGCGGCCACTTAAATTGATATATTTATTTTGATATGACTAGAATACATGATTTGATGCTCTTTTGGCAATTGGAGTCATTTACTGGTCTATATTTCTCCTTGAGTCTTTGTGATATAGGTCAACCTTATTTCAATGTCCCGCTACGTGTTCGTTTAGGTCGTCGACTGGAAGTAATAGCATATGGTTGTGTGGTTAATATATATATATATATATATATATATATATATATATGTATGTATATATATATGTATGTATATATATATATATATATATATATATATATATGTATATATATGTATGTATGTATATATATATGTATGTATATATATATATATATATATATATATATATATATATATATATATATATCTATATATATATATATATGGCGGTTCCGTTCAAGTGAACGGAACCGCCATGGGAACTAAAATGGCCCCGGCCTATGCCACTCTGTTCATGGCGGCTTTGGAGAAAGATTTCTTGAGGGAGGGAACACGCCTGCAAGCCCTTATTGTATCTAAGGTTTATTGATGATATTTTTATGTTATGGGAACACGGGGAAAATGAGTTGATTGCCTTTATCAGCAGCTTTAACTCTACCCATCCTTCCATTAAATTTACTTCCAATTACTCCCGTAGTTCACTACCTTTTCTCGATGTCTCAGTCACAATTGATAATTCTTTGATCAAAACTTCGACCTACTCCAAACCTACTGACAGACATTCATATATGCATTTTCGTAGTTTCCATCCCCCTCACACTAAGCAATCGGTTATATACAGCCAGGCTCTTAGATACAAACGTATTTGCTCTGATGAAGCTGATTTTCGCAAGAAATTACTTAGCCTGAAGCAAAAATTTTTAGATCGCGGCTATCCTCTTCGACTGATCAATAACAGTATCAACAAAACCAACAAATTCTCCCGCAGTCAGCTCCTGCAGCATAAACGCCCCCAAAACGATGACCGTGTCCCATTTGTCACGACCTATTTCTCACAATGTAAACAATTGTTCAAACACTTTAAAGTCCTCTGGTCGTCTCTCATGCATGTTGACCCTGAATCACCTTGTTTCAATTCCCCTCCAGTGTTAGCACTAAAGCAATCCCCCTCGCTCAGATCTCTCTTGGTTACAAGCCGCCTACCCCCATTAGCTCAGATACCATCTGGCAATAAACCCTGCAATGTATCACGGTGCCAAATTTGTAAACATATAGTCACGGATAGTGTAGTTACCCCCCGGGGACACAAATCAGCCTATATCCCGGTCCTTTCAAATGTGATTCTGCCAACGTAGTGTATCTCCTTTTCTGCAATAAGTGCTCTCAGGGCAACTACATAGTGGAAACAAAAACCCCCTTCCGTCTTCGTTTCAACAGCCATAAACAAACCATACGTAGTAACTCTAAGGCCCACCCGGTTGCCGTCCATTTTAATTTGCCATCCCACAGCCTTATTGACCTAAAAGTGTGTATCATTAAAGGAAGCTTCAAAACCGATTCAGAGAGAAAAGCTCATGAACTAAAACTAACCCGCAAGGTCGATCGTCGCAACAAAGGACTGAATAAGGAGTTTTCACACTTGGGTACATTCTCCTGTTTGCATTGAACTTGACTGTTTTTGCATCTAGTCACTAAGCTTAATAACGCTGAAGAAGAAGCAGGGCTTCGAAAATATCGTTATCTTTGATTTATAATGAAGTTGGTAATAAAGGCATTACGTCTGTGGATTTTATTTGTCTATTTCCTCTATTTTTACTACCAACACACTGATACCTGTATTATCATGCAATATATATATATATATATATATATATATATATATATATATATATATCTATAAATATATATATATATATATCTATATATATAACGCTAATATATAACGCTAATTCCCACCTCAAGGGGAAATTGTTATATCTGCTTGTACATAGGGCGAAAAAAAGATAATAAAATACATAAGAAATAAATTCGCCCTAACGTCTAAACATATGATTAACGTTATTTCAATGGCCAGCCATCCGTTCGTGTTAACAGCTAGGTGTCCGTAAATTTGACAACTTTGAAGTAATGGCATCTAGTTTGTAAATCTAAGAGGGCGCCCTTGTATGTTTACGTATTCCTATAGAAAAAGTGTGTGGAAACGTTAAGGCGAAACTTATATTTCACCCGAAATATTTTTTCCCCTTAAAGTCGACTTTTCAACAACAACTTTCCCCCTAAGTGCCGAATTAGAGATATATATATATATATATATATATATATATATATATATATATATATATATTATATCTATATATATATATATATATATATATATATGAATATACTGACCCCAAGGTATCAACCTCTGTGAACAACTGGTTACTGCAGTTTAATCTTAGTGCCATAAAGGTTACTGTAACTTTCTTTCAGAAGGGCAGTAGACTGAAGGGGAGGAATAGTTAAAAGCATAGGTAGAAATCCCAGGGGATGGGGGGTGGGGTATTCCCCACTTTTTGAAATGCTCCCGTCGACTTTCATTTTTTTTTTACACACTAACTCCACTGCCACTTTTCTGTCAAATTTCCTCTGCTGTATGGAAGTAAACTTTACAGTCAGGAAAATCTGCAATTATCTGGGGTTAGATAACTTCCCTTTTAGCAATGTTCTTTCATACGACATTTGGTATGATATCAGCAACAGCAGCAAAATGACACAACTGGGCAGTATATGGATAGTTTTTCCGCCTATAGTTTCCATCTGTGAACTTGATTGTATTCGAGCTGTGGTGCCTTATACTGTACACTGCATATGCATGGATATACAATATGGACAGTAATACCCATACACATGCCAACTTCAAGGGTGCTAGTAAATGGTTATTGTTATGACATTATTTTTGGCTGATATGATAAAGGCATAGCCATTTGAAACCATGATGCTATAGCAGCCGTGAAGTTTGGGGTTGAACTCCCAGTCGGGTCAAAGTAATTGGGTTTTTTCATCCAACAGTAATCTACAGTTTCCCATCTGAACTACCCGTCAGGATGGAGAAAAAGGGGTTTGGATGATTAAAGTCACCTCTGTGATTGCCATTTGTGAGTCATTGTCTACATACCCTACCTCCACATGCCATTTATGGTCCCCAATGAGTCCTTACACAAATGTCTCAAATATTCTGTGTACCAGGTGTGCAAGAAAGCATCATTATGACTATTTCACAAACACAGGCCCATGTTCTTTAAATGCTTGCAATAAATCAAGTCATGACGGCAACAAGCCAGAGTGAAAAGTGTGTGGTACATGGGTACTATTAAACTGGGTGTGGGGAAGTTATTCTTGCACTCTTTTCACTAGAACTAGTATCAATGCTTATGTTGTATGGAACTAGGTTTTGTGTGAAAATGTTATTAGCACAGTGTAAATGGGCCATTAAAGGGAGGGTTTAAGCAAAACGTTACTTTGCATTTGTGAAAAAAGAACTAAATCTACCCAATTTGGTGAAACTATCATTCAAATCGGACTTGTAGTACTCGAGAAATAAGCAAATGAAGTTACTTCATTTGTGACGCAAAGTAAGCTTGAGGCGTTGTACTGACCTTAAAGTCAAGAGGTCTAGGACCTCCCATGTGGAATGTAAAGATTGTAAAATTTCCATGCCTCTCATGCAATCACATTTTGATAACATGGAAGTTTGGAGGAGAAAATTAGTTGTAAAGTTTAAAGAAAGACTGCTCATTTATGTGAGGATATGACGCCATATGTGCTTTCTTCAAGTTCACTTTGTAATGAAAATGTGACAACTTTAACTGCTTTCACCTTGAAAATCGCACATCTGATTTCAATGCAAATTTCACCAGAATGCTGAGAACAAGCACTCCTGTAATATATCAAAACTTTATTCCTGCTTAGACCTTTTCTTAATAATAGAACTGCAATTCTCAATAAAAACTGTCAAATTTATATATGATAACTTTTTTCTTTATATCAGTTTAAATGATTCACATCTACTATCCCTCACAAAAGTGTACATGACCACTTTCATTCTGGAGGATGGTGGGAAAGGGCCGGGAAAGGCAGGTGGTGCACTTTTGCCTCAAATTTTAAGCATGTAAAGTATCCTCATGAAAAGCACATACTTTTCCCAAAAGTAGCATATTTTTAATTAACTGTACCTACTGAATTCATCAGTGCCCTGTGTGCTTTAAAAAGGTATTTTGATTCTTACATCTTTTGAGATATGCTGTAGTGATTAATATTAAGGCCACCCCAGCCACCCTAATTGTACATATTCAGTGAGTAAAAATCATAAAATGTTTATCCCCAAATGAAAGTCGAATTTTGTGAATCCTCTTCTCATCGAAATCTTGTAAAGCAGGAAGTCCAAAGGCGTAGTGATTCCTTGCCGAAAGGGGATGCTTTGTTACACCAATGTGCATCCCTCAAATTTATATTTCTCTACAACATCATTTTTTACGATGTGTTCACAATTTGACCCCTGCTGACCTCACATGACCTTTGAACCCTACCAAACCTTAAATAATAAAAATGAAAAAATAAAACATGTCTTAGAAAGGATTTTTCTTTGCTTCCGTCCTTGTAATTTCATGCTTACAAAGTTCAGTTTTTGACCTCTGGTGACCTCAAATGACTTGTCACCTACAACAGCAAAAGGGTTCCTCCTCCCAACGTGACAAATTTATATAAAAAGTATGAAAAGCATCATTTATCCAAGCTTTCTATATCAAAATATCTTGTTAATAAAGTTTTCAGGGTTTGACCCCCGGTGAAAGCAAATGACCTTTGCACCCACCAAAAACATTAGGGTTCTTACCCTCGCCATAAAGCATTCACACATTCAGGATAAAATTTATTCAAGCTTCCTACCTCGAGATACCATCTCAACAAATTTTCATGGGTTGAACCCTGGTGACCCCAGATGATCTCTGACCTCCACCAAAAACAATAGGGTTCTTCCCTCACCATAAATCATCTACTTACTAAGTATGAAATTTATTCAACCTTCCTACCTTGAGATATCATGTAAACAAGGTTTTCAGGGTTTGACTCCTGGTGATATCAGTGACTTTCGATCTCCACAAAAACAATAGAGTTCTCCCCCCCCCCCCACCATAAGGCATCTACACATTCAGTATAAAATTTATTCAAGCTTTCTACCTTGAGATATCATTTTAACAAGTTTTGCAAATGTCTGACCCCTTGTGACCCCAAATGACCTTTGACCTCTACCAAAAATGATGTTTTTTGCCTTACCATAACCCATCTACAGACTAAGTATGAAATTTGTCCAAGCTTACTACCTTGAGATATCATGTTAACAAGGTTTGCAGGGCTCGATCTCTGGTGACCCCAAATGACCTTTGAGCTCCACCAAAAATGTTTCATCCCTCACCATAAATCGTCTACACACTACGAATGAAATTTACCCAAGCTTCCTACCTCAGATATCGTGTTTACAAAGTTTTCAGGGCTTGACCTCAGTGACCCCAGATGACCTTTAATCGCCACCAAAACAGTAGGGGTTTTCTTACCATAAAGCATCTAAATACTACGTGAGAGTTTTATCCAAAGCTTCCTTCCTCAAGACATCGTGTTAACAAGGTTTTCAGTGTTTGACCCAGGTGACCCTAGATGACAGTTGACCTCCATCAAAAACAACAGGGTTCTTACCCTCACCTCATAAAGCATCTACATACCCAAGTAGTAACTTGATCCAAGGTCCACCAACCTCAAGATATCGTGTTAACAAGGTTCTCAGGTTTCGATCCCGTGACCCCATGTAATCTTTAACCTCCACCAAAACAAAAGGGTCCTTTCCCCTACCATAAAGCATCGACATGCTAAGTATAAAATTTATCCAAGCTTCCTACCTCAAGATATCATGTTAACAAAAAGTTTTCCAGAATTTGACCGCTGGGGACCCCATATGACCTTTTAACTGTATTAAAAACAATAAGATTCTTTTTCTTACCAAAACGCATCCACATACTAAGTATGAAACCTACCCATGCTTCTTACCTTGAGATATCGTGTAAACAATGTTTTTAGAGTTTGACCCCGGTGACCCCAGATGTTCTTTGACCTCTACCCAAATATAAGGGGTCATATACTTAATACGGACAATCTATACCCTAAGTATGAGATCCCTGGGAGTTACTCTTCTTGAAATATCGTGATTACAAGCAAAGCATCACATAGACACACATACACACATTCACGCACCCCCCCCCCCCCCCACACACACACACGACATCAACATCGCATAGATTCTTTGCCTGCCTTACGCAAGAAATCAAAAAGAAAAATACTTGTTTTTTATCACTACATTTATACAGAATCACACAAAGCGGACAAAAGATGTGTAGAGACACAAGTTCAATGCAGGAGTGTAGTGCTGTGGCGGTATCATCCAGAATTACTCACATTTACAGAAGCCTGTTCTCTTTTCTGGTGAAATTCTGAGAATTAAAAGTAGCCGGTCAAGTCTTGAATGCAAGCCGTTGTCCCCAGTTAGTGACTAATTCTTTATCATCGAAGAATTCTGTACTCCATGTTTTAGAATGGGCATAAAAATCATTATTCACTTGCTCTCTGCCTCTCAACTCAACGACTAGACACTAGCATCCGTTCAATCTTAGTTTAAAGTTTCACTGGAAATTTACCAAATAATTACGATACTAATTATTCAATATTCTCAAAGTATCTTTGCATATTATCTCAGAGATCCTAAAACCTACTTTTGTGTTGCTGAGCAACTGCAGATTACTATACAGTATTTCAAGGAGACTTGCGTTCAACTTTTTTGAGTCAAATCAATGAGGTTTTGAAAGCCTCAAAGTTTTACTTCAATTTAACCACCAAGACTGGACTTTTGACCATGGCAGCGCTCCCGTAGCCTTTTCAACGAAATAAACGTTTTTTAGCAACTGTAAAATATAAAGTCATGTCAATGTTGATAAATGCAAATAAAGGAATATAAAGTCCTTACTTTTAACAAATTTGAAATACTAAAATACTTACCGACCTAATTGACTTTACTTACAGTAATATATCCTCTCCCTAAATAACTTATCTTGAATTTTGAGCCTGTTTTGTGTTAAGGATCATGTCCAGCTGTCCAAAAATATGCACTTTATCTGAAAAGAAAAGTTAAATTTCCTGTTAAGCTTTTCTTCGAATATTGATAACAAGAGGTGCTTAAAAATATCTCCATGGTGCTAACTATACATATAAACACTACGTTAGGGTTTTGGTAAAATGCATCAAATGCTCTCTTTATTCCTGCTGCATACATACAGTATAAACTTTCAGTAAGGCATTTTCACTTCACACAAACAAAGCAAATGTTTGCCACATTGACCCCCATCAACGTGTACCTTTTGTTGGACTAACTAAATATACTTTATCAGAGGTAAGGAGGTTTCTGTATAAATGTTGAGCAGATATTCTCTTTATTAAGACCACCATTCATCTTCAAGCAGGGAAATTCCTGTTTCAACATACACAAGCTTGATTATTGTATACATACTCATATCTGGAATTTACTTCATGTTATCTTTAACAAACAACCATGACCTTTACATTTAAAAGCAGAAATTTCTGTTTGGTAAAAATAGAAAAGACCACTTCTTCCAAATAACACTGATTCCAATAACTGCAATTATCCAAAGGTCATTCTTTTCATTCAATGTTATAATTAGGTTTACTGAAAGAATTAATACAACTTTTATATAGTGGCTAGTACACATTTAGTATCTTATGAATTTACTTCAATTACACAGCCAAAGAGGTCTTAATGTTAATTACAAACAGTACACCGTTACATAATTTTCCTACTAATTTAGGTTAATTGTGGTACTTATGTTTGAAACTTTTCTTGGTATGAGTAAAGCCACAACTTCTTAGCATCTAATGAACTTATAGCCTAAGCATTGTATAATATGCTCAAAGTAGCTCTTGAACAGGAAATAGTTAAATTATGTTTATTATATTATGGTTGTATTACACGCTCAAAGTTATTAAATCAAGTGGGCACTTCTGCTATTCATGAAACTTACACATGTTTTTGTTGAATGTCTGGTAAAACATCCTTAAAACAATTAATTTCATCTAGCTTGGATATCTCACATCTTTGGAACTGAAAATTCTTAACACACAAAATGGTTTAAGTTGAATAACATCTTGCAGCAGTATGTCCAGTCCTTATGCTAAATTATTTATTTAACATTTTTGCCCCTTTGGAATAATATGATATCAGTTTTTGTTTTTGTTTGCAACAGTCCTTCAAGTTTGTTTACATTTTTTGGTTTCTGTCTAGCAATATGGAGAAGCCCTGATTGCTGCTACAGATATTTCCGTTTTCTGAAACAAACTTACAAATGCAGTATAACTGGGCAATCCTTTTTATGATAACTAACATCAATGAAAACATACAATTTTAAAGCACACTTAGATAATCCAAGCAACCAGGACATATATTTTTGTCATACTTATTATTCCAAAACTGACAGACTGCCATATTGATCTTTTCGGTTTAATTATTTTAAACAATCCATGCCTGTTTTTAACAAGCATCCCCAGAGGACATAATTTGGGCAGACAACATAGAATAATGTTTCAAAATACTCACCAAATAGCTTATCACTGACATGTGCCGCATGTAAAGGGAACTCAGCTAGGGGTAGATCCCTTAAAACAGGCTCTGAAAGACTCAAAATACTCATTTTTTTTAAAAGGACTGAGGTGATCTATTTTACGCTTTATTTAACTACAAAACTTATTGACTTTATTAGCAACTAAAAACGAAAAGAATTTTTTAAAAAATGAAGAGCCACGATTTGAATAAAGATTTTTGGAAGGTGAAAGTGTTCAGATAGTTTATAACCGCCTTTTCAATTGCAATTTGTAGGTCACAGGCTTCGTCTTTGTTGACTACTTCTTCATTTTTTGTCTCTTAAGTGTCCTAAAAAAACTGCCATTAAGGGCCTGAATGATATTCATTACAGGTCTGAATGATGCTGCAAAACAGGTATGCAAGAACGTATCGTTTTGAAAACACCAATAACCATAGGTCTATGTTCCTCAATGCATAATCCTATTCATAATTTGATAAGCCTGACCATACTGGTCTGAGATCCTCCAGTGATACCTTGCCTTTTGTAATTCCATTGATGGAGCGTGTTAAGGCAGAGAGTGCCTTTTCAGTTTTTGGACCATGTCTGTAGAGCAGCATCCCACTTAAACTTTGTCAGCTTTCCCCAGTCTGTGTTTTCAAAAAATGCCTTAAAATTTACCTTTTCTCTGAGTTTTGATTGTTTTATCTTTTGCTATTTGCAATTTTACAGCTTTTTTAAGTTTTTTGCAGTTTGTAATATTTTAAAGTGTTTTATTGATTGTATGGATTTTTGTGAATTTTTAATTGATTGCACCATTTCAAGCTGTAATGCACTTCGATCCAAGGAAGAAGTGTGATATCGAATTCTAGGTAATAACCAGAAAGCCCAAAGGCTTAGTGATTCCTTGCCGAAAGGGAGGGTGTTATGTTACTACAGGGTTCATCCCTCAAATTTATACTTCTGTACTACATCATTTTTTATGATGTATTCAGAACTGGACCCCTACTGACCTCACATGACCTTTGAATCCCACCAAAACTTGAAATACAACAATATAAAAAAGCAAACATGTCTTAGAATGGATTTGTCTGTGCTTCCTCCCTTACAATGTCATCTTATGTTTACAAAGTTTCAGTTTTCGATCTCTGGTGACCTCAAATGACTTGTGGCCTCCATTAAACACAACAAGGTTTCTCCTCTCAACATGAAAAAAATTTATATACAAATTATGAAACGCATCATTTATCCAAGCTTTCTATCTGGAGATATCGTGTTAACAAGATAGATGACCTTTGATCTCCACCAAAAACAATAAAGTTCTTCCCTCATAAGGCATCTACACGTTTAGTATAAAATTTACTCAAGTTTCCTATCTCGAGATATCATGTTGACAAGGTTTTCAGGGTTCCCAGATGACCTTTCACCTCCATCAAAAACAATTGGATTCTTTGCCTTTCCATGACACAGCTACACACTACGTATGAGATTCATCCAAGCTTCCTATATCGAGATATTGTGTTAACAAGGTTTCCAGAGTTTGACCCCTGGTGACCCAGATGACCTTTGGTCGGCACCAAAAATAATAGATTTCATCCTCTTACCATAAGGCATACAAATACTAAGTATACAATTCATCCAAGGTTTTTACCTTGAGATATCATGTAAACAGAGTTTTCAGATTTTGACCCCTGGTGACCCCAGATGACCTTTGACGTCCACCAAAATCAAGAGGGTTCTTCCTCTTTTCATAATACATCTACGCATTAAGCATACAATTCATCCAAGTCTTGTACCTTGAAATATAGTGTTTACAAGGTTTTCAGTGTTTAACACCTGGTGACTCCAGATGACCTTTGACCCCACCAAAAATAAGAGGGTTTTTCGTTTACCATTAGGCATCTGCATACTAAGTATAAAAATTATCCAAGCCTCCTACCTTGAGATATTGTGTAGACAAGGTTTTCAGAGTTTGATCCCCGGTGACCCCAGATGAATTTTGACCTCCACCAAAACAAAATGCATCTACATACTAAGTATGAAATTCATCCAAGTTTTCTCCCTTGACATATCGTGTTAACAAGATTTTCAGGTTTTGACCCTGGTGACCCCAGCTGACCTTTGACCAGCATCAAAATTAATAGAGTTATTTCTCTTACCGTGAGGCATCTACATACTAAGTATGAAAACTATCCAAGCTTCCTACCTTGAGATATCGTGTAAACAAGGTTTTCAAATTTTGACCCTATTGATCCCTGATGACCCTTGACCTCCACTAAAAACAATTGCATTCTTTCTATTCCCATGACGCATCTACGTGCTAAGTATGAAATTCATCCAAGCTTTCTACCTTGAGATGTCATGTTAAGAAGGTTTTAAGAGTCTGATCCCTGCTGGCCCCAGATCACCTTTGACCTACACCAAAAGCAATAGGGTTTTGTCTCTCAGCATAAGGCATCTACGTACTAAGTATGAAATTCATCCAAGCTTTTTACCTCGGGTTATTGTGTTAACAAGGTTTCAGAGTTTGATCCCGGTGACCCCAGATGACCTTTGAACCCCACTGAAAACAATAGGGTTCTTCCTTTTTATATGGGGCACCTACGTACCAAGTTTGAGGACTGTCAGAGTTTCCCTTCTTAAGATATCGTGTTAACGAGCAAAGCGTTACAAACACACACGCACACGCACACACCTACGCATACACACACGCCATCATGAATGCATAGATTCCTTTGTCTTCGGCAAGGAATCAATGATAAGGTAGGATGACAAGTGATATAATGTACGGTATTGGTGCTTATTAACAAGGTGTGAAGTTAGTTGTTCCTGCACTTCTTTCTTACCAGACGTGCTGCCAATTACTTCACCTTACGTAGAACTCAATTTTGTACATGCAAATATATCACTACAGTGTGGAGGGGTCCTTTACAATATAAATGACCTGCTATTTTTTAAGTAAAGATTGCCACATTTAATAATATGTTACCTATTTATTACAACAATTCAAATCTGTTGTTCCCTTAATTAAGCCCACATGACACATTCTTTTGGGAGAAGGCAATGAGGATGACAGGAGCACATTTGCTCTAAATTTTAAGCATGTATGCCCATGAAACAGCAGTATATTGCCTAAAATCTCTACTGTCTGCTGTTCTTAATTAAATTCACAGTGCGCAATGTTCTTTGACGTTATTTAATTCTTCCATCTTTTACTGCCATGAGGTGGTACCAGTTAAGGCCAGCCCATCCATTCCACTTACATATATTTATTCAGTTACAATCCCAGATCAATCAATGACAAACGAAAATTACATTTCGAGAATCTTTCTTACATGGGAACAATCAGGGTGTCCCTTTGAACGTGTTTTGATGAGATTTGAAGCACTAAGTTACAAATGTAACTGCACTGTACTATTTAAAATCCCTTCTGGAAATTTTAGTCGATGTGACGTCAGTCTAGAGTCTGATTAGAACCAGTTTGCTGCGTTTTGAGTCAGAAATAAGCAAACAATGATTCCACACAGATAAATTCCGATTCAAAACAGATCCCACTCCGACTCCAAACCGACTTCAAAATATCCCAATCAAAATTGATTCCAGAACTGACTCACTCTTTGGCTCACTTACCTCAACATCCTTCACTTGGAAAAAGATTTGGGTCTTGCTTGCAAATTCTGACAGTGAACCTGACTATTACCGACTTCAAGGAGATAGAACCTGACAGCCCACAGCAGAGGTATAGGAAAACCGGACTGTTTTTTTTTTTTCTGAGTAAATTTGTACCTAGAACTTGTCCGTGAGATTGGAAAAATTCAACTTTTCTAAACTAAACCTGAAAACAGTCAGATTTTTAGTCTTAGTTGAGTCGGAATCGGGTTGAAATCAGCAGACAAAGGGCAAAACTGCTTTATGTTTGAAAGGCTTGGTTCCTGTCTATCATTGTTCTTACATTTCAAGCAAAGGAGGGTTTAAAAGATTCCTTTCTTACTGAGAAGGTTTCCAGGGATATGAAAAAAACTGGTAATTAAAAGTAGCCAACGACAGAAGAAAGTGGTCAACTAAAATGAAAAGAGGCAGTTTGAAACTGCTTGTTGGTTTAGATACATCGCAATAGTGACTGCTTCACAAGAAAGTACATGCAGCTAGGACAACACAGGTGCTTCAATTCTTCAATTAAATGTTGGAAAAATTGTTCAGAATAGAAACCATGGGTTTGAATCTTAAGAGCTAAGCTACAATTAAGTAACCAAATGTGTAAGTAAATGGTAGTTAGATGATTTAATTTATTGATTTTATTTAAAAGCTTTAGATACCATATGCTGATGATTTCTTCTTGGGTATACTTGTGCCTTTATTTTCATGTCAGTTGGGGTCACTGTAATGATTTTCTGTTAATGGGGGTTTCAACACCAGGGTTGTTTTTGTCTGCATGGGATCTTTATAGGACTAATTTCCAACTACTGTGGGTATTGAACAAAGTTGTCAGTTTTTGTCTGGAGGCTAAATCAGTTTCAGGCCTTAATTTACCGACTATACGGTCGGTTTCTAACAGTAAGCTTTTATCTTGAATCGCTTCAACTTCAGACCTATTTCAATAGTCGGTTTCAAACAATGTATTCGGTTTTTGTCTGGAGTCGTTTCAACTTCAGACCGGTTTCTGACTGTAACAAGCTTTTGTAGTCAGTTTTGGCCCATATTTAGACTATTTCTGACAACTGTATGGTCAGAAATGGTTGTCAGGCAATTACTATATTCCAGAATAAAGTTATGACTCCAGAATTTCCAGCAGGGAATGGTCCACTTGTCATCGTCCAGGGCCAGTTTCAAGTACTCTAAAACACATTCCTCTTTGAAAAATTCAAAGTTGGTGGTCTACATTTAAGCTGTGTGGTGTAATTACGTGTTTCATGGCATGTCACCTCCTAAAAAGGGCCTCCGCAATGTAATATTGTACTTGCAGTCAATCAAATGTACCATCCGTTCTGGCCTTTAACAGAGAACTGAGGATCAGTACGTGTGAGAGACAGCGTTACAGAGCATACTTTATGAACTAAAATGTGTCACTGTGTCCCTGCAAGGTTCTGGATGTGCAGGATACCTAGTGCATCACACTTGTTGGAACTGTCACCGTGTCCTTTCTGTTGGTTGTCTGATGTCCCCCAAACAGACTTTTCATTGTGTTTCCTATTGTTAGTACAACTTAGGAGGAAAGAAGTTTTCATTTCCTAAAGGGACTTAACTTTTTCATTGTTTTACGCACTTAAAGTGCCAGTCGAATCAAAGTTAATATTATATCATCTACATAAACAGTTCATTAATGGAAAATATGGAAATCAATCAATTCCCAGCAATGTTTTTTGCCACCAAGAACAGTGTCCTTCTCAAATAAAAGTTTAGCTAAAAGTCTCAAAAGCTGGTTTTTGCTATAGCTCTTCCCAACTAGTAGGTTTATTATATTTACAATGCAATCCACTTAAATATAAGCCTCTACCAAAGTTCCTCAAAAGTATGTACCATATCATCTTTTTCAGTGTGATCAATTCACCTAAATGAAGTTTACAAAATGTGACATTCCATTAATAGCAAGAAGAAGAGCAATTAGCAAGTACACAGCAAGAACAAGGTGGAGAATTTCACTTATTTTTTATCACTTGTAACAGACTGTTCAATACTATTTTCCAAAATGGAAAGAGATTGAGTGCTTTCTTGATATTTACTGAAGAAATGGAAACGTCACTTGATGATTGCTTTGATATCTGAGGATTGATTTGTTTCCATTTGTGGAATGTTTGAAGACATGTGATCTACATTTATTTTGTATTTGTTGTGATACATTACTTGTTACTGTTCTACAACACGGTATTACAGTAGTCTGGCATTCAAGCTGATTTAAAAATTTGAACTAGCCTATAATTTATCGTGGCATTATTACAAGGAGTACTGAAAATTGGTAAAGCTGAGATGGAAGTAGAAGGAAGCTGTGATCATTTTGTATACAATGTCTGACTTTCTAGCTCATTAAATGAACCAAGACTATAACTTGTTCTGGCATTATCACAAGGAGCTAACTCGAGACTCAGTGGGGCATACAAAGAAATTCAAATGTCGTGTAAACTTTGTATTTCGAAGGGCTCTGGTGCGAAATTAGAATTGTTGGAGTGTGTGAGTACTGTGAAGAACATTGTTGTCGGAAATCATGAGGAAAAATTTGTCTTTGCAGAAATCAGTCATAGCTACCGCAGTTTTTAGGGGAAAACTGCTGTTCCTATTTAAAGTACCCGACCACTGGCTCATTAATTCAATTTGCTGCTCCGATGAGCAGCAGCTGTGTAAAAAGATTTGATGTACATTCTTAAACAACAGTAGCTCAACAACAAAAGGGGGTTTACATTACAACTAACAACAAATTCTGCCCTGATATTAGTAGTGACAAAAAAGGGATCAAATTACTCATGGTGTTTGAAGGTCAGATCACCTTTTACTTTAATCTGAGATAAACTGCCATCAAATGTCAACCTTTAGGGCTATTATAAGCACCTAATTGGTATTGATAACAACTCTTGACAAGTGTTTGTATAGAAAGATTTTGTGAAATGTGTTTAAATCTGACTACAGCAGAATACAAAATGCTTCGTAAACGGACAGATTTACATTGGTTTTGTCCTCCATGTGAAGTAAAATCAGTCTTAAAGTTAAAAGAAAAATAGAAGAACGGTGTAAAGTATTCCTTGATGCCATGGAGGCTCGAGTTTGTAACCTTGAAGCAGCCTTAAAGGAAAGGGTTAACGTACAGTAGTTGAATTAAGTACTAGATGAGCCCTTCAGGGAAATTCCCGATGTTGAAACAAATTGAAAGTTACATAACTGACTATGGATAGTCAGAGTCAAGGAGTGCCAACATTATTTTTTCACATGAAAAGTTGATCTTAAAGAAGGCACAGTCGAACAAACCAATAAAATACCCACCAGCCTAAAATGTATCTACTCATAAAGCAGAGCTCATAAACGAGGTGTTCTCAAGCTACACCTACTCCCTCACTTGAGTTTTATTGACCTGGCACATCTTCATCAATATTCTATTTTATTTACCAAGTCGTTCCCAACCACAGAATTCTGTGGTGTTAACTCTCTTTACGGCATCAGGGAGTGAGTTTAATAGCTGTTGAACAGGTGTTAAGGTATTGTCATTTACTGCTTACTTTTCTTCTATCATTTTTAACGTTCGGGGGGGGGGTAAATTTGATAAAATTTAGATCAAGGAAGTGTAAATTTTACATAAAATCTGATTTTGTCAATGATATTATTGATAAAGCTGTACTTTTGGGGAAACTTTTGTGTCATAATATACCCAATACCAGTCAACCTTGAGAAGTCTGTAAAATGAAGTGGCAATGAAGGGCATATCCTCCCAATTCATTGCCAGACTTTCCTTATTCATTGCCAACTTTTACGAACGTCAGTTCTGTGGGATCATCTTGGGATGCAACTGCAAGGAATCGTCAAGTGTCGATAACACCCGGAACTATTAACTATGGTTACATACCCAAGATTAAATGCCGAAACTCTTCTCGCCAGAGGAGGGCCTTTTACATAAGCAGGCCCAGACTCGCTCAAACATTTACTTTTTGTAGAAATGCAAGAAACTGGATTTGATCCCTGAAGGACTGTGTATAATGAATCCGCTTCCGGTATCTTGTGGATCGGCCAGGGCTGAGCTCATCTGTTGGAAGACGTCTAAAAAGCTCCGAAATATTGCACTGAAATTAGCTTATGCCAGACAGTTTTTCTCAAAAAAGAACTTGAACACTGTGTTGTAGATCGTCTTATTCCAAACGAAGAGGTGAGAACTCAAACTTTATCTTTCTTGTCCACCTCATCTACTCAACATAGATATGTTTGTTTGGCTCGAAAGGACAGGAAACTAAAGGCCCTGGCCAGAGACGATGCTTTACTTGGAAACGTTTCGGAACAGCGTAACAACAACCTTGCGTCATTAGAACACCCATTACCCCCTACATTCCCAGTCACCAAAAATTCTTCAGATGTTGTTAACTTATCCTCGTACACTATGTCAGACGCCGAAAAAATGTACTCAACAAAGGACTCTCATTCTGTCTAACTCCTAAGCATAATGCTATTCAACTATGCCAAGATACCGTTGCTTTTTGTCGACGTATCCGTCTTGCTAAATGGGCTAAGGATACGAAAACGGAAGCAGAACCGAAACCATCCCGACGAAATCGTGCATCCCAGTGGACCCCACCTGAGGGACGCAATACGTACATTTATACCTACATAAGATCTGTCCAAAATCACCTGGACAAATTTCTTTGCCCTATTCGCAATTCAGCGGACCAACTGACTCACGGTAACCTCACTCGGGCACAGAGCAATGCCCTTTATGATCTACGGAACAACTCACACATAGTGATCAAGCCGGGGGGGGGGGTCGTCCAGGACCGCAAGGATTATATTGAGGAGGCTCACCGCCAACTTCAAGACGCTACGCACTACAAACCTCTGGAAATGGATCCCACTGACAAACACATCACGGAACTTAATACCATATGTTTATCTTTTTTTGCCCACTCTACGGGAACAGGTTTATCCTTTAATTCCAGCCAACCCCACACTAGGACGTTTCTATATCAAAATACATAAACTTAAGTCGCTTACCACCCCATGCTCTGAGGGGTACACTACCAAAGAAATACCTCCTGGACGTCCCATCATATTAGGCAATGGAACACTCACGGAGAAGATGTCTGCCTATATTGATGAATACCTAAAGCCTCCTGTGAAGGAAATACGCAGCTACATTCAGGACACCACTGATTTTTTGAAAAGCTGATGACCGTACCCACCCCCTCCCTCCCCAGACACTTTTGGTCACATTGGAGGTTACAGCACTCTACTCGAACATTCCACATGAAAAGGGCGTACGTGCTTGCAAAAAGGTTCTCACTGGTAGCTCCGGTGCAGACACCGCTGAAGCTATTACTACTCTAATAGACTTTGTGCTGCGTCACAATGCATTTGAATTTAATGATAATATTTACATTCAAAGTAAGAGAACAGCCATGGGAACTAAAATCGCCCCATCCTATGCCAACCTGTTTATGACAGATTTAGAGAACAAATTTCTGACCGAGTTTTCTTTCAAATCTTCCCTGTACGTCCGTTTCATTGAAGATATTTTTATGATATGGGAACATGGTTCTCCAGCATTAGATACGTTTGTAAATAGCATCAACTATTTCACCCCTCCATCAAATTTACTGTTGAAATATCGTATGTGAATATTGCCTTTCTTGACACCTGGGTTCAACTTGTCGACGGCCAACTTCAGACAAGTTTTCCGAAACCCACGGACCGTCACACCTATCTGGACTTCAATAGTTACCACCCCTTTTACATAAAGCAATCTATTGTACATAGCCAATTACTGCGTTACAAACGTATCTGCTCTGAGCATCACTGTTTCCAAGATCAGGCCAGCATACCAGTTAACCACTTCTTAAATTATAACTATCTGTACAGGTTCATATAAAGGATTTTTGACAAAGTTGCACCCATCCCTAGGAGTCTTCAACTAAGGTACTAGCCAACCAATGGTGTAGATCGTATACCCTTCGTACACACCTACAATGACCAGCTAGAACCTTTCCTAAAACACATGAAAAGGGAATGGGCCATTCTCTCCAGGGACAGTGATATCCAGGAGCTATTTACCCAACCCCTGTTATTGCCAGACGACAACCCCCTCACTTCAGTCAATTTCTGGTCAGGAGTAGACTTTATTTGAAATCTACCCCCACTCACGGTCACGTTGCGACCACATGATTACTTACACTGAAGTTATTCTCCCCCTTTCCAGTTGCAAACTTAGACCAGGTTCCTTCAGCTGTGATACCTGTAACGTGGTACATCTTATCTCCCTCTGTCCCACTATTCAGTACATTGGTCAAACTTCCCCATCATTTCGCTTACGATTCAACAACCACAGAAGCAGCATACGACTCAATAGAGCAGGCTTTCCAGTCGCTGAACACTTTAACCTCCCTGACTATAGCCTGAATAACCTAAAATTTGCTATTCTCCACGGCAACTTGACCGATACAAGTAAAAGGACCCTCGTTTAAACACAATTGATTCACAGAACCGGCACATATGTGCACGGATTAAATAGGGATTTTAACTTTCTCTCTGGTTTCAACTTTTACAAATAGTAAACATATGGGCTGGTAAACTTTTCATTCTCTGTTGCACCTGAGGAAGGACCAGGGGTCCGAAAATTTGTGCAGAATTGTGTATTCATTAAAGATTATGTTGGAATCAAAGGTATTACCCGTTTTTCTTGTAATATTTCTTGTAATATTCCAACACGCGGAACTATATATATATATATATATATATATATATATATATATATATATATATATATATATATATATATATATATATATATATATATATATATATATATATATATATATATATATATATATATATATATATATATATATATATATATATATATATGACACAAGGTTGGTCACTACTGACTACAATAGTGCTCAATACCGAAGTAGAGCTAGTACAATATAGTACACACGATGTAATTACAGCTTTTTGCTACTCTGAGTTTCACGCACTCTGTATGGCGATCATCGCCATACAGATTGCGTGAAACTCAGAGTAGCAAAAAGCTGTAATTACATCGTGTGTAATATATATATATATATATATATATATATATATATATATATATATATATATATATATATATATATATATATATATATATATATATATATATATTTATATAGTTTCGCGTGTTGAAATATATATATATATATATATATATATATATATATATATATATATACGGAAGTGTAGACGTGACGTTGCAACTTTTAAGTATAGAAACTGAAGAATGGTGGGAAGTGGGCACAGTCGCATAATTTTTAAACGTGGAAAATCGTCTTACGTGGTTGGTATCGTCTTTCTTACTAAGGCAAATGTTATATATATATATATATATATATATATATATATATATATATATATATATATATATATATATCCTCGCCTGAAACGGGATATTGATTTATTACAGAATGTGCAGAGGCGTGCCACACGACTTTTCCATCACTAACGGTCTTTCATATCAAGAAAAGTTGCGTAAAATGAAATGTGCCTAGTCTTAGATACAGAAGGTTCAGGGAAAATATGACTGATGTTTTTAAAATTTTTCGCGGTATGTATGACATTAATGTATGTTTTAACATGCTAAATTTCAGTACCAGGAGAGATATTTCAAGAGATCGTTTTAAAATCGCTAAACAACATTGTCAGTTAGATATGAAGAAATTTGCCTTTAGAAATAGAGTAGTGGATTTTTGGAATGGTCTTCCAGCTGAAGTTGTAGTAGCTGACTCTGTTGCTTCTTTTGAGAGAAGACTTTATAAATTTTGGGTAATTTAGACATGAAATCTGATTTTGAAGCTAGATGCTATTCTTATATATGATGGTCTGTTGATGTTCAGTTTGTTACAATGTTCTAATGTTTGATGCGGATATTGAGGTTTGGAAGCCTCCGTCCGTAATGTATTATATTATATAAAGGCCAGTAAAAGACTACTCCAACCTGAAGGCAACCCAAATTGGTCATGACTGAAATCCAGTTGAGTCGTAGTCCTGAGCAGTGTTCACCACATTTTGTTCCCGACTAGACTGGGATCCAGGAGGTGGTCCTCTTTGATACTAGCTGGGACATACCACACGTTTAACGGTTTCACATTTACCATGGAGTTGCAGGCAATTGCACTGCAGATGAGTTGTTTGGTGGCACTATGCAGCTGCCACCTACCTTACTGTGACCTGATTCTTTTCCACAGCCAGTGAAAAAGTGCTGTGGATTCAGGTGATGATATTTATTAGTCAAAAAGGCAGCTGCCAAAGGGTAACCAACATGACTGAATTGAGTCACAACGTGTAGCGAAGGTTCCTCTTAGAACCACGTAGACCTGTATCCAAGGAGGTTCAGGAAGTTTGGGCGAACTTCCCCGCGTGATGTCCATGGTTCGCTCTGGATAGTAAAGAGTGGTGTGATGAGACTTCTTAAGTTTGATGATATTCCACATAGCTTATCAATGCCCCATAAAACCATCCCAGGTGATCAGTAAGAGACTGTGCATATTATTTACTACATCTTTTAAATAACTACATCCATAAACGCAGGCAATGTCTGCTACTATACATGGGTGTGAGAGGCAGGGAGGGGGAAAGGAATGGGAAAGGGGTGCTACCAGCTGGAACACTTGATCCAGTCGAAAGAGTTGAAATGATTAATGAAATTAATTGAAATAGGTTAAGGTTTAATATTTCATTTCAAGACCTGGCAGCCACTTACTGAAGGCTCTGTCCCATAGTGATCGTGGATGAAAGCCAGTGGAATTCGCCTTCTCTTATGGATTAGTGCTCAGTGGGTAATGAGCCAGAATAGTACAGTACTAACTGATCGCAATCTTGCACCGGGTACTGCTATCTAACTTCCCTACAGAAGGACTGAGTGTATCCCGAGTCCTGAGCCACATTTCCAAAAGCTAATTAGGGTAAATATTCTTGCCTTCCATTCTTGCCTAGACAGCGGAAGCCAGTACAAAATGTTAAACCTCCTAGTCAGAAAACAAGGGACGACATCTCTGCAAACTGCCAGAAAGCAATTTTTCAACTATCAGAAGATGTCCCGGTGGTTTAAGTGGGATCTGGTCTGATCCAGAGACCTCTTGAATACAAAGCAGTACACTCAACCTTCAAAACACCTCTGACGTTCAAACTTGTTTCACGTTTCAAATTTCTTTCACCTTTGCCAAGGAGTCATACAGCATCTTTGTTTCTAGATTGGTTCCCTAAAACAATTGCCAAATTGACGAACATATACATGAATAATCATGTTTTAAAATGATAGCACCATTTTGTATCTCAGCATCATCCATAATAAGTTTTGTTTAAACTGAGAGGGGAATGTCCTCTTCATAAGAACAGAGACTTTTCATTACAAAAACAGGTTTGTCAGTGGTCTCACCATGGTTTCGATCAACCAGGCGTATTCAATGTTAATTATTTCAAACAAATGATACTTCAACCTGCTTGCAATTCGTTCAAAATTCAATTTTCTGCGTTAAAAATTGACTTCGACCTTCTCCGAAATACTGCTTTGATCTCCTATGTTTACTTGTTCTGCCGTATTAAAATCTAGTTCAAACGTTGCCGATTGGACATATACATAGCTTTGAAAATAATAATTATCAGGTTATCATATATGCTGGCACATATACTGTACAGTGTGGTCCTTCAAAAGGAAGCATGCATAACAACAAGTGACTTTGCAATTACCTGTTGCTTTAATTAGTTTACAGAGTAAAAGTTTTCTCATTTACCCTTTTTTCAAAGAAGTTAACATTTCTCAATGACGAGATTCCCCCAAACAGAATGCTTACAAGTGACTCGCAAGGCATTGGAAGTCTTCAAGTCAAAGGCATAGGAAGTGGGATTTAAAAATGTGGTGGGGAGGAAGCATACTTCTGCCCCCAGCCCCCTCCAACAATTCAAGGACAAAAGGCTCTCATTTGTTCCTACTGCAAAAATGACAAGAATTCAAACACGAATTTATAATTTGAAAAATATGTCACACCAAACTGCATCTAAGGACCCTCAAATAGTTAAAAATCTCCCCCCCCCCTCCAGGACAGTGGTTGAAATCCAGCTTAGCCCCATGCCCCCTCCCCCAGGTGAAAATAGATTTTTCTACTAAAATCGGAAGTGCTGTTTTCGGCAAAATAGAATGCATTTTGGGGACTGATGGCAGTGCCCACTTTATAGCTATTGCTACATAAGGGTGAACCTTTTAACAAAGTCGACCCCCTTTGAAAAAGCTGCATACGCTGTAGGCCTGAGTACTGTACCCTAGGAGTATGTGGCCACTGTGTCATGTTGCAGTCAAGTCAGTCAGTGTGCACTGGCCTTAACTTTTTGTGTACAAATTTAAATTACAATAACATTTAACTTCACATTTTCCTACAGTACTGTACTGCGCATGCACAGTGGAGAACTAAGTACCGGTACACCTGCATAAAGGTAGTATTTGCATCAGTGATAAATGGACATCTTTTTTTAATTTGTACAGGTCATCCTTTCTAGAAAATGACAAATATGGTTCATATTTACAATCACCTATATTTTATCAAAACTAAAACCTCAATTAGTTATCATAGCAAGCATGTCTATTATACGGCCTACACAAACATAGAGCACAAACCACAGTGCTGTACATGTTCAATAGTTACCTACACAGCAGATTGTAAATATTACCCTTTAAGGTTTCAATGCTTTAAAAGTAGACTTAAAGTCTAGAAATACAACATTAGAGATTGGAAAATGAATCTCGTTCATCTACAGTAATTAACACCTATTTTCAAAGCTTATTCCGTTATGTCAGGTATGAAATATTGAAATTTTTTCACTTTAATTTAAAACGGTCCATAGCAAAATAATTTGTGATGTCCTCCTTGTACATCTAACTGTCCTGCTTTTCTTCCATTTGAGATTAAAATGTTTATATAACCTTGGAAATATTAACTGTTTTTTGCATAACGTGATGAGGGCTTGTGTTGTCAAGACAACCTGTAACAGCAACTATGCCAATGCAGTTTGGCACAAGGTGCAAGGGCTTTCGAAAAACAAAACAGAGTAATACAAGAATGACATCACAACTTATTGCACAATCTACCATTTTAAATTGAGTGAAGAAACTTTATAATTTTATCTACTCAGCTCATCAGTGTCCATTTATTAAATTCATCTTTCCCTACCCCTCAAAATTTCGCATTATAGAATTTACTTGTGTACACATACAATAATCGTGCAGCGTGCTTTGTCCACTACTACTTCAAATTTTATCAAATCACTACTAATCCCTCATTAAATTCGAAGTGAAAATTAATCACCCCTTAAATTGTAGAAAATTAAAACTGAATTGCCAAGTTCTCTTTCATCACTGTGCTCTTTGGGTTGGGTCGTAAGTGCCTGGTACTGAATAATGAACACAGTCTACGCAGATTTAAGGTGGATTTACACCTATGTGTTTTCCTTTGGCATCCAAATTGAACATGCTCGTGTGCGTCTACTATCTGCATTGAAAAAGCTGGACACAAACCAGGAATTCAAACGTGCATAATCAGATACGCTCAATGGTCTAGCAAGAGAATCGATGTGGACGGGTAACGAGTTTTTTGACAGAATTCTTTTCCTAAAGAGACAATTTTGCGAGTCATACGCAATGCTATTGAGCGGCTTTTGTTTTAGGGCAAAATATATTCTACTTCGGCATGCAAGATTAAAGATCCAGAAAAGTGATCAGCAACCAAAAGGAAAGTGGTCCTTTAAGCCTAGTACCACTTTCATGTTTCAATAATAATTATGAGTACTATGATACCTAAGCGGTGAAGTCCTTATTTTGATACTGCGGAAATAAAACTGTGTATTCAAAAAATGGGATGGCAAATATTTTTCTGCAGAAGATCAAAGTTCAGTTTTGTTTCCTACATCAATGAAAGGTTGTTATGAGTAGTTCACACAAACGGCATGACATGGGTGTACCCAGAAAAATCTCAGGGCAAGCCTTTTACCGAGAACTCACCACCAATTTTCGGGCTCCAGTGGCGATTATTTAATTCTGGAACATTTTCAGAGATGACACCGCGTCCTACAGTTGTAAATTAATAGTTATGAAATACTTTTTCTGACAATGGTTGCAAGTAGATGTTGACCAAAAATTTCATTTCAATCTGCAAAGGAGCTACTCAAGTGCCTGATGCCCACCAACGAAGGGTCCACCCTACTGGTGGAGTCCAGGGCATTAGTACGAAACAATTGTTCACAGATCCATCATGCATATGTGCCAAAAACAAGGACCACAATTTTTCACTTTTTGAGTTTTGCGTCCAACTTTCTTGTCCCTGAAACCTTCAAATATTAGATCATTCATTCATGGTCTCTGTGGGTGCCGGTTGGCATAAAGAATGCATAAGAACATATCCGTGCATGTTGTTATATACTGAGTTTAAACCCGGCGCGAAAACACACAGAAAGTAGAATTAGAATTTACCTTTCATTGCAACGACAGTGTATGCCTTAGCAATTCTTGTGCAAAATAGCTCTGATGTCATTTGATCGTAAACATAGATGAGTTTACGACATCGATCATCCCCAAAATATCACTAACCAATCGATTTTTATGGATACTAAATTGTCATGTCAGACTGCATTCGGATAGGTGACCTCTGGGTAGCTCCTTGATACCAGTTCTGTGGGCACTGTACCCACCAAACTTTGCAGAACCTAAACAAAATCGTTACTTCTCATATTTTGTTTTTAATTGGGGGCGGGGGGGGGTCGCTTTCAAGTTTTCCCCATGGAAAAATCTAAGAGTGAAAAATGTATGACTCCTTCACAATGGTGGAGCCCCATGAAAAAATTTTCCGGCTTTGCCACTGAGATATGATTTATATGTTAAATATTGAGACAAGTTTCTCCAAAAAAATTCTAGCCTAAGCTGACTGTGAGCAGGGCACCTAATAAGCACAAAACCTACTGTGCATGTGTCCCATTGGTATGACAGTTGTCTGTAAACAACCAAGATTGTTGTAGGTGGCCATATCACTAGCCTAACAAAGACAGCAAATTATGTACAAGACTCATGACTTTTGAACTTGGCCTTGTTTGGTACCCTTAATATACACAGTTTTAAGCAGTAACTTTGCATTCCACATTGCCCTTTCTTGCATGCATTTACAAAGTAAAGTCAGTACAATTTCACAAGCCCCTTTTACTAAACTTTACACTCGAACTCACTCTTTATTTTCAAAATTCATCATCGTCTGATAAATCTAATTTAAAATCCTATTTATTTAGACTGTCCTGAATTCAGTGATACCTAAATTACACCTATAGCTGCCTCATGAATTTTCAAGAATCAAAATAAAATTAGCAGTTTTTCATATTTTCTAGATTAAGCTAAGTTCCTCATTGACACAGTAAACAGCCAGCTAATTTTCAATTTCGGCAATAGGAATCATACCGTATTTTCATTTCTAGAATTCCACCAGCACATTTTCAAATTCTTCTTTTATGACCTCTTAGGGATTCCCCAAATAACCAATTTTGTCAGTATTGCCTTCCTTCTAAATTTTGGAAAATATTAACACAATCACTACTTTTCTCAATTTTCCAGAATGGGCCTATGTGTAACTTTCACAGCTAAAAGTATCGATTTTCACTTGCCATTTAACTTTTGAATTTCATCATTAAGAATTCCATTTTTATTCCTGATTTCTAATAAATCACCTAAACCATTGTCAAATCCTTGTTATTTGATGTCTGAGCAATTCCCTGTGACTAACTTTACAACATTTAAATGCCCTCTGAATTGTTGATAATCAAAATAAGTAAGAAACTTTCCCCATTTTCAGTCCACTCTCAACTTTGCTATGCATTTACACAGTTACGTCAGAACAGTTTTACATGTACCCTTTCTAAATTGTGCCATCCAATATCACCTTCAAAATTTAAAAATTCATCATCATCTAATAGAATCATCACAAAATCCTAGCTATTTAGTCTACTTTGAATTTACCGATACCTAAATTAGACCTATGGACTGCCTCCTGAATTTTCAAAAACCAAAACAAAGTCACTAGTTTTCCATGTTTTCCAGCATAGGCATACGTAATTTACACTGTAAAAAGCATACACTTTTAGTTGTTACATAAATTTTGAAATTTAGCATTAAAAATTCCATTTTTATCTCTGTAATTCTTCATCCTACAACCCATACACTTTCACATCCTTGTTATTTGATCTATGGAAAATTTCCTGTGACCAATTGTATAACATTTAACTGCTCACTGATTTCGTAATAATCAAAACAAATTTGGTACTTCTCCCTACTTTTCATTCAACCCTCAACTTAACCATGTATTTACACAGTTAAGTTAATACAGTTTCCCATGTCCCCTTCCTAAATTTTCCATTAAAATTACCTTTGCATTTCATAAAATCATCTCCATCTGACAAAACAATAAAAAATACTAGTCATTTAGGCTGTCCTAAATTCAGCAATACCTAAATAATATTATTGACCATCTCCTGACATTTTCTAGATCAAAACAAAAACAGGTCGTTTTCACCAAACCTACGTTTTATTCCTAACATACTGTACACAGTATATTGTAAAGGCCTGTATCAATGGCTATACTTACCATATTATACACTTTCACTTCCCCTGTCACGTGGTCCCCCGTTATCATCCTGTCACCTCTGTCAGATATTCTGATTCTAATGACACCAAAGTCAACCTCAACAATGAGAAAACTACAGTTATTTTCACTTAACAGAGAATAAAATACAATTTGCCTGTGTATCTTTTCCTTGTAAGAGAAAGATTTACGCCATAGTACGCCTGCTATACCTAACGTATTCACATTCACTCCTAAACTGTGTACATACCACTGTACAGTATCTGTAGGTTTTGTCAATTCCGACGAAATCATTTCATTTTTATCTTCAAATATCAGCGGTTTGTCATTACTTCCTTCCTTATTGTCACCTACACAGACAAATATTTTGTCAGCTATAGCCGTCACATCGTAAGGCCAGTAGCCATCTTGAATTCCTCGTAAGATGATTGATTTGATTTCATTTAAGTCTATCACATCATGGACAGTTATTTTATTCGACTGATAGAAACCGATAAATATTTCTGTTTCTCGGACAGACAGACAGGTAATCGAGCCATGATTTTCTAATTTTATTTTACGAGATTTTATGACTCGATCTTGAATTAAATCAAAAACTTCTAATTTATCACCAAGACCAGATAATATAGTGGTATCACTGCTAGGATAAAATGAAACTCTTCGTCCCCTATAACACTGTTCTTCCGATTTATATTTTTCAAATTCCTTTGAATAAATTATTTTTGTTTTATCTCTAGAATCAGATGGTCTGACATTAGTGTAAACATCTATGTATGTTCGGTGTGTGTTCACGTTGAAGCCACTTACAGCGATATTTCCATTCAAACTGAGAGACAGATCCCGAAGTCGCCAGCTAACTTCCTTCGTGAATCTACTCTGGTGAATGCAAAAGCAGCTGTGTAGACAAAACGAAAAGGGCGGAATTTAGGTCATGTACCGCTGTGTGTATCCATTCTAACGACGAATGTCAGATAGGTCAGGAAATTTAGCAGTTCACGGAGACTTTAAAAGGAAACGTAACTAAAGAATAAATGGGGGATAAATGAAGGTTGTCTGGGTCAGGAAATCATGTCAGCAAAGAGTCATATGGGATAAACAACAGTGTAGTGTGGCGTGTTATGAAGGAATGATAACTGAGGATTATTTTTGTTTGTGCGTTTAACCTTTTGAGGTTAAATGCCCCACAATTTACTATTTCAATTGAAAAAAGTACCGAAGTGGATTAGAATTTAAAGCAAGACTTGTAACAAGTTAATGGGTGGGGATTTAGGGGATACCTTTAGGAAAAGTGGATTAGTGAAGTAATACTGTAACAAGAAAATGCATGGGAAGGGGGGGGGGGTTGGAAAATTATTATGAGAGGAAATGGGTGCAATCTTTCAAATAAAGTTGACTACTCATGCAGTCTAAGAATGAAACAAATACAAAGGGTTCCATGAAGTATTAATTCAAAGGAAACATTCCTTACTACATTTTAAATTGATTAGTTTGATGAGCTTTAAATTAAGAAATGAAAGTAGCAGACTTTGCAGGTGTCCTTTTTTCTCATCAGAGTAATTTTAAGATAGAATTTTACAAAATTGTTGTTTTTGTGTTAATGATAAAAAATCATATGACATTTGCCTGCAGTTTTAACACTTTTTTACATTAAAATATCATTCAGTCAAAAGTTACTATAGTAATGAATATGTCAGAACTAATAAAGAAACGCTAGATCATTAAATGAATCTTATCTTTAACCTCACACTGATTTTTCTAGAGATTCCATTGCTTTTATGAAAGCATATAGACCTTAGCTTTTCATGAGCGCAATGAATTAAGATTCTTCCAGAAACTAGGACAGCAAGGCTATACTCTCTAAAGTTACACTTTGTGGTGAAAAATTTGCTATACTTACAGAAGGATTTTTCTGATACACATGGAACTGATTCTATATGACAATTATTATACTATGGATCCCACATTCAAAGCTAAGCAGGCCCTTTTCAGGCTGGGTTTGGGGGCTCAGCTGCCCCCATATAATTTGTTTTATTTTATGTAGCTACACTAGATAATCCCACATCCTTCTCTTATAATGATCAAATTGCAAACTGTTTTTCATGGTTTATGGGACTTTCTTAAAATTACCTCATAGGCTACATACCATTTTAAACTTAAAATTAAACCCACAAAGTTCAAAACAATCACCATTCACATTTAAATTTGCTTAAGCATGGTTAAACTTGAGAAATGTCTATAGATTTTTCTTCAGTATTGTAAATGATAATAATAGACTGACAATTGAATAGAGACACAGAGCTGCTTCATTCATACAACGTTAATGGAAATTTTTATTTTCTCAAAACAAAACATATGTGACTTTTATGTTTTTTAACATATGTGACTTTTATATTTTCTCAAAATAAAACATATGTGACTTCTTTTTCTATGAAATGTTTAACTTCCTTCTAGTAATCTGAATTATTTTGAACACTTAGATTCATGATGAATATTGTCCAGATAAAAACTGAGGTTACAAATTACTTCTATAAATAACTTCATGCAGTACAAATCAAATTATGAGTGTTAAAGACTTGTGTTAGTGTTCCTTTCAATCAATTTGCATATGAACCACTATTGTTTAAGTTTCTGGTTGGTAATCATGGTCAAAGCTTCCCGGACTGGACACGTGACATTTTAGATTCTCAGTGGTTGGTGATAAACATGAGACACAGCGTTATTAAATCCTCATCTTTGAAAGGCCTTCTGCAAGGAAAGCATAAAAGAAAGTTTAAAAATATCATTAGCAATATATTGTAACGTTAGCCTGTTTTCGAGTCCAGTCTGTTTGTCGCCCTCAATCACGATTTAACACTGTTTTCAAGACAGCAAAATACAAACACATCAGCATTAATATTTACCTCCGTTTATTCTGGGTTCCTTGATTGTCGGCATTTAATCATGAGTATATTGTTAAAGTTTGTGACCCTTAACCTAGCTGGCAGCTCGACAACTAACTCCGTGAAGTCATAACGCCAACCTTGTGAGTAATGATTTCCTCACACAGTAGCCCCTAAATACAGCACATACGTAAACTCATCTCTAACATAAAAATCACATTAGTCGGAAGCTACTCAGGGTAAAAATTGACAAAATTTGAACCACTCTATTCACTAGATCCTGAGTCGGAATTGAATCACATTTCAAATTGACTGCAAGGTGGGAAGCTTGCGACTCACCATGCTTCTAATTATTACGTTACTTAAATACGATATATGTGGTACATAAATTATTTGAGAGGCAGACTTCCCAGAATTACTAAAAATTTTCTCCTAACTGGTAAAACTTATCCACAAAGTAGCTTACACGCCAAATTAAAAACAACTCCTAAATTACGCATACAGTACTTGTAAGGGCTTGCGTTCAAGTCAATGGTCATTTACATAAGATTCAATATCTTCTTCAACTAGAATACTGGGACTAAGTAACTGCTTGCTCACAGTTTCTTGGACTTAGAATGTATTTTCGGCACTCGACTGTCACAGGTCTCTCCTTAGCTCTTGGAGGCTTGCAGCTCAAATCAGAGTGTTTCCTACGTTATCATCAATTAGCTTTTATACTATCTCAGAAATTAAATCGTTCACTTAATGTTGTGTGGAGTATTTTCACTGTCATAATCAGGCCTCTTGAAGGTCATTTTCAATTGGTAGTATCAGAGACAACTATAATTTATCGCAGTTGGTTGATTCTTTATGAATACTACTACTGAGGAAGTCAAGTGACTTAGCCAGGAAGGAAGTCTTCTAGCCGGACCGTATAATCTTTCTCACTGTTTCTCAGAGAAGCAATTTTAACGTTCGATCTATTAAGAACAACTTACTGATTGCAACGTATAATTCTGTCAGACACAAAAAATAAATCAGAGAAAATCAAGACTAATTGTCATCGTTTCCATTCTTGAGATGTGGCCGAACTTTGCGAGAAGAACCGGAAAGAAAACACAACAATAAATTCCTTTGATGTCTTAATTTATCTTTAATACCCAACCATAACCCTACTCCGAGGAAAGCTGTCAATAGAGAGGTTTAACCAATAATCCATTAAGCATGTTAGCAGATATAACACAGATATACTGGATCATATCAAGGACAAGCCCATCGGTAACTATTTCTTAGCAAAATAACAAAAGAGAAAAGTTAAACAACAAAGTAATGCTTGTTTAAACAGCCGGAAAGGTTTGCTGGTTATTCACCACTGTTTAGGACCATTCGAAAACAGATTGATTCGGTCAAACGAATTGAGGGGGCTTCAAGACAATAGAAATTCCATTTCCGTTACCATATATACTGTAAATACTGTAAGGTGACCAGGCAGTGGGCATATAATAATTTGTGGGGGAAGGGAGGTGTTCTAAGGTAGTGCCCCAATTGCCATTAATTTATTAATGTACCGCCCCCTAACTGTTTCACAGCTTTTACTTCTGTAGGTAACTACTAACATGCTAATATCTTTGGATCCCCACAAGTACTCAAGCTCTTACGTCAAGCTTAAATTGTTAGAGGTGGGGTGAAAGGAGAATGCCAAACTTGTCTCTTTAGTATATTTAGATTGTAATAGGCATTCACAATATGAAAACTGTATCAGTTTGAATAAATTATTGACCACATGTACAAGATATATACTTTTACACATACCTACAGCATCATGTAATGGTAATTGCTGAATAACAATCCACAGCCCTGGGAGAGGGGGAGGATGGGGAGTAAATCCCCCACAACAATTCCCCAATTGCCATCAATGGACAACTGAACATGACATGAAACGTATACCACTTCCTTATTTGTAGCTCCCATTGCCCTACGTCCACCCCCCTCCCTAACCCCGAGAAATTCTCTTCCTACATCATTGACTATTTTGTATCACAAAATTAAAGAATCTATGCTAAAATTATAGTCCGGAAATACTTAAATTTCAAGTTCATCCATTCCATGTTCTTGACACAAAACAGTCTGATAAAATTCAGCCTATGCGACGTTACTCTTTTTCAATGATTCCAAAAATGTTTTTACATATTGTCATAACGTTTTGGAAGAAAACAAAAAATTTGGGGACTTGATTGAAAAAAATGTTGGGAGTTCATTGAAAAAAGTGTCTTCTTGAGACCCAAACCAAGAAATCCATCAGAGCATGACTGGGATGACATACCTATTAGGACTCCAAGATGAACTGGAAAAACGGTAGTAGACAGCCTTTTCTGACATGGGTCTACATCCCAACCCAACCCCCCCCCCAACTCGAAGCCACCCTGGTGCTGAACGACATCCTAAAACATTATTATCGCACTCTTTATGATGTCTGATAACTCTCAAAGAATATATCAGAGAGCAATAAGAACATTTGCAAGAATGCAAATTTAAATGAACTACGTTGACCTTCATAAAATGCAATTTGGATACTCTGAAGTTTAAGATGCCATTGGGGCACCCATGTTTCCTTATCTACTAGCTATCAGCTTGCAGCAGCCAATGTACTGATACATAAATGACCTTCAGTAAGACTGACTGGAGTTACCTTGATCACTACCTTGCTGTTTAGTGACACTATTTCAAGCTGTTAGCATCTATCAGCAACGGCAGGTGAAATTAAAATCCATACTCTGTGTCGCAATTGCAGGATTTTTTCTGGTTTTTCTTTTTTTTTTGAGATCAGATCACTCTATAAAAGAGTTAAAGGTGTTTAGTATACCTATATTTGAGGATGCAATAGTTTTGTTTCTTTATTAAAAATACAGCAGTGTACTTACAAAACATCAGTGTTATCTTTAGCAAAGCTCAAAATCTAAAAATGGAAACAAGACAATTCAAAGGCGTCTCTTCAAAAAACGGGTGGGTGGGGGGGGGGGGTCAGCTTCTACATCTGGCCTATGAAAATGTTAAAGTGGATATTTCATCCCCCAAACCAGGGCTACTCCCGGCCCAAACATATTTAGGAATAACCCTATAAAGCTAAGTAGAGTTGATGACTGCACTTTGATTACATTAATTCAAACAATATCACTCCACTCTGGTTGGTCTATGATGACTCGTACAGTCCGTTGTGTTCACATTTAAGCTCACACACAGTAACGTGTCCCCATGACCTTGAGTAATTGAAAGTCAGTGATCTGTATTGGAGGTGCACTAGACAGATGTGTTTGTTTAAATTGGAGGAGGGGCTAGCAGAACGTGATATAGCGCTCCTCTGTTTCCAAGCCACTGGGTTGGTTTGTTTAACTGTGAAGTAGCCACCGGATTTGCGAAAAATTCAGACTTTCTTCCACAAGCTTTCTTAAAATAAATCAGGGTATCCAAATTTGAAAAGAGATATTTGATTTCTTTCCATGTATGTAAGTTTTGCAATATTTAGAGGTTCTCTACAGTGGACACTTATTATGAAAATGAAAAAAATCTGAGTGAAATTCAAAGAATGTTTTCAAGAAAATGGCATATTTACCACACCACTCAGCATTCACAGTTCCATACGTTTCGTTTCATGGATCACAATTTTATGGGATAAGTTGATGTAGAAAGATAAACTTGTAAACTTTTGTTGGTAAAGATTTCATTATGATTATAAATAGGATGGATAGGCATTTTTTCGAAAGAAAAAAAATTCAATACTCCACCCTTTTATTTCCTTTGTTTTGGAATGGAGACCATGAGGCTAAAATTCCCGCGCTGTGTGAAACTTTGAGTGAAACAATACCAGAGGAATTTTTAATTACAATTTTCTTCTTTTTGATGAGTTATGATTTTAATTCGAATACTAATCAAGCAAGGGAAGTATACTGAACAAAACATTGAAATTACAATGAATTTGATTTTTTAAGGTATGAAAATGCAATTTAGAAATTTCAAATAAACAACGGGCCGTGTTTGTTATTGCCAAAGCGTTTGAAATCAGGGCATTCCATTATTACGTTATGAAATGCAAATATTCTGAGAATCGAGGTTGACCAAACACGTTCTTTATGTACAGCTAATAAATGTAAGTGGTAGGTTATACTTTGGGGTAATATATTCAGAAGCTTATATTTCTCTCCAAAGTCTGCCTAGTTTAATCACAGAAAATGTAAACCACTAAGTTTTAATGTCTGCTTAAAATCGATTAGTCCGCTACAATCTGGGTCATTCATAGAGCTTACATTCAGCGAGTATGGATGGTCACTAACAGCAATTAGGTGGTCGGGAAGCTCTGCGCATTGAGAGAGAGGAATGTTTTGAGCCTGTATATTCCCATATGAAGTAAACTTAGCAGGGAGATACATTTACTATCCGTACTGACTTTACCGAGTCTTTAATATCAAAGAGAAAAGGGCAAAATAGATGGGAAACACAAACCCATGCTAAATGAAATCTCTTCATGTGTATCATTTCTGAATTCCTGAAAATTGAAGGTCAGTCATATTCAGGTGATCAGAATGACGAAGACTCTCATCACCAGGTCACAGAGTATTTTGTCACATCATTCTACAGAAGCCTCGTTGTCGATTTGCATCCTGGGTACAGCCTAGTAAAAACTGTTGTGCTGAGTCGTTTTCCTGTTTCAAAGTATAAAACGAAAAATATAAGTATGAAACATTATCCTAATTTTCCTTTGCTAGTCACACAGTTCGCTGAAGGATATCGGAAAGGGTAATGCAAACTTTTCAGATCCTCAAAAGTACGACCACTATGTATTACAGGCCTTAAAATCTCCTCAGAAAAATATCTCCCTACATAGTTCTGGTCCCTCTTCAAATGTATACAAAACACCTCTCGTATGTAACAGTGCACTGTAGTACATAACAAAACAATTTGTGGTAGAGAGTGTAGGCCTTTACTTTATCATGTCCATGTAATACATGTCAGACCCAAAATTTTTACAGGTTAAAAAGTCCCCCCCCCCCACCTTACCTGTTACAGATCAGCAACTCCACTCAAAGTCAGTCCACAGCAATTATAAACAATATTATATGGCTCAGTCAGAACACACAGCAACATCCATGCTACGAATGAAGGTAGTACCATTTTGTGCAACTTGGGGAATAGGAAAGGTAACGTCGGGTGTAAATCACTTTTGGTTTGTAAGTTTATACATAAGAGGAGTATTACATAATGTTTCTAATTCTTCAAATAAACTTAAATCTCCCAATAATATTAGGTGAAGGGAGAATTCAAAAAACAAAACAAAAAAAAAAACAAAAAAATAAAAAACATTTTTTTGCAGCTGGCGCTTGTGAACCTGCTACAGACCATGTTGCCGTATATCGCTGCTAATTCTACACTAACATGACATCATCTTTTCATTAGTCACACAGAGGTTACATCAGAAGGCTTAGATGCTTCAATGTTATTTCTGGGTGACAAGTTCAAATTGTCAAATTGTTTTTAGCAATTAAACCTCTTTAGCATAATGAACAGATAATTTTGCAATTATGATGGTATTATGTGCCCCAAACATGTACACAGATCACATAATTATACCAATCACTTACGCGGAAGGTAACAATCTGTTATTAAACTGCACAATGAATGATACTGCAAACCAAGAAAGCTGGGTGAAGGTGCTCTTTAGTGGCTTGCTTCCAGTATAAATGGTGAAAGAATTATCTTCTAAAACTGATGCTGTAACCAATTGGATAAAGGCTGAAGAGATGAAGCATAGAGAGGTTCGGGGTTTGGTCTTCTCAAAGTGAGGTAGGTTTTTCATACAACAACAATCTCAGATTTCCCAGCTGAACTGGCCTTTCAAAAGAAATCAGATTTGAAATTTGATCAAAATTATTTACTTGGTCAGACAGCTCGACAAAGATGAAGATGGAAAGTTTTCAGTTGCACTGAGGATCTCTGAAGAATGAAAAGTGAAAGTGAAGTGCAAAACCTTATACATTTGATCCTACAGTGATCCCAAGGAATTAATTTACTAGGATGATGGCTAACCAGTATTGGCAATGCACAATCTACAGAATTCTCGTGTCACTACGACTTGATCATTTACCAACAAAATATGATTACTGCATGTATATAGTATAGTAAATGCACCTAGATTTGATAGTCAAGTCATTCTCTGTCAACTAAACATAAATGGGTCAGTTTAATAGGCATATATTCGGATTATGCTCTTGCTTTTTTCTGCATATCTGCAATTATGGAAAGAACACACAGCAAATATTTAGTAAGTCGAAATTCTAACCCTTACCGTATGGCTCATTTAAAGGTGTCCCTGACTCATTCTTAGCATGACAGCTTTGCATGGGCAGAGTTCACTATATAGAAAATTGTCTAGATTGAAATGTTTGCTAGACCAGAGATCTATGCCCCGATCTAAACCAAAATCCTAATTGTAATCCTGTATGTAACCCAGACCCTAACCCTACTGGTTCAAGCTAATATCTTTCCTAACCCTCTAACTCATTATGTAAGCTACCTAACTGGGATCCTACAGTGGCGTAACAATGGGATTGGGCTCAAAGGGTCTCCTATCATGAGGTCCACGATCTAAGGATTTATGCAGGATCACTGCAGTGGGTCTTGGTTAAGACTAATTGAATGGTCACTTACACATTGTTTCCAGCTGAGGAATATGTTTTAATGCTAAATTACATCAAGAGAAATGACAGAAAAATACTATCAATATAGCTATAACAATTCTTTGTAACTATATACCATGAAATGAGGAATTCAGCTTCTGGATACATCTTACAAGTTGTACGAGTGAGTTACAACATACGATACTGAAACAACTGATTACTGATATATCCAATGAACTCAATCCTAATTTCCATTCCTGAAGCAAGAAATAGAATATTGCAGGTGCAATCCCAATTTCCCAGTCATTGCATTTACTAGGCCTGGCTTTTTCTTACGCAAACATATCGATATTCCATCTATATCAAGTGACCATGCCCCTTAGCTCTCCGTAGAAAGGATAGCATATGAATCTAGGTGATCTTGAGAGATAGTTGAACACAGTTAAGTCTTGATAAGCTTCAAATTGGAAAATGACGGTTCCACTGAGGCCACTGTGACTGAAAGTGTAACAATAGGACAACAGCGGATAACAACTTGTAGTAGGTGCGGAGGTCTACATCATGCAGAAGCTGCCGAACTTCAGAAACATGCGACACGCTCCTCAGGTCATGGCCATACGTAGCACCAGCAAAACGACTCAATCTCATTAACAAGATCAGTTATGTTGTCTGTTACATCTACGCCGTCTGTGCATTTGTCTCCTTTGTATTTAACAGCGTATACTCAACAGACTTCTGTAATTTCAAGAAACAGAGGATTCTTTGGGAGTACAAAGTTGAAGGTATCAGCAACTGACGGATGGCCTCTGAAGCGTTATTCGAATTGAAACAAAGCTGTGTCAGTCAGTCGAAGATTTGAAAGAGCTCATGATCATGATGTCTATATTCTGTAAAAATTTGTGTTTTGTCTTGTTTAGTCTTGGTTTTCTTTCCCAGTAAAAACGTGCCCTTCCTATCCGAAGAGGTACTACTTTTCTGTGCATCAGTTCACCTACATTTTAAATGACCGTGACATTCTTCTTAACTGCTTCTCAGACAAAATGAAACTTAATGTCGATATATTTTGTCCTTGCACGTCTAACAGGGTTCTTGGCAATCGCTATGGTACCTTAATTGTCTTCATAGATGATAGTAACTCATCTCATAGTGACTCATCTACAGACCCAGCTCATAGAGCAGTCCTCGTAACCAAATTATTTCTTGGGTTGCTGAACATAGTGCAACATACTCTGCCTCTGCTGTTGATAGAGAGATAACTGTTTGTCTCTTGCTTAGCCAAGAGACTACACCATCTGACAGTGAAAAAAATTGCCGGTCATTGAGAGCCTGGAATCAATGTCTCTGGCCCAATCTGCATAAGAATATCTCAACTGCTTAATTTCTTTTTCCCCCATTTTTGTACTTCAGGGCTAAGTTCATTGTCCCTTTGAGATAACGCAAAATTCTCTTTGCACCTGCTAGTTGGGATTCACTTGGATTGGAATTGTATTTTGATACCATAGCCACTGCCTGAACTATATCTGGCCGTGTACCAATAACTGCACCAACCATTGATTGGTAATGTCTTTGATCAACTGATCTGCTCACACCATCATTTACTTCAAGCCTTACATTCACATTGGCAGGCGTTGACACTGACTTTGCATCCTTCATGTTATATTTAGTCATAAGATTCTGAATGTATTGTTCCTGATGAAAGAATAGCTATTGTCCATCAGAACTATACTCCACAGTAATGTCTACACAATAATGCAATGGTCCCATGTCCTTCATTTCAAACTGACTTGATAGCTGCTGTTTAAAGCAAACCATTTCTTTCATTGATTTGGCAAGTATAATGAGGTCATCAACATACACTACTATTATGAAGGGAGAACCTGATCATTTTATGTACATGCAAGGATCAGAGTCACTTTATCTAAACCCACTTGACAACAGAAATTCTTACAATGCTTGGTTCCAGCATCGAAGCAATTGTTTCAGTACATATAACGACCTTTCAATTTGCAAACCAGATTCTCTTTGTCAGGAAGTTTATACACTTCTGGTTGTTCCATAGATATTTCTTCATCCAACTTGCCATGTAAGAATACAGTAACTACATCCATTTGATTTACATACAACTCATTATAAACTGCGAAGGCTAGCAAACTTTCGAGTGATGGAAACTTCACCACCGGTGAGGTTTCTTCATAGTCAATGCCGTATTTCTGGGCATAGCCTTTGGCGATTAATCTAGCCTAGTTATCATAACCATACCTTGTTGGTGGAATCCTTTGTTGTGGGTTTGTTTTTGTTTTGTTTCTTCTGTACCAAGTTCATCTCCCACTGGTTTCAAATCCACTGATGCATCTCTTCTCTTTTCTGAGTTTCTACTGACTCACCACTTTCTCTTGTATTGACAGCCTCAAATTCCTCGATCTTATCAAATACTTCTGCCTTACTAGACATAAAGTACACTTTGCAACACCTGGAGTAGTCATCAATAAAGCTTACAACATACCTGTGACCGCCAATTGATTCTGTTTGCATAGGGCCACACACATCACTGTAAAAAGTTCAAGTTTTCTTTCTATACGAATTTCTCCCACTGACTGTTTTCTTGTGCATTTTCCCCATGGCACACCACTCACAGAGAGAGGGTTCATGAGTATTCTTTACATTCACACCATTTACGAGTCTGTTTTGCAGAACTTCCTTTAGGCAATTTTTGTTCACATGTCCTAAACGTTGATGCGACAAATCTGATTCACTCATATCATTCATAGCAACAGAAGTAGACTCAATGGTTGACTTACAGTCTAGTTGGTAAAGGTTACCTTTCAGTGTCCCTACAGCCTTTAGCTTTCCTACCTTTGACCTGAAACAACACTTTTTGGGCCCATAATTCACAGAATACCCTTTTCCTGTTGCCATCCTTACTGAAAATAAATTGAAGCTAGGTCTGGGACACACAAAACATTATACAAGGTGGCTTTTGAGCATAACTCACGATTATGCAACATGTCCAATTTGACTTTACCAACACCTAACGCCTTGAATGTCCTACCATCACCAAGACCAATATTTTGTGGTTCACTGAGCTCATCATAAACAGTAAACAATTCCTTCATACAGCTCATACGGCTTGATGTACCTGAGTCCAGAATCCATATTCTTCTTAAGGGCATTTCAGACCCAACAAATGCACTGGGCTGGTCATCACTATCAATGTCTACTTCATCATGATTACCACTTTTAACCTGATTTGCTCTGTTACCTTTGTAACTGGACCATTTGTCTGTGTCTTTATTAGAAAATTTGGGTTTACCTTTCATACAATCTCGACGAAAGTGTCCAAACTCCCCACAGCCATAACACTTTACTTGTCTCTTTGGTCTCCTACCTTGACTCTATGTTTTCTGACCACCTACCAGGGCATCATCCTGTAGATTACCACTTGATGATCTACTGCACTTCTGCTCTTCATGGATAAGGGCCTGCTGGACATCCCTCAGTCGCAAATCATCACCCCGTGTTTCCAGGACAGTTACAAAGTCACAACTTGGTCTGATTCAGAAATGGGAGCACCAGTATCAGCCAACCTGTCTGTGAACTCTTTCATATTTTTCAAATGTTTTTCAGTGGATTCACCCTCTGCCATTTCAGTTCTGAAATACCTTTTCTTAAGCAAGATTTTGTTAGCCAGCAAATCCCACTCAAACTGAGTAGGCAAAGCATCCCATGTATCCTTTGGCTTTTCATTTGATGTAATCAAATACAACTGACTGGATGCTACTGCCATCATAATGGTAGAAAATGTCATTTGTGACTTTCTTGTGTACTCACTTTTTGATTCGCACTATCAGTTTCTGCCAGCTGTCCTGAACCATCTACAAAACTCCACAGACCTTTTGCATGCAACAAGTCTTTCATCTGGAATTTCCATGTCAGCAAGTTTGAGCCATACAACTTGTCAATCTTCCACATAGTATCTTCTGTTGTTCCAGCCATATTGATCCCAATATCAATCAATTCAGGCACTAACAGTTTCAAGATACACACAAAAATTAACAGCAAAGCTCAACTCAGTAGTGTTTCACGCAGACTCCAGTGTCTGGGCTCACAACCTGTTAAAAGTATCGCTGATATAAATCACTGTACTAAAGCCTATGCTTATGGTATATACTGTACACTGCTTGCATAACAACACTGCACTGCGCACAACTGAGACTACTGAAACACTGTAGTCCACTTGCCTACATACCCATACATAGAGAACAATCCAAGGTATTCTAACAGTACACTGAATAAGTACTTCCACAAACAATTGACACAGGTACTGTTCAGAAATAGAAACAAACTGCACAACAACATTTCCAACAACCTGCACAGAAGAACTTTCACTCCACGGTATGGTAACATCACTTACATTGCTTGAAATAACCCCAGGGCATATTTTAGGGATGTACCGGGTATCCGGTCCGGCCTTATTACCCGACCGGATATAGAAAATGTTTCCGGTTCCGGTTTAGGCCGGATCTTTTAAGAAATCCGGACGGATTTTTCTCAGATTCTAGCCTGCATTACATCTATCTTTAAAAGATAATGGTTGCTTTCCCAGATGAATTTAACACCTCCGCAAAAGTTTTTCTTAATTGTGTCAATCTTGCATTTAGAAACTGACCCATTTTAAACTGTGTTGTGGTAAGTTAGGTGGTCCCAGTCATAGTGACACTGACAGTGACACAACTTCCATTTTGTAGTCTAAGATAGTCTAAGAATACTGTACCTTTGGTGCACATAAATCCGAATTTGTGGAGGTAACAATGAAAACTGAAGACGAATTCAAAGTTATTATCCACAGATATCCCACAGGACCCACACTGCATTTGTAATTTAAATTAAAAATTATTACTGTTCATCGTTTTCATCAGAACATTCTTCCATTGTGAACAGCTACAGTCCTTTAAACAGTCTAAAGGATTTTTGTTAAGCTTCAAAGGTGCAACTGTGTTACTTTAAGTTATTTTACTTTTCAATTAATGTTCTGTCTGCGTCAATCTGGAGCTCAAGCCTTACAAAATCAGATTAACTATTAAGTAGTGACCTACTGTTAGCTAGTACCATCACAAAGTTTAGTTAAAGAGTTTAAAAGTTTATTCCCACCAACATCAAAATCGAAATATTTACATATGGTATAATGATAATTTGCCATTGGTTTTATGGAAAAGGAGAAAAACAGAAGTGCAATACTTATGAATCGTTTTCCCCGTAAGTAATGTTAAAATTATGGACTGGATGAGCTGTTGATGGAAATACCAATAGCCAATTGGTTATTAACAGGTTAATAACCAACTCAATTGCCTACACACATACAACCATCTCCCATACTCCAAATCCAGATATGGATTGATATTTGGATATATCTGTCTAAATACAGTCTTTATAATGGCCATATCAAGCCAGATATACAGCCAGATTTAGATGCCTTGATACATTATATCAAGTTTTATATGGCCATATCAAGCCAGATATATAACTTGATACAATGCAATTCCAGATATGCAAATAAAGTTTTATATGGCCATATCAAGCCAGATATAACTTGATGAAATGTCTGTCCAGATATGCAAATAAAGTTTTATATGGCCATATCAAGCCAGATATAACTTGATGAAATGTCTGTCCAGATATGCAAATAAAGTTTTATATGGCCACATCAAGCCAGATATAACTTGATGAAATGTCTGTCCAGATATGTAAATACAGTTTTATATGGCCATATCAAGCTAGATATAACTTGATACAATGCAATTCCAGATAAGTAAATAAAGTTTTATATGGCCATATCAAGCCAGATATAACTTGATACAATGCAATTCCAGATATCCAAATAAAGTTTTATATGGCCATATCAAGCTAGATATAACTTGATGAAATGTCTGTCCAGATATGTAAATAAAGTTTTATACGGCCATATCAAGCCAGATATAACTTGATGAAATGCCAGTCCAGATATGTAAATAAAGTTTTATATGGCCATATCAAGCTAGATATAACTTGATACAATTCAATTCCAGATATGCAAATAAAGTTTTATATGGCCATATCAAGCCAGATATAGCTTGATGAAATGTCTGTCCAGATATCTAAATACAGTTTTGTATGGCCATATCAAGCCAGATATAGCTTGATGAAATGTCTGTCCAGATATCTAAATACAGTTTTGTATGGCCATATCAAGCCCGATATAACTTGATACAATGCAATTCCAGATATGCAAATAAAGTTTTACATGGCCATATCAAGCTAGATATATAACTTGATACAATGTATGTCCATATATGTAAATACAGTTTTATACGGCCATATCAAGCCAGATATAACTTGATGAAATGCCAGTCCAGATATGTAAATACAGTCTTTATATGGCCATATCAAGCCAGATATAACTTGATACGATGCAATTCCAGATATGCAAATAAAGTTTTATATGGCCATATCAAGCCAGATATGTAACTTGATACAACGCAATTCCAGATATGCAAATAAAGTTTTATATGGCCATATCAAGCCAGATATAACTTGATATGCTAGATATGCAAATGAGCATTTTGTTAATTTGTTTTATTCTTTATTTAATTTGATTTTTGGATTATGCTTGTTACAAGGTAAGACATGTTTTGGATACAGCATCACCTTCCCAGACATTGCAGTTATTTAGTGGCAACACTTTCTTTAATACCACAGTGTACTAAGTGAACGTAGGCAAATGATTTGCATATTTGGGCGGAGCGTGTATCTAAACCTACATTTTCCATGATTTAGGAAGTTGAAAGTAAAATATGCACTACGCAGTAGACAAAATTTAGAGTCAAATACGTAATAAAGTTTAAGATAAGAAGCCCATATCACTGTGATTACATAAAATAGGAAATTTCAAGGGATTTTTCTGTTCACTGTTATGAAATAAGTTGAATTTATGTACTTAAGTCAATACAACACAATACTTACATTAAATTCTAATAATGGAGCACTTAAACATTGTTTGCTGGTGTTCAAAGTCTCCTTGTGCACTTTCCTTCAAAGCTCCGTTTTCTCCTGACCAAATGTGTTTTTACTGCTGTCGAAAGTCAGATGCCGTTTGCCTACTTTGTCCGTTATTGGGGTGGATTATCATTCCGTTGGTTCTTTCCTACCCTGTTTAGCAACAGTGTACCTCACAGTTGGAGACCAACGAAGGCATACTGTCAGATGAGGGAGACACTACGTATTATGTCAACTGTAGGGGACGTTTTGCAGTCCAGTGCGGGGGACCAGTACCGGGCCATTTTTGATGACTTGGTTGGTCAGGTCCAACCCAACGACTATGCGTCAGGGCCGGAATTGTGGCGTGTCGTCCACAGCGGGACACTCGATCACCGCCGGCGTGACCTGCTGTGGCGCATCGCACACGACGCCATCGTAACGAATCTCAGGCGCCTTCGGTGGCGTCTTGGAGATGGCATTTGCCCCCGCACTGGATGCACAGGGTGGGAGAGTGTGCCCCATGTGTTTTGGCAGTGTGGCTTTGTGGCCCTCCTCTGGGAGTGGTTTCAAGCTCTGGCTGATCGCCTCACGTTTTGTAACACCTGGGCGGTCAGCCAGGACTACGCTTTGTATGGTCTGTCACCCCCACCATGCAATACAAGTGTTCGCGGGATACTTACCTTTGTTTCGGCCTCCATAAAGCTGGCCTTGTAGAGAGACCGGTGTAATATTGTGTTTAGGGGAGAGGGGAAGCCTGCGGACGTCGTCCTGGCGTCGGTGAGGACGGAGATTAAGCTTAGGGTGGAGGCCGACTTCGTCCGTTTGCCAAGGTCGACGTTCGGCAGGTGTTGGGGTCCACTTGTTTCAGTGCGGGCGGTCCGGGTGATAGTTAATTTGTAAATATTGTAAATATTGAAATTATTAGATAGTCCTACGTGATTGGCTCGGGTTTGGGGTGGTTTTGTACATAGTTAGCACAGACATTTTGTTTGCTAGCGCAATGTACAGATTTCTGTAAATAGTTCAGAGTTATGTTTTTGTCCGGTCAGGTTTAAGTTCTACTTTGTTTCTTCGTGCCCGTTTCTACGTACGTAAAAAGCTAGTCAAAGTCTCCATGAGGAGGTTGGACTATAAGTTCTAACTATGATTCATAACGAGAGCAGATATGGTCCGGATACAATTTTGTCTCTGCCATATAAAGGCTTGATCCAGATAGAACTTTATCTGGCCATATATGGTTTAGATCTGTTTTACATCTGCCTAACTTTTTATCTGATCTGATATAAATTCCATATCTGGTGCAGATATGGGCCATATATCTGGTCCAGATAAAAGTTTATCTGTTCCATATAAAGACTTGATCCAGATACAACTTTATCTGGTCATATATGGCTTAGATCTGGTTCTGGGGTAGATCTGGGTTACATCTGCCCAATTTTTTTTTATCTGGCCTAGATATAAATCCCATATCTGCAGCAGATATGGGCCAGATATGAAATCCATATCTGGCTCATATATGAAATTTCATATCTGGCCCATATCTTGATTTCGAGTAAGGGTCCCACCCTCAGCTCTTACTCTCATTGCTAATTTTAATGTTGTTCTTTAAAAGTGCAAAAACCCGGTTCTCGCAGGATTTGAAATACTATCCGGCAAACCAAAAATTTGAATCCCCTGCATCCCTAGTATTTTTCCTGCCAAATTGTAAAACTCTGGCATAAAAAAAATATCTAAACAAACTATAATGATATGTAGTGAGTGTAACTTCTGTCCGTCGGTACCTTGTGTTAGTCTCTGCATACAAAATCTGCGGCAGATACGTTGTGTACAACACCGTTTGAGAGACCACCTCATGGTGCCTTGACCATGCTAGAGCTCTAGTCTAGGCCTAAATATTGCATTACATTTAAGAGGGCAATGTGATAGGCCTATTCAATAGCAGACGGCGGGCAACCCCCCAACCCATTCTAACGTTAGTCCAATGAACTTAAAGCTGAAAAGCAGGCTATCATTTTTCATACATAAATATTTCGTGAGGTATCTTTGCCCCAGGAAGTTATAGCCTAAAACTTAGGCTTAGGTTTTAATATGGTTACATGAGAAGGCCTATGCCTAGCCTAGGATAGGTCAAATTGAATTTATTGGAGTACAAACCATCGTCCAGGAGGGTAATTTAAACTCATTTTCTACCCAGTTTTTGGGTTGAGCTTTGACCTTGACGTAAATCTCACATGAACTTAAAAATATTTTAGCCTTGTATATAGGCCTAACTTAACGCCTAGGCTAATCTATATTTCATTAAAAGTTCATGCAAGGCAGGTGGGTAGGCTGGCGTAGCCGGTCCCTGAAAGTCATAGATCTATTTTGTTACCTGTAAGTCATAGGCCTCCTATACAAGGCGGGACTAGTTTTAGTTGATCTGAACTCTGCTGCTGCTGGGTGAACGGTCAGTACCGGTCTAGGCCCTAGGCCTACAGACTACAGGCTTACTGAGAACCGCATGGCTTATTGAGGACTAACTTAGACTAGGCTCGATGCACGTGCGTAGTCTGTTACAGTCTGCTGAGCTAACTTAATTAGTATGGGCTGGCTCTAATTTAGAATAACAAAATCATTTTCTTACACCTGGCCCCTCATTAAAAATAGCATACAACTTATTTTGTTCTACTACCGTATTTCAAACTGATGGGTGGTTTTATTGCTTCATTAGGGAGCTTACGAAACAGGACGGAGTGGCAGTGCGACGGGGGAATCGGCCGACCGTGACCGTCCTCGCACACCGTTCCCGCAGACCGGACGTTATTTCGCCTGAATACCGTCTTGAAAATGAACAGGACGGAGAGAGTTTCGCATTGGCGCATGCGCAGATCGCTTTTCCGCTCGAGTGAACGTTCTGTTTGCTCTCCCGTCCTGTTTCGTAAGCTCTCTTAAGTCGTGTAGTGTACGGCTGGCTTAAAAGTGGCACAAGTCTAACTTTTTTACTCCACTTATTCGATTGCAATACATTACAGTTAAAAGTAACGTTAAAGTTAGGTCTACTAACACCAGTTGACTAACCTAAGTCTTAATCAATAAATTAACATTGTCAATAACATTATTTTTAACACTTTAATTATTGTTTTGAATCCTACCTGAAAAAAACTGTTGCATTCATCATCATTAAACTTGTCAAAATCACCTTTTGATAAAATGTAGTTGAGAAATAGTATAAAAATGATTGTATGATGCCACATTGCCAAATAGGCTGGAAATTGACCCGGAAGTGGAGACACTGGAATGTCAAGTGGCTCTGAATCGAATAGTACTGACTTGGAGTTGATCAGAAGTGGTGGCTACGGAAATTAGGATGAAGTGAAGCCGGATAAAGACCTGACACGTACTATATGGTGGCAAAGGGGGAAGTAGCCCCTTCCCTGAAATTTCGAAATGAAAGCTGGCCTACTTTACATAACTAAACTGAAGCTCTGAAAAGTTTTCTGTCCCAGTTATGATTTTAAGGCCATTAGAATCTGGAAAAGGCATAAAAAGGTTCCCCTTTTCCAAAGATGTCCGTGGAGATCCCCGGACCTGCACCGTGGAAGAGTTATTATGTGTGTTACTTTATTTAAGAAATAAACCTTAATTTTATTAAGATTTTTAGTATTATTTCTCATGCAATGTCACAACATGATGCTTTTACAAAAAAGCCTAGTCTACTCGACTGCTTTTAATTATATCATTAACTCATTAAGCTTGTAAAATAGCTTTCAACTCTACTCTTTCCTCTTAAAATTTAAATCTATTCCCAAAGCATAAAATATAAAAATAGAGAATGTTGAAATCATAAAATGCAACCAACTAGGTAAAATGTGCCATTTCTTCTCATCTGGGAGGCATTTCGACCAAACATTTTATTGCAATGCCTACGCTTTGGCTTCGCTCAAAACGATTGTGGCGCCCCGGTGGCGCACTAAGAGGGGTAAGCCCACACCGGATGCCAGCCATGCAGGCCTGGTGTTATGTCACAGCCGAAAAAAAAATTAATAAGTTGAATGTATAAACATATAATCAGCAGTGTTGCAGTACTCGAGACCGGTCTTGGACTCGAGACAGTTCTCGAGTCAAGATTTTAAGGACTCGGACTAGGAAGGCAAGGAGTCGGACTCGGACTCGGACTCGGACTCGTACAGTCTGGACTCGTGACCCGGATCTAAATTTCCCGAGACCGGGCTCGAGACCGGCAGAATTCGAGATTCACTTTTATGTAATTAACCCATCGTCACAGAGCATTTACCTTGACCTCTGCAGTTTCTGTACTACTCAACACGCTGTTTGCAACATATGCTGTTTTGTGTGGATGATATTCGTAAAAGTTTGGTAAAATCTTAGATAAGGGGTCCTTAGTTGTTTTCACTGGCGGCCCACATTTTTAACCGGAAAGACCGCACGGGCCGTTCACATCCAGACGCATACCCATGATTTTGCCTTTGGGCCTGATTTCCAGATGGTTAGCTTTCCATCTGAATGTGGGATGTCTAGGTGCCGTCGGAAGGCCCTTGGTTCAGAGCAGAGTAGAATGGAATAGAAAGGGCGTAACCCGGAGGGTCTGGGAGTATTTGCAAAGTAGTGCACATAAACCTGAACACTTATCTATCTGTGAATGACATTAAATGTGCACTCAACAGATGATCACAAATATCTCAATTTGACCATTATTTTGTGATATCCCGAATCCAGACTGACAGAACGGGTAAACAAATAAAGATCGTGTTAGATTAATTGATAAATAAATTGATTAATAAATAAACAAATCCATGTTGAAGAGTGTTTAGCTGGGGAGAAGGTGGTTTGTCGTGACTTTATCTGAGCGGAGCGTCACTATCCGCTGGCTCATATAGCTTAACAAGAATATTGTTTTGGCCAAAATGCCTCCTACATTGCTTTGAATGACAAGATACCAGGCTGTGTAAATGTATCTTGATACCGGATTCTTTACTCTGTAATATCATCATTAGCAATCCACATTTCAAGTAATGAAAGACAAATAAGATAAAAAATATTCGGCCTACATATGTTTCTATCAAAGGGCATATCGTCTCCTCAAATTTCATTTCAACTGACCTGCCTAGCTAGCCCCTCGCCAACAATGGATTACTTATGTCAGACTAACGGCCAGTCTACGCAGTGACCATGTGAGTGGATGGGTGGGGGATTATTGATGGTGGTAAGGCTTGTCCGGAGGGGTACGACAGAGGGCTTGGTTCATGTAAGAGCTAAAATTCAAGGTCGGTTGAAATTCAGGGAATTACAACTGACGAAGTCTATACCCATCAAGAAGACCCATAGCCAGACATAGTATTAAAGGGGGAAAATATTTTTCTGGGAGGGAGACATACTAAAATGCATTAAGGTAATGGTATTTTTTTATCTTTCTGAGGGCGAAAACTTGGGGGCTCCCCTCCCCTCCCCTCCCCTCTCCCTTCTCCTGGCAATGGACTTGCCGTCAATGTTACTTAACTGTGACCAAGATGTAACCAGTCAACTTACTTTTAGCGCATCCACTTCGGTTCCAAAACTGATGTGATGTCACGTTGTCGGCACAAATTGTTTTGTTTAGTTGGCAGAATTGGGGCTCATTAGAAAAGACGCTCTCATATACTCTTTTCCAAATAGCAGTTTCAAAGGACTGTGGGATAGAGTTTGGCACGCGTCGCTTTTGTCAATGACCTTTAAATGTCACAATAACGACCCTCACCAAAACTCTCAGGCTATCCCACATTGCTTTGTAATTGCTATTTGGATCTATTTGGGTCTATGTAAAAAGTATCAAAGGTATATCTTCGCGTACAGGGTCCAGTGGGCTCCCAGAACATCTACAAAAAAAGAGGCCGGTGCTATTTTCTTTTCCGATTCAAAACTTAATGAGCAGGACAGTAAACGCAAGAAAATTTTGACAGCTTTCAAGAAGGTTTTAACAAAAATATCAAATGATCGCTCATTTGAAAAGACAACCACTCTACCTCTTGAGGCAGCTTTCACGCCTACACCGATATTCCTAACAAACCTATTCGACAATTCCTGCCATTCCGCCTACTTGAAGTAAGAAAGGAAACAACAGCAGTACCTTACCATGTTTGGCATAAATACAGTAACACCACATGACCAATAAACAGATAAAGGGTGCAATTTGTTATGGTTTTGACAGTTAGAATGTTCATTTCCCTGCAAGTGAACCGAAATTTTTCTGTCACAGGCCTGAAGTTGGAAATTGGGAGTTTGGCAGTCGAAAATTCAGCCTTCATATTTCCATTTAGTAAGAAGGCCTAATGGAAAATTTACCAAGATGTGAAGGGTGTGGAACTCCGCTGGCGACATTCCTGATTGCACGCGGCTTTGAAACAGTAACTGCTCGGTTGTCCAAAATGACGTAATAGTAAGAGGACTAGTTAAAATAGGTGAAGGGAAGTTTTTCTTCCCTTTTCGTTCCAAAAATTACCACTATCTAAAATGCCTTCGATACTGATAAATCTCAATTGTTGGTGATTATTTTCAACCCTATTTTTTCTATCTCAGATTGCTTTCCTGGGTAGACTGGAACACCTTGTGGGAGGAATGCGGCCCACGGGTTGCCATTCAGATCCAGGACCTATATCAAAACACACATGAACATTGCAGAAAAGCAGTGTCAAAATTGATCATTTGTGAATTCCATGGTCTTAGTGTACACTTTTCCATAGGGGGACTCGGGACTCGGACTCGGAGCTTGTGATTCGGACTCGGTCTTTGACTACAATATCAGTGATTCGGTCTCGGGTTCGGACTCAGCAGGTGAGGACTCGGACTCGGAAGGTGGGGACTCGACTACCGCACTGATAATCAGTTGCAAACTTTACCAAAGAAACCTAACAAAAAATCCTTCAAGAGAAGAGGTGTCACCCCTGCCCTTGAGAAAAATGATACCCTTCAAGTACACCCTACCGAACGAAGAAAAATTACTATTGGACGATGATTTCCAAACGTATAATGAGTTCAAGATTTTTCAAGCCGTTACAAAGATACCCTCATGCATCTAAGCCACTTAACACAGACAAAGAGTAGGGGTGTTACTTCACTTTCTATAGACAGCACCTCTTGCCTTACGCCTAGCCCAAACTAGGAAGACAATCGCTAAACATTGACAATTTGTAAACATATTATCAGTTCAAAGTTCTGCCTAAGATAGCACTATTTGCACCTAAGCCAGGTCTTACGTGTGACTACCCCGAAGCAGCCCCAAGATAGCACCATGATGCACAGGTGAAAAAGAATGATCCACCTAAGCGTCCTCCATAGGCACGCCTTGCACTCGGTGTAAAACAAGACCTAGAAATACCAGAATCAAATATCGCGAAATTGATTGAGAGGCTGCTGCATTACCCTAAACATATTTAGGGAACCCCAGATAACCCTGGATAACCCTATGGTACCTATTCACAGCTGGTGACTTTGCTATACAAAGGTATATAATTTACAGGAGCACCCACCCACTCACCCCCCCTCCCTAAACCTTTGATATTCTGGCGGGGCGACTGCTTATAGGAGTAGCTAATTCATGGTAAGAATTTCAAGGATGTGTAATAATAAAACAAAGGACGACCGGTAGTATTCATAGGCTATGACGTGGGAATGTCTACATGGACGGAGAAAAACGTCCCACTACTTTTTGTACCTTATCAGAATTTCCAGAAATATACCAAATGTTGTCATCGACCAGCACTGGCTGCACAGACTTCTTCCACCAGGAACGTGCCTAGAACTGAGAAAGTTATTTTTAAGACAGTCCGTAAATCGAATTAGACAGTCACGAGAATAATCATCAAAGTAAAAGTAACGTGTAGTAGCCAATATACGGAATCACTCTTGATTTTCAGTTCGATTGCTTTGATTGCTTATAAATTTCAGCGCATCAAGTACTTGAGATAACACTTACGGAGTTGCTATTTTACTAGCCATTGTGAGCGACTTCGTACAAAACTGTAAAGCTTTCAAATCCGGTGACTAGATGAAAATTTTTCTAAAAACAAAATGAAAATGGAAAACGTTCTCATACGGGTTACTTGTCAATATTCAAAGGGCCAGAAATACGTTAAGATACAAGTAAAATTTGTATCCTTATTTCAAAAAGTGGGGAAAAAACTTCACTTCACCTGTCCGATGAAGTTTCTTAAAAAATTATGATTGAAAATAAATAGGTTCAGTGCTACTTTCTCAGTATCTCAACTTCAATATATTGAGTATCGTGCACACTTCTTACAATAACAGGAATGTTCCTACAAAGGCGGAGCCGGCGTTCATGGGGATGGGGGGAGGATGGCGACAGGTGTTGGACTGGGACATGGTCCCTTCGAAGGTCAGACCTCCCCACGGGGGTATTTTGTCGGGCGGCCCTGGTGGTCTTACAACGACAGTGTACTCGATTTAGTCAAGACAAATGAATTTGACCCACCTTTTGCTCGTTCTCCTCTTAACCCGACACCCAGTCGACAGGGGTTTGAGTTGCTGTCCGTTGGTGAGATGAGATTGCACAGGGTAAGCAAAATCCTTGCATTACGTCTGAAAGGTGCGTATTGTCTTGACTTACAATTTTACTTTTGTCTTCACCCCATATATCTCAATATTTGTTCCAATCACTGATAATAATTCATTGCTAATATTTGTGAATGTAAGATGAGTTTGTAATAGCCTGATCATGTATAACAAAGCTTTATTCCGGTATTCTTTGCACTGTGGGTACTTTTCCTCCAAGATTGCATTCTGATTCGGGGCTGTTTTGAGACGTTCCAGATTGCAAAAATTTCAACCCTTTGCAGCAGGGAGTTGTTACTTGGACAACTCCCTGTTTTTAGTATCCACCATCCACCACGAGGTAAATTTTAACTGAGAAAATTATCCCCATTGCCTTGCAGGTGTTGGTGTAAGGAGCTGTGCAGATCCTTTCTTCTTCACCATTTTCTTTAGGGTGTTCATGTGACTGATTTTAGGATATTTTAGGGCGTGATTGAAATTTTATTAGGAAAATAATGTAAAATTCTTAGTTGGTATTGCTGGGCTATATCTATGAGCCCTGAGGATCTACGGTCACTGATTGCACTGATCTAACTCCTTCTCTCACTGAGAGTTCAACCCGCTACTGTTAGTTCGATGTTCGAAAACTAAATGAATGAAATTGCCGCTTTGCATCTCTTTGCATCCAATCGCACTTGACAGTCAACAGTTTTTTTAAACAGGCCTAGCCATTATAAGGTAATTATTCACGAACCTATTGGTATTTTGATCACAGGACGTATGAGCCTCAGGCCAGTAGCAAGTGGAGGAGAGAGAGGCTCCCTCAAAAAAACAAAAATTACTAAAATTACTATTTTGCTGGCATATCTTTTCTTAATATTCCCCCCATGGAAACTGTTTCACCCCTCCCCCTCCCTTCTGCACGTACCGTGTCTGGCTAAGGGCCTTATGGCCTCAGCTGACAGTTTTTGCTTTTGAAAGTTACCATAACACTGTGCTATGGACATTTTTAGTTTACACAATATCAACTAGACTTGTATTTTTGTCAGAAAATGACTTACACTTACATTTGTACTTACGGTTTACTAAAAAAGAAATGAATTTCCTCAGGGAGAAACGCCTCTTTGCTATCCTTTTCAAATTGAATCGAAGGAACAACGACAATGACCCAGTCTGCTAAAACTGGTAGGATCTTCTAGATTAAAGTTGCGGGCAAGGCAGACGACTCCGACTCAAATCTCTATGAAAGGGTTGCCTTAAAGATTCCGAAGGAACTAAAACACGAGTGACGCGGATTAAACAAAATGGGGAAAAGAAAGAAGGGTTTTCTCTTGCTACGAATTATAACAAAGTTAACGCCAAAACAGTATACCTTTGATATATATAATAATGAAAGTGCATTGAGATAAATCCATATCAATTAGCCGTATTAACTCACTCCATGCTCCAAAAGGCAAGTATTATATTCTGAATACTGAATTCTATTGGTTGGTTGCTGTTTACATTATATAAGGCTGAGATCGTGGTACGATATTTATCATATAGTGTTACCACTTCAGTTTAAAGGGAGTGTGGGTTGGAAACTTACAGGTAAAGGAAGTTTGCTTGTTACCCTTACCAAAATATGCTATCATATAATTACCGAAAATCGAAGGACTTTCTATGAGTGACATTCTTTGGACTTTTCATAAATTTAAATGGAAATAAGCTACATATGCTTACTAAAGATATTCTGTAGACATTTATAAAGAATTCCTATAGACTTTGCATCAAATTTCATTGTCCATAAAATTATCAAGTAATACATCATATGCACGACTGATCGAGAATTTTCCATATATGTACGGGAGGTCCTACGTTGCCAATGAAAATATTGAGACGCGATGACATCATAGAGATTCTCTTGAGATTTTACAGAGATTCTTTAGAGATTTACCAGTATTTCACAAAAATTATTTCCATGAAAATACTTTACAGTATTTTCCGTGGAAATTCTGTCAACACGCTCCGAAAGGAAGTGAAAAGTTCTACTGCTTTTTTTAAAGCATTGTATTGTGTAGAGTGCACGAGAAAGGAGTGCCTATCGTGGTGTTATCCAGTCACTATTAGGGATGGAGAATACAATCCCAATACAATTTTGTGTCGGAAGGCGGGGGTGGGGACGCTAAAGTGAAGATGGGCATGGACTGCTAGGGAACGTGGGCTGGCCCGAACCCCTTGACACCCCTGGTTATGCTCTGTAACTGTCGGAAATCTTTCCAGGGCCTGTTCGTAACACCGCATCTGAATTTTTAAGATCTCATGTTTTCAAAGGTTTTCTTTTCAAGTCTTCCAGTCTCTGTTACCACACGCTATAGAAATTCTCATTTACCTAATGCAATAATGGTTTTAAATCAACTTGTTCGTCTTCAACGACTTTTAGGTTTTTATCTCATTGCTCCCTGAGGAGGATGCGATATTGTAGTCACTTTGACAGTTGAGCTTATATGCAATGAAAGTGCAAATACCAGCTGAAATAGCAACCGTTGCCATAGTAACGGCTATGTTCCTAAGTTACTACTCTCAGGGTCGAACTGATGGTGGGGTACCCTAGGATTACCGAAAGTCCATTACTAAGGGAGGAGTAAAAACGTGTCCGTGTGTGTACGGAGAGAGGTAGCCCAAACAATACTGCATGTGTGATCGTAGGCCAGAATCGTGATCAAACAGGCACACGGATGTAGTCTTGCTACGAACAACAAGGGAGTTAACACTGTAGCCGCATAGTTTTCTGGCGTTAAGTAATAACCGGTATCTGTGAATAAACAGTTAATTCATTGTTATTTGTATTAATTCACGCTTTGGTCCAATAATCAACTACAAACTGCATATGGAATTCTATTCGTTGCGTACTTCTATGTTTACTTAAAAGTCTGAGTTCGTGCAGAGAGGTGTTAAATTGACACCTCCCTGGTTCGTGTGCGAGTATTATCATGTGAATGACACGACTCTTGATGGATTTAGAGGGAATGTTTGCTGCAAAACTTAAGATCGTTGCAGTAAGTAGATTTAGTTACCTAACAAACAGATTCAATAAAATGCTATGAAAAATTTATACAAAATATCTATGATTTACTTTGTAGAAATTCGCTTTTGTAGAATTTCGATGGAAATGCAACTAATTTTTTGCAGAACTTATTTCATCTTTTTTAAAAGATTTTTAATCTACAAATTGCTTTTTAGAATCTTTATATTTAGCCAGGTAGCAGAAAGGCTAAAACAAAAGTGTTAAACTTTTTGTGAAGAAGTTGGAGAAGGACTCCAATACCTTGGTCATGTCTGTAAAAATGCTTAAAAACCAATTTCAAAAAAAATTGTTGTTTTTGTGGCCGCCATCGTAGAATTCAAAATGGTTGCTACTTCGAAGATACTTTTCTTAAAATCTAAGACTTATGAACATGTAGATCGACCTAAATCGGTGGAAAGATGTATTCAAAGGCAAGAAATCTTACCCAAAAGGAACAAATACTCCTATGAAATTGGAGGATGAAAAAGTAAAATTAGTAATTTTACTTTTAGTTTTTCCTAGAATTTCATACAAAACGTCACCTGTTTAAGACATTTTCCCAGATTAAGCAACACTAGATCAGAAACGCCTGTGCCGAGATTAAAATGCACAAGGCCGTATTCACATAGGCTATGAGTCAGCTGTCTTGGTACACTACTGTTCAAGTCACCAGTGAAAGAGCAATCACAGTGATGCTATATTTTGAATCTATGTCAATCAGAGTGCAGTCACCAATTGTTTCCAGACTTGCACAGTCATTCCTAAATACCTTTAGGTAGATGTCACTGACCCTTTAATCTCTCCTTAGAGAATGATGTTGTAAAATATGGATCATCATAAACAGTAGCCATTTTCTGTTTTAAAATTGCTTTTACAAATAAAAGGCGTCTCTAAAGCTATATGTCTTATCAGAGGGCAGATAAAAGCAATGCAGTTATTAACTACAACCCAAAACGGAACATCTTGCTTAAAATCGATCATTGCCTTCATAACAGGTGAAGAATGTGTACTTCCTCAGTGGCGTACATACTCTAACACCTGCGAACAATTCACATCTTGCCACAAGCATACCCACAGTTAGGCTACATCATGTCATTAACTTTCACTATTTAGTGATGACGCAATGACCAAATATAAAATGCCCCATTTACTTTGTTATTTCAAACAAAGTCCATGTTAATAAATAGGTACACAGAAAGTTCATTTTACAAAAGGAGTCAATTTTAATAAAGGTGCATTCATGGATAGCCCACCATTAAAAATAAAGGTTAATACTGGTCATTTTATATGTATGGTCACAAGATCACAGGAGACTAGCCTTACACTATGACAACGGCAGCCATTTTGGTAGACACTACCAATTCACTTCACTTGAAAATTCCTTAAAGATGCCTGAGTGTCATGCATTCCACAACTTCACCATTCCAGAGAACTGCACATGTCTCTCCTCCAGCCATATTGTTTTACACTGCACATTCTGTTGCAATCAGTTCTTTGAGCTGCCTACACTTCCTAGATCCTCTACTATACCCTTTCTCCACCCCACCTCCAACATCACTAACATTTACACATTTCTCTTTTACTATTCCCTGTGTGCAAAAAGCATCACCCCTTTTTTTTTAAAGAACATAATAAATCTATAAAAGCCCTTAAAAACCTTATATATCGGTGGCAACGTTATTTCACAAGGCAGTGAAATCATATAAGTTTACATAGTGCTTTGATGTCTCAGTCCCTGTGCGATTTTAGCAGACAAGGTAGCTTTCAGTTAGACGGTAGGCCGACTGATTAACGACCTTGTTAAGCCAGTCACTCGTGGCAACACCAATGAGAGTGGGCCTACATTTTCATGTCTACAATACACCACCCTCAACCCCCATGCCCCAAAAGAACAAAATCCTTATTGTGGTACAACACAAAAGTTTCCCTTTGACAAATAGTACAGTAGATTAACTAAATCCCACACAGACCAGGTGCACAGTGCATATATCATAATACTTCTGTCTTCTTCAGTCGCGTTTGGTAACATATGTGTGAAATGGTAATATAGTTATGAAAACTTGAGCGCCGACAATCTTTACACACTGAAGTAGCCTTAAAATAATTGAATACTAGGGATATTTGGCCCTTTTGGGTTTAGCTGAAGACATCCCTCCCCAAATATGATACTCGGGCTATGAAGTAAACAAGAAGGGGGGGGGAGGGGCTAAGCGGAGCTAAAGGAAGGGAAGAGAAAAGAAGGTACAATTACCTCTTTTTTAATCCTACACTTATGTCAAAAGAGTGTAGACCTACTTGTCAACCCGTCGAAAATGTCAGTACTGTAAACTGTACAACTCTCTACAGAATTGTCTCCCTTTGAATAACTGCACTAGTGCAAATACTTGACACACACTTTTATGAACCGAAATGCCAACAGTGCGTTTAATAGACCCAAAATTAGAATTATTCAATTGTCGCCATTCGTGACAAGCCAGGCATGCTGTCTCGATACTGGATTGGAATAGTATATTAAGGTCATACACTCGTCAGCCCAAAGTATATTTTTAGTGTGGGGGTATCCAAATTCTCAGTTGGTGACTGCTCTTTGATTGACAGCAAAGTCTGAAAATTCAAAAGATGTAGGGGACTGCTTACATTCCACACAGTACAGAAAGATTACTTGGATTACACATTAGAGCCTTTCATGTTCACCAGGACGTAGCCTTGGCAATAAAATAGGGTTGTGTTTATATACACAAGATGGAGCATTGCACAGTTATGGGAGGGGCTGCAAGTTGTATGGTTGGGAGAATTGGAACTGTCTGGAATAGCAAGATTTGAAACGAGGTGTAGAATACTTGTCTTCACTTCATATGCAGACAGGAATGAACACTTGTTCCAAGGGAGCCTTTTACACTCAGAGGGAGGAACAATGGCTGGTGAAGACAAAACTCGATTTTGTTCTCACTATTTGACAATAAATATTTGCATAAAAACTGATGCCAACAATACCATGTTGTCAATAAGCGATTTAGAACTTTCTCCTGCACATGTTGACATCCTCCACACAGTCAGGATGAACATAATACACCCGTGCCTACTACACGTCTTACAACATTTGAGTTTATTTGAGAAATTTGTCAAATAATCCTTGTTTAACCCATCCAAAATATGAAGAGGCTTCATACGTGTGGTCTCGTGCCGGCCTTGGCTAAATATAAACTGCCTCTTTGGTGTGAAGACTTGTATTTTAATCTGACCTCAAGAAAGATAGAGACCCCTATTTTCATACATTTAGGTTTACCATTTACATATTTAGGCTAAATAGTATAAGTATGAACAAAAGTTGGGTTTAAATGGACGGAGGAATGTAGACCACTATGAGCTGAGCTCAGTTCCTTTGCCCCACATGTATCTTTCAATTTCATGCTGCAAAGATTTATAAGACTCGCTTATTATTCACGAACCCTTTCTGCTGTGGGGTCTCCAACATTTTCATGGTCACCCCGTGGACCCCTTTGCCCTCCCTCGATCTGGCATAGCTTCCTAATGCTATGTAACATTATGAGGTTCCAAAATGGGGAGCTTCTGAGATGCTTACAATTGATGTTTTTACAATTTACAAACTTTGGCAGCTAACAGCATGTCCTCCCACACTCTAATCAGCACACTTACACCATGCATAAACATTATAATGCAGTACATAAAACTCAGATACCTTACCTACAAGATGTTCAATGACCAACAACTTCGTGATTTGGGTTTCCTTCATTTCTAATTTTTAGCTATCCTAACACCATTAAATAAAGTAGCATAAAATGAGAAATTTTTAATAATAACCAAACCTTTAGACTAAAAATATCATAACTTTTACTTTGGGAGAGTATGACACCCTCCCACTAACTTAAGTATTTCAAGACATAATTGACTGACCAAGAGCAATGAATGCTGTCTCTGTGCTGAGAGACATTTCCTGGAAGGCTTCTACCAATCATCATGAATCCTTGTTGCATTTTCTGTATAAACCGTTTCTCACCCACCTGTTAATAAAATGTCATTTCTACTACACTTAAGGAAGTTCCTTCTAGATGTAACCCACTGAGCCTGTTTCGTGGTTTCTTTTTTTTCGCCTGGAAACTAGAAACCTCTGTTTGGGGGATATATGGTGTTTACAACATTGTCGGAAATGGCTTTCCTGGATCAACCCAAAATTCTAACATGTAACAATGAAATGATACATATCTCTTAGGGGTTGCCAACCTCTCAGATCAGTACATGTTTAACACAGGTTCTGTTCCACTCAGTGGTAGAACAGAAGAAACCTCTGCTGGTTGTTTAAGAGGCCTCCCCTACTCAACCATCTACCCAACCACACCATCCTTACTCCATCTTCGCCCTCAACCCTAACCTCATATCCACAACCCATCCCTGCACAATTTAAAATTTTGCTAGATTCAGTGTATTGGTCCTAGATTTGCTACTTTATCAGCCTCTGCAATTTTTTGGATGGAATTGGTGGGTTGAGGTAAGGGACTGGAGGTATAGGGGGAGAGGTCCTTCCTGACCACAACTGGTTACCACTGACCCATACTACCTCACTTTTCTCCAGCAATCGACATACACATACCAACAAGGAACACGATAACGCTAGCAAGATCAAGGTAAACCTCTTCCATGAAACGACACTCCTCAAAACTGACACGTACTTAAAGAATTTGTTAGATTGCACATTGAGGCCTGCTAATGTACTTGGCAACATGTCCAATCATTGACTAAACATTCTAGCTGACAACTTCCTTTCACTTTTCAGTTTCTTATGATGGTGTCATCATACTAATCAGTATCATAGAGGGCCCTGTTCATGAGGTCACCTTGTACAACATTGTTCAACCGTTGTCTTCGTCTACACAGACTACTATCTTGCCCTCCCATCCTGGCAGAATATCATCATCCACCACCTCTTACAGAAAAGGTAAAAGAAAACCATCATGGAGAAGCCAAAGTCCTTCTGGTACGTACCGTTTACAAACAAATGCTGAAATCCAGTGAAAGAGAAGTAACTTTTTTGAGAGACTTGATCAAGCATGGCTGAAAGAAATGATGAGAACTGGAAAGACAAGACTTGCTAATTCCCAATGTAATACAGGAAAAAACTACTAATGATGAACCAGGCTTTTACTCACCTCCTCTTTAACGGTTCCAAACTCAGGATACAGTGCTTTAAATTGATACCTCAACACCCCCCCTCTTTAAAATGTTCTTCACGTCCTTCAAGGTGACCTCAATCTTCCTGCAAAAAGAAAGAAAAAACACATTATGAAATACCACAAGACACTTAAAGGTAATTTCTCATTATTCCAATTTCATTTCAAAGATTCAACCAGATTAGTAGTTATGGTCTGAAAAAAATGCCCCCCCCCCCGGCCCTCGCTAATCTAAACATCCCACTACATTGAAAAGGCTTGACAAAACTGACCCCACTGATGGGAGGCTTATCTTTGTCCTCCTTGAGGATTATATCTAGCTCACAGACACATAGCAAAATGATGTTCACTATGGATGAAACTGTCATTGACCTAAAACCTTTTGCTACATACTGGTATTTTCTAGAAGACTTATTTTGTCTTCTAGTTATACTTGTGGGTTTATCATGAATTCAATGTACAAACCAGGTTGTCAAAAACGTTTTTGGAGTAACAGTCAACGGTCTAACCGGCTTCCAAGATTGTTAGCTTTATTGCCAATTAGTTTTCATACATGAACATACTTAGGCGAACAGTATGGCAGTCTAAACAACAGCATTGCTACACTATAGTACCAAAGTTTGGCTAGCAGTTAAATATGTTGAGTTTAACTTGATTAGCAGTATGTGAAAGGATGCTGAAAATCATCCTCGAATTTCCCACAACTTGGACCTGGATTTCATAAAAGATAAGACTGAATATCATCTACAAAGTTGCACTTATTCTCCCAATGCTTATCCTGATTCACTGATGCTCCCGTACTGTGAGAAAGGCCCCGCTAATGGAGTTTATCTCTTGCAAGCTGTCAAGGACTGGGCGAGAGAGGAGAAATGACGTCTAGCTTCCTCTCCAGGACTGTAGCTGAGAGCTCGTTTGGGTACTTCTTCCTTCTGAAAAGTAGGTAATCTTGATGCTGCATGGAAATGATTGCTATGGGTGGGAAAGTGCATATACTGTCAAATGTCTGAGACATTGTCAATCACAAGCAGTAGGCAGCTTTGTAGTAGTAGCACAATAGTACAAATAATGAAGTAATCTAAGAGTTACTTGTGACCGTATTATTGATAAACAAAATGTGTGGATTTTTCTTTAGTCTTTGATCAGGATATTTACCACTTGGTTAACTGCCACTTATTTCGTGAATCTTTGGAGACCCTGTAACAAGCATAGCCCACATTTCTACATGAGCGAGGCTTGGTATTAAAAAGTTACAAATCTCTCTGTTGGTAATTTTGTCGAAGGCCTGCAATGTGAATAATCCAAGTGACTATAATGGAGCAATTGATGTGAGTGTCATCAGTCTTCAATTTTTAATGTGCTCCAATTTCGTACCGTAGTCACAGGATTGGAAAAGACTAAGAATAAGGTTTATTTTGGTAAGACTCGGGAATCAGGTATCACCCAAGAGAAAACGATCAGATGATATACACATATCTGATTTCTGGAACCCAGCATCTGCAGCCCTGCCATAAACTATCCATGTTCTTCCACATGCTTTTGTTGTTTTAAGTTTTACGGAAAATATATATTTATTAAATGTATGAGAATATTAGTTGATAGAGAAGCACAAGGGGTGGTAGAAGTTTACCAACAGTATTCACAATAAGGAAATAGGAAGCACAGAATTAGGGGGGGGGGGGCAGAGGGAGTGTGTTTGTCCCCATTATTAAAGTGACAACCTATGGAGTTTAAAACAGTAACGTCAGACACTTTTAGGTGTGTTTTGTCCTTCTTGTTCATACAGAAACAATAAAATGGTTTCAGAATTGGAATACTTTGAACTTAGTTCAAGTAAAGATTTACTGTGTACTCAACTCCATTAATACTGTTAGGTGATCTTGTGTTTCCTACCTCCCTCACTGATGTGTTTGAAAAATGATTTCTCATAAACGTTAACTGTGTAAGTCACAAAACTTTGCATGGATGTAAAGGTTGTTTGCAGTTGAGGAATAGCAGTTCCTTCACTGAACACCAGTTTATTTTTGGGATGCAGCTATTTCTTTACTTCATAAAGAATGTTTTCAACATTCATACTCACCGTAATAGTTATTATTCAATGCAATCAAGCCTCATATGAAATGACAAGTTACTTTTACTGGCGGAAAAAGAAAGAAACGGGAGTGTGCAGTCGGTGTTATGTGAATCTGGGATAGGTGAGTCATCACTCAAAGTGTCAGAGGGTCGTCTAGGAAAAAACTGGTGGAGCATGTCGGAGGAATTTGCTTTGAAAGTTTCGCATTATCTACACTTCAGTAAATTTGTCATGTTTTCTACACAATGGCAGTTAGTACCGTGTAAAATTGCTGTTTTTATGCATTGCAGAAAATGTTTATTGGATATATTGACTCGATCCATGTCACCATTGTCTTTATAAAGATGTACAAAGAAGCAAATCATAGGATGATTCCGATACTTCCTCTCAGCTCTTGTCCAAACTCAGCAACCAAGCATCTTTAGCCCTTTCTTCTACCTCAAAGCATGACATGCACCATCCATGATGTTTATTGTCATAAACGTGGTTTTACAATTCTTTGTGCTTTGAGAATAATGTATATTTATGTTTTCTTGACTGCATTCATCTTACCGTAACATTCATGATAAAAAGGCAATCATTTATTAGATGTTTACAGGCCTATTTTTTTCATCCATCCTGCCATTTTCTTTACCTGGAGAAAGCAAATCATGCAGTAGTCACTGTTTCAACTTAGTGACATATGTCACTCACAGGTTTTTGTCTTTTTATGTTTCATGTTTATATTCCTGACTTCATCAATTTGGTTATCATCGTTATTGGGTTGTAAGGAAAATCAAGTTTACATTAAAATGCTGAACTTTAGCCATTTTTGAACTTAGCCACATTCACTTTACATGTTCTTCCACTTGATTTTGCCATTTCTGGTTGATATGAAAAAGTGTATTTTATGTAATGCTTCCTTGGCTGCACACATATTAGAAATCCCTTCGCTAGGATGTTTGAACTTTAGCCATTCCCATTGTTCTAACTCAGTGACATGGCACTATTCATATTTATTTTCCCATTTTCAGGTTTTATGAGATATGTATGTTTATTAGGTATTCGTACTGTCCGAAACGGGCTCGGCATCTCCGCCAATCAGTTGGGCAAGACATCCAGCCAATCGGAATATTGGACATTCACACCCCCAACATATAACCTCAGCTACGGCCATGTATTTATTATATGCTAAGAAAGTTTTCTTCATTTAAGACGCCATGTTTACTGCAATAAACGCTCAAAATTTTCGTCATACGAAGCAGACCGAAAATTGTGTTTCCGCCATCCTTCCGGATCCGTTTCAAGGTGCTGCCTATCGAGTCGGGGAGCATGACTCATCCCTTATATATGTGTAACTCAGGGCTATACATATATTATATGACCCTAAAGGCAACTTCTCATTTTCTTACAATGTGCATGGCTTTAACCACCAACTTATCATATCCAATATCAGTGCATTTTCCCGGCTTTATGTTCACTGACACGGGTTATGGACTCATCTTAAATGTCTGATGTTCATGAAGTAAGTTGTAATACTAGGGCATCTCCGGATTTATAGTAGTGCGTTGCAAAACTTGGACTGGACTCACGACTATAGAAGGCAACATGTAGGGAGCCCATGGGAGAGGACTCCTCCCCCCCCCCCCGCGGTGAAACCTTTGACCAATTTCTTCGAGAAGCCATTAATGTGTTCGAGAAAGTCCGAAATCCCGACAGAGAGTAGTTGTCCTTATGGTTTACCTGATTTCACTCTCAGCGAAGGTAGATCCTTCAAATAAAATCCAGATTTTCTTAAATGAAGACGCATAATCTTTAAAGGCATTTTCCAGTGTCTTTTCACAAGGGTTCCGTGTGAATGAGAAGAAAATCAGTTTATACCCTCTAAACCCCATAGCAATACTCTTTCCTAACTCGAGATATCTAATAATAAAGACTACTTATTTTTGTCCAAAAATACCTCCAGTTCTCATCAAGGTCGCAGAATGTCATGTAAAGTGGGCACATTGACTCAGATTTCTTCTGTTTTCCTTTATAATTGAATGCCCTATTGTCCTTGAATACTGTTGGAATGTTGATACTGTTGGAATGTTTGAATATCTTTTCATGTAGGTTTAGCATAAATCTACACCATACGTAAGGCATAACAAATAAAGTTGCTAAATATTCCCTACAACAGTGTCAATATCATAAAGAAATTCAATGCTTTGTCAAATTAATGTGCCGCGATGATATCAAAGATTTCCAATAATGCACTTTATCTTGATAAGAAATTGCTTTGAAAATTAGTATCTTTCAAATGCTCCAAGCTATCGAGATGCAGTTTTCACCTCCTAGAAGAGAAAAAATTCTGCATTTTCTGAAGTCACTGATTTTTGTCACTGGCAAATTCCTTTAACTATTTCAATAACTACGGTAAATTTCAAATTCTTTTAAAATAAATACTCCACATGTGACATTTTGCTTCAATAACTTTCCATCATTTCAAAATTCTTGCTTGCGCATTGCTTCCAGCTTATAGTCGCCTTTTTCAAGGCGTCAAGGTTCTGAACCCTTGTCGGAGAGCTTGGCCCCGGACAATCTTGTAGCTACCTCTGGTGGCGCCTGTCCCAGGTTTGTTTAATGTAAGGCATTCTTGCAAGCCTATGGACCTTACGCATTAATTTCAAGAGGCGTCAGTTTGGAGGCAAACAATGAAACACATCTGCGCGCACGGCGTGCACTTCGCACCCGCGTGGAGTAGACTTACGAGCGTATCTCCCAGTAAACAAATCAGCTGCCTGCATTGTTGGAGAAGGTTTGCAGTGAACGCGCAACTTCCTCCGTTAGAGGGCGTACGTTCTGTTCTGTGATGTCAAATGCATAAGGTCTATGCACGATGGTAACGATCACGTATCCTCGATATAATAATTTCAATGATATTTCTTTTCCAACAAGCACAAAAGCAAGTACGGTGATTTGCCTTTAGCATTGTGAACGTCACAGGGTCAACATATCGGTTGACTAAGTTTATAGAATACGATGACAAACTAATGTTGTTACAGGAATAATTTTTACATCAAATAAGCCCACATCATGTCACAAACTGGCATGTCGTAAGCGTACCCAAATATGGCACCATTTGCCATATAGACAACTTCCAATTTTCTTTTTTTCAAAGGTGGAATACCCCTCCCCTTAGACATCACCTACCCTTAGACCCCTTCCCCATGACGGCGGTTCGCAAACGGTGAACCCCCCCCCCCCCACACACTTTGGGAGATGGATCCACGCCCTTGGCTCTTTGACTGCACTATTGCCGCTTGTTGTGCTAACGTCAATAGTAGAGCTCTCACAGATTATGAAATAAACAGTGATGTCGATTTGGTTCCATGCGAACATCGTTCTCGTTTAGAAAAAGCATTTTCTTCTCGAACAAATTTCATGATTTCCATAGAAAGTATGGTACAAATAATTTCTAAAATATATCACAACCCCTGAAAGTTTGATTATGACTGATTCTCCACTTCATTTTGCTACGAAATAACGCAGGTTATTGATATGAGAAGTACCCTAGCGACATGTAGTGTACGTTAGGCTAATGCCATGAAAGTGATTGATGACGCAAGGCCGTAGCCTGCGGGGCAGGGGGCAACTGCCCCCTGAGATTTCCAAACCGTAATTGAAATTTGGCCAACGTAAGAAAAAATACTGAAATGCTGACAATTTCACTGTCCTTATTGTGATTTCAAGGCCCAAAGAAGCAAGAAAATTGCATTTAAGGTTCGTTTTTTCCCAAAATTTTCCCGGGAGGACCCCGGTCCCCCCACCTTGGACGCATTCTTTTGTGGGTTTCTCTCCCTGGCGAAGGAACTCTTTTTCTCCTACAAGACACAGCTTGAATACACCTATAAACACGAAAGGTAAACATAGAGTAGCTCATTATTACCTTAGTTTTAAGCTAAACTCAATTAGCCTACAGACTAAAGTTACTTTTAATTTAAATCAAAGCTAAATTTGTTTCTAAAGCATGAAATCTAAGAATAAAGAATATTTAGATGCAACTACGAAGGTCTAAAAGTTGTCATTTCCCCCATCAGGCAGGCATTTCGACTGAACATTTTCTTGCAAAGCCTACGCTAGGACTACGCGCCAGCTGATGGTGGCTCCTACGGCTACGCGCCAATCGATGGTGGCTCCCCCTTAGTGGCGCACTAAGAGGGAGCATCCCGCACTAGCCACTAGAATTGTAGGGGTGTCATGCCACAGCCGAAAAATTCAGTAAATAAGTAAATTTCAAATCAAGTAATCATTTCAAATGTTTACCAAAGATAACACCATTTTAGATCTACGAAACCTTAGAACTAGAAAAATTTCTCAAAGAGTAAAGAGGTTATTCCTCGCAACTTCCGCTTCAATTACACCCAATCCAGACAAAAAAATCGCTTAATTGTGAGGATTCCTAAACATGTAATCAATTCAACGCTTTACGAAACTTTGCTAAAAGGTAGCGCCATTTTGCATCCAAGCCACCTTAGATATAGGCCTGGACAACATTTCCCAAAGAACAACACCTCCTACTTTACACCAACCAAGCCAAAATGTAGGAAGAAAATTACCAAAGTAATGACAATTTGTAAAGGTATAATCAGTTTAAGCTTTGCCAACATTAGCACCATTTTGCACCTAAGTCAGGCCTTGCATATACCCCTTCCCCTTAACAGTCCCCCTCCCGGTAGGATGACACCGGTTCACAGGTGCAAAAGGATGGCCGCCAGGGTGTCAACTATGTATAGGCATGCCACTTGGTGCTCCACTTAGACAGTGTCATGAACTGCCCCCTAGAAATTTCACCCAGGCTACGGCCCTCTGTCGCACAGTCTGTCGTTCGGACTCAGGAAAGGTAGTATCGCATTTCTCTTAATAATCGTATTTTTGGTTAGTTTTGACATTGCCATGTTTAGGGTAAATGTTCAGATTTCACTCTAATTGCAAGTATGGATCATCAGAGCATTAATCTGCCATTTCGTAGCTATATTCTGACATGGATGAGGCTGTAATGTCAGACTTCCGGGTTGTTCGCTCAGTGAGCATCCTAGCGGGAAAAGTGTTTGCCTACATGTGTGGTTCGATATTGTCTGAGCATGAAATCCTCATTATGCAGTGTTACATGAGGTATTGGTCTCCTTAGAACAACTAAAAACCTCTTTCCGATTCTCTATTACACCAATTGCCTCAAGGCTGGACGTTGCCTACGATCATGACATGTGATACAGCTTGTTGGAAAAAGATAATTAATTGGTTCGGTGATGGAGATAGCCTCGGGCGTTAGAAAGTGACATATCAGGCGCGTATCTAGACATTTCGAAAGGGGGGACTGAAAGCCCCCTTGAATGTTTTTCTAGATTAATATGATGCTTGTTTTTGCGTATTTGTTATTGTCGATGTGGCGAAAAAGGGGAACTGAGGCAGGGAAACCCCCCTTGGATCCGCGCCTGCATATAATCCTACCCCACGAAAATCCAATTTTGGGGGTCGGAAATATAACATTTTAAATGGGTTTAATACGGCATGATGAACATGATCAGTTTTTACAAATAAGGGGAATTCCCTTGGTAGCTTAAAGGAAGGGTTATAGCAAAAATTAATTTTCATATATGAAAGAGGAACTCAATCTACGCAATTTGGTGAAACTTTCATTCGAATTGGCAGCAAATGAATTACTATATTTGTGACCAAAAGCAATCTTGAGGGAAGCAGGGGTTATATCACTTCCTCACATTGATGAGAAATGTTTTGTTTCCTTTGTTTTATAAGTCTGTGGTACTGACCTTGGAGTTATTAGGGATAGGACCTCCCTATATGGCATGTAAAGTTTTTAAAATTCTTCTCCCTCTCATGCAATCACATTCCCATAAAATGTGATTGTGAAGGAGAAAATTGGTTGGGAAGTTTAAAGAAAAACAAAAGACTGGCCATTAGTGTGAGGCTATGACGTCATATGTGCTTGCTTTAAGTTTACTATGTGTTGAGAATGGGACAACTTTAACTGAAACTATCTTGAGAACCACACATCAATTCAAATTTCACCAGAATGCTCAGAATGAGTGCCCCTCCAACATAGTATAAACTTGATTTGAGCATTCACCCTTCTTTTGAAAATGAAATATTTTTGGCCTGTATAGTGTTGCTACACATAGAAGTATGTACAGTTTGGGGTTGCTGTGCAGAGTTAATGCACACAAATCTGTAGGTTATGGTTTCGTGAGCTTGGTGAGTTCTGGAAAGAGAGGAACAAAATGTTCCTGACACTGATTACCTTAGCCAATAGATAGTCACTCAATCTCTCCTCATTTTCAGGTGTCCTGGTGAACCTGTAGGTGAGGTGTGACACGTGTCTTATCCGTCCATGTTTATAAGAGGAAATCCAGTTGTCATTTTTTGTTAAGTTTACTTATTGTTTAGAAATTTGGCCATCTTTAGTATTAGGGGAAGGAACTAAGGTTAGAATAAGACTATTTCATTGTAGTTCTTGTCCATTTGCATTCAAAACAAAACAAGTTCACCTTACACACGGACTCGGAGACTCGGACTCAGACCGTAGGACTCGGACTCGACTCGGACCCGGACATCAGGGACTTGAACTCGGATATCAGGGACTCGGACTCAGACTCGAACAGGGTGGACTCCTCTTCAGCACTGGATGCTAGTACTCGTCTAAAAGTGTTATGAAGTTAATGGAATCACACTATATAATAGGACGATTAATATGCAGGTAACGTTCTTTGATGTTAAGCTGAATGGATCCTTTCCTGCTCACAGAAGGACCAGTAGTCACAAGGCACTACCCAAGCTGAGAATTTTAGTAGAACAATTGGTACACTTTACCTAACATTGGCACCCATGAGGATAGAAGAATATCTTTAAATTAAGTAGACATATTTTTTCACAAATTATTAAGTAAACCAGAAAGCCCAAAGGCTTAATGATTCCTCGCCGAATGGGAATGCTTTGTTACACTGAGGTTTATCCCTCAAATTTATCTTTCTTGACTATATCATTTTATGATGTTTTAAAAATTTGATCTCTGATGACCTCACATGACCTCTGAGCCCCATCAAATATAACAAAAAAGAAAATCATAAGTGTCACGAAAGGGATTCAAACTTCAATGGATCTTGGATCCTTAAAATTCTTGGGAAATTTTGCTTTTTGACCTATGGTGACCCCAGATGGCAATCTTGGGAATTATTGGGGAATTTTGCTTTTTGACCTCTAGTTAGCCCAGATGACGATCATGGGAATACTTGGGATACTTTGCTTTTTGACCTCTGATGACCACGATGACGGTCTTGGGAATTCGTGGGAAATTTTGTTTTTTGACCTCTAGTGACCCCATATGACAATTTCGTGAATTCTTGGGAAATTTTGATTTTCGACCCCTGGTGACCCCAGATGACCTTTGACCTCCATCAATAAACAGCAGGGCTCTTCCTCGGACCGTAAGGCATCCACGCACTACGTATGAAATCTATCCAAGCTTCCCATCTGGAGATATTGTGTTAACAAGGTTATCAGTGTTTGACCCCGGTGACCCTACATGACCTTTGACTTCCACCAAAAACAATATGCTTTTTTTTAGCATAATGCATCCACATACTAAGTATGAAATTTGTACAAGCTTTCTACCTTGAGATATGGTGCTATCAAAGTTTTCAGTGGTTGAACCCGGTGACCCCAGCCTTCACCAAATACAATATTTTCTCTCAGCATGACAAATCTACATACCAAATATGAGACGTTTCTGTCATGGCAATCTTGATATATCGTGATTACAAGCCATTTACAAGGTCTGCGCAGTTTAACCTCCACTGAACTCAAATGAACTTTGGCCTCTACAAATACAATTGGTTCTTCCTCTCAACATAACAAATCTACATACCAAATATGAAAAGTGTCGGTCATTACTATTTTAAGATATCGTAATTACAAGGTTTTTGGTCTTTGACACCTCTGGTGACCTCAAATGACCTTTGACCTCAACCAAAAACAGTAGGGTTCTTTTTCTTAACATAACAAATCTATATACCAAATATAAAAATTGTCGGTCATTCCTACCTTGAGATATAGTGGTTACGAGCTTTTTGGTTTTTCCCCCTGGCTACCTGAAATAAACTTTGACCTTCATCAAAAACAATAGGGTTTTTTTTTCTTGACATGACATTTCTTCATACGAAATATGAAAAGTGACGGTCATTGCTATCTTGAGATATCGTGTTTACAAGTCATTTACAAGGTTTCGCAGTTTAAACTCCGGTGACCTCAGATGACCTTTGTCCTCTACCAAAAGCAATAGCGTTCTTTTCCTTAATATGACAAATCTATATACTAAATATGAAAAGTGTCTGTCATTCCTATCTTGAGATATCGTGATTAACAGCTTTTCGGTTTTTACCTCTGGTAACCTCAAATGACCTTTGATCTTCACCTAAAACAATAGCGTTTTCTCTAAACATGACAAATTTATATTCCAAATATGAAAAGTGTCAGTTATCTCTATCTTGAGATATCGTGTTTACGAGCCATTAACAAGGTTTTCGCAGTTTAAACTCCGCTGACCTCAGATGACCTTTGACCTCTACCACAAACAATAGGGTTCCTTCTCTTTAACAGGACAAATCAATAAATATACGAATATACGAAAAGTGTCGGTCACTCCTATCTTGAGATACCGTGTTTACAAGGTTTTGGGTCTTTGCCCAGTGGGGACCTTAAATGACCTTCGACCTCCACGAAAAACAATATCGTTCTTTCTCTCAACATGATGAACCTATATACCAGATATGAAAAGTGTCGGTCATTCATATCTTGAGATGTCGTGCTTAGAAGCTAAGTGTCAGATACACATACATACATACATACATACATACATACATACATACATACATACATACATACATACATACATACATACATACATACATACATACATACATACATACATACATACATACATACATACATACATACATACATACACGACATCACCATCGCATAGATTCCTTGCCTGCCTTCAGCAAGAAATCAACAAAATGCCTCAAAAATGGTAACAAATCATTCTGCTCTGCATATTCTTGTTCCGTACACACGGGCCTGTGAACTTCACCCCTGTTGAATGAATAGCTTAAGTCTCTAGTAGTTCCCATAAATTCTCTCTAGAAAAAAACAATCTCACCACCACTTTTGCTTTATATTTATATTAACTATTTAATTTTAAGATTTTAATACTACAAATTTAAAACAGGTATTAAAAAACCAAAATATTCTACTCATTGCTTTCTACTCTACATTTGTAGGTATGGTTTTTATTGGACTATAAATTCTTCTAGACAGTACAATAAATACAAAAACTGATATATGAAAATGTCTACCCGGGGATTATTAAACACCAGTATTCCTGTAGTCAAACTAAGCCAACATCCAAGCAGAAAAGATATTATTCAATATAGATGGCACCATTACACACAGGACTTAGTATTAACGAAAAAGAAAATACTTAATATGTAGAGAGAAATCATTGATATAAGGTCATTTCCTCTGATCGCAAGGAAAGCTTTAACGGCAAATGGTTAGTGCTTTGACGAGACCACTATGGCGGAAAGGAGTGGTAAAATATATAGATGATCTGGGCTTAAACTAGAAGTTTCCTTACAGACTATTTACACGGAGCAGTGAAAGAGAAAAGTGGTAGTTCCATTTTGATGTGGGGAGCAAAAGCTGATTGATCCAGCTGGAATGCCTGAAATCAAGTATCAGGTAAGACACTCACTTACAACGAGTTGATATCTGGAGGTTCAAGTAAAATTGTTGTTAAAACCACTTTCTCTTTTGGTAACATTGTTTTAACTCCCTTCACATATAATCATACATAACCTGATGAAAGATCCTATTTAATCTCCACATTAAACTGAAGTTTGTCATGTTAACATTCCAAACGAAAATTGTGGATATCGAACAACACATAAGTTTTCAACTAGAATAACTCTAGCACATCAATTAGTAATTTAAGTTTAATCACCTTAATATAAATAAGGGTAAATAATTCTTTGAGTATTGCATGATAAAATGATAAGAAATAAGCTTTAATTGATGTACATCTTGATAGTTGATGGTAAAGTGGAAATTGTTGGTTCCCTATACGGTTTCGAACCTTACTTAAGGTGCTTTCTTTTCTCAAGTTTTTGTAATTCCATTTTTCTCTGTTGTAACTCTTGATAGGTGAATCATAAAGATTTGCCATATTAAGAGGAAGCGTGCCATTATTTTATGTAGAGGTCATAGGTCATTTGATGTCACCAAAGGTCAGAAAGTGAAACATTTTAAACATATATATACTTCTAGAGAAACGCGGTACTTTTTGCCATGGCCCAGTACTCGGAACACCACTCAGCATCACCCCTCAGCATCACCCCTTACCGCCTTGTACCGCCCTCACATATATAAAATATTAACACAGACTTTATTGTGGCCAACTAATGACTAACGTATATTTGCTACTCTCACACTGAACATGGTACTTAGAAAGAAGAAACCTGCTACGGCTTTTAAATACACTATTAAGTGTAAATCATGAAAAATGATCTTACTATACCAACTTGCATGGACTATCTTTGATTGGTATGTTGTATTTTTTTTTTTTTTTTTGTGTGTTTTTGAAATTTCAAGGAACATGATCTTTGTACCTTGTTTATATGAGAGGGAAGAATCTTGCAAGTCTTGTGAACGAGATATTTTAAAAACGGCACTGTTTAGTGGTTTCATTTTTGCAGGTGGCTTGCAGTAGTGGTTACATTGAGACTAAGCATTTTGGGATTTATGACGTAACACAGGTGTATACTTTACTCAGATAAGTATTGTTGTTCAAATCTCAGTCGATCAATTCTCATTTGATAAGGTGTAACAAGAGTATCACTTATATCTTTAAGTTCTAATTCTTCCAATGCTTCTTTCAAGCTCACAACATTGAGGATGTTAACGATACGGCGCTCCTTCAGAATATCAAGTAGTGTTATCCCAGGTGTCTCAGAATCATTTCTGATTTGGTCGATCTTGGCAGCAGGGAAGTTAAAATAAGTGGCTAACTTTACACAGTTAGCTTTAGTAAGTTTTTCTGACACTCTGACAGAAAATTTTCCAAATTCTCCTGATAAGTAAAGAGTATGGAATTCATGCACTTAATATCACATATGTGACATATAAGACCAAATTAATGACAACGTGTAATTCATTATATTTTAGATCACAAGGAAACAAAGAAATAATACTTTCATATTTAAAGAGGCCGTCGTCTGCTTTTGGCAAATGTTAAAATCTGTAGCTCAATGACATCAAAGCTTCTTCCGTTTAAAATTAAATGTGTAAAATAACACTACCCAGCGTATAGATTGCTTTTATATTGAAACTACTTCAAAGCTCTGTGTTAACATCCCACACACAACATAATGGCATTTTTACCTTAGATAACATGTAGATTTGCATCTGAGTGACATACCAAAGACCTACCATAGCCTTTGAAAAATGACACAAAATCAGGTTATTTGAAATAACTTAGAAAATTGGAAACAATCAACAATCGGCAATCGACAGAGGCAATATCTCATTTTCCCATATTTTCTACATACCTTAGCATTAATGAAAATACGTTCCCGACATACTGATGAGCAAATCATGACAAAGACCACTTTAAGGTCATGTAAGTTTCAGTCTGGAAAGTAAGCGACTAGTCTGGGTACTTCTTAAAATTGTCGCTCTCAGATCTGTATACATCGAGTTTTCTGATTTTTTTCTCACACGCTGTTGTGCAAGTAACCTATAAAAGCCCAATTTTGGCTCATTAGCTTTGACCGCTTGATTTTCGACATATAAGAAAATGATTACGTATGAAAAGTTTTTCATATTCAGGTACCTTCCCATCAACTTTGAAACTGATAAATATGGTGTAGGAGTTGACAATAGGCAATTTCTCAAAACTTTGGCAACGCTGGCCTTTTAATTAAAGTTTGACCATTGAACTCACATCTTAGCAAAAAAGCAGAATTTTAAATGTATGCAAATTATGGAAAAAAACGATTTTTAGAAAAGTTGTCCTTTGACCTGTGACATCTTCAATTATGTCTGCACGAGTTTTCATGATCAGGTATACACCCACTCAATTGAAAGATCAATTGACTTAGTGTTAAAAGGAGTTCGCTACACACGTGTTTCCAAAATTTGGGCAAGTTTGACCTGTAACCTAGGTTTTGACTTTTGACCTTACCTTTAAAAACCAAAAACATCATTTCAAATATTATCCCAACAGTCCTAGCATTTTGTTTCATTTTATTACCATTTCAAAGTAATAAGCACATAAAAACGGTTTTTAGGAAACTTTACCTTTGATCTATTGCTTCATTAATTACGCATGCATGAGTTTCATGATCACGTATCTACCCACTAAGTTTGAACTTCATGGAATTAATGGTTTAGACCTTTCTCAACACACTTTGTAAAATTTAGGCAAACTGCATGTTTTACCTACAGTTTGACGTTTGAACTCACCTTTAGCAGCCAAAAAGTACATTGTAACATTATCCAGCCGGTCCTAGCATATTTACCAATTCTTACATACGGATTGGCAAATAATGTCAAAATTTAAAAGCCCACTTTTAGCAATTTTTTTCCTTTGACTACTGACCTTTGATCTATGATAACACCAATTACGCAAGCCCAACTTTGTGTTTTCTGTCTTTTAGTGGGGTACCTTTCCACCAAGTTTGAGCTTTATCTGACTTACGGTTAGGAGGCATTTGCAAAATACTTTTTGGTTCACACACACACACACTGCACACAAAAATACTCAGAAGGTCCATTTTAAACTTTAAAATGTATGCTTTTGTGTAATTAACAAATGTTGAATACCTTCAAATGAGGATTCTTGCAGAAATTCGGAGGAATTTAAAGATAGATTGAGATAGAGTCCTTCACATTCATCTTGTGACTTTTTCGAGAGAAAGAGAGGGGGAAAATGGAAACATTAAATATCTTTCAAACCAAAACTACTTATATCAACACGATTAAAGAGCAAATAACATCCATATATCCTGAAAGCAGATAAAAGCAAGACATCAACTTCCGTACTGGCACTGGATGCCACATATAGCATTCTACAAATATCTTGTAAATTTAGTGTAGTACTTTGTTATGTATAGGGTAATGCTTTAAGGGCATTCACAACAGTCAACATTTTAAAACTTTTTACAACGAGGGTCTAAATAGCAATATTTTTGGAAGTTTTGTTTTTCTGTCCTTTGCAAGGCAGTATAAGACTGATGTTAGGTGAAGTACAATATCCCGTAAATACTTTTATTTACGTAAGATAATACATGTAAAATACAGGCCCATTCCTAATCAATGGATAAAAGATACAAGATAAAGTTTCACAATGTCAGAGACCTCTGGCCTCTCTTTGGAAATGGGTGCCTTTTCCCTTTACTAAAGGTAACATACAGTATTGCCTGTATCACATGCAACTTCAATATTTTCAGAAACAGTACCTCTTTAAGGGCTTTTGGTATTGTACTCTTCAGTTATGTAACAAATATAATACCCCGTTAGTGTTGATGCATTTGAAAGTTTTGCACAAAAATTCTTCTTTGTATGCACAAACGATCTGTCGCATCAAAAGGGTGCAATCAGTACATGTTGCATTACCTTAAAGAGGTTGTAACTTACTATATAGTTTCCTACTAAGACCACCATGGTTTTAACGTAGGGTTATTGATTTTATTTCAAATCTTCTAAATTTCACGAGCTTGATATGACTTAAAAGTGAATGTTACCAGTATTGTTTTTTATTTAAAACAACTTCAAGTTTATTTATATTGCAAAGAGGAGTATGAGATGGCTTTTGTGTACAGGTAGTACTCATTACCCTCCTGAAATAAGAGTGGTTGAACAGTGAAAAAGTATAGCGTTTACCACTTAATTTACCTCAGCTCTTTGACCAGTTTCTGGATTCTCCCACCTTAACTCTTTTGTCACAGGATTATGGTAGTAAACTCGACCATCAGGTGTCTTGTGCAGAGTCCAAGGTGCCTTTATGTAAAGAAACAGAAATATTGAAAGTAAATGAGAAATTTTATAAAAGAGACAAACCATTTATATAGTTAAGGTGGCAAAAGTTCATTGTTGCTGACTATCAATATGATGTATTATTTCAATGTTTGTTCCCTTTAAATGAAAGACGTATGTGTAAAACGCATAATAGTGACCTAGGCTTGACAACTCTGAGTGAACAAATTCAGTTACACTGTCTATATAAGCGTACCTGTTGGGAGAGGTGGGGGGGGGGGGTAAACTGTTTGCTTGAAATGCACCCTGGCTGTCTAGAAATGGAGCTTCCAGCGACGGGAATCAATTTTACACTCTTGTAACTTAAAAGGACTCACAACGCAGAAATCGCTTTTATAAAAAGATTTTTCATCATTATTGTTGTTTCATGATCATTTTCAATACACTGATATGCAAAGAATACAAAACAATTTTAAGCAAATGTGATCTTTGACCTCTGACCTTTGACTTACCACAATGTCAACTACGCAAAAACTTTTATTTCCACATACGTATCCATCAGCCTTAACTTGGTTGGACTTAGGAGGAAGTCGCCATATCCTTTTTCCTCAAATTCAGGCAAATTTGACCTTTGGCCTCCACTTTGACATTTGACCTCCACCCTTTATGACCAGAAATGGACTGTGTCCAAATCTACGTCATTGTTCTCAGCATATAGCATGGATTAATAGCTATTTCCAACGTAGGCTTCTGACAGGCAAGTAATGACAAAACCGATTTTCAGTTAGCAGATGACATCTGACCTTTGACCTATAATGTTATCATTTACATGTGCACAAGTCAGGTACCAGGCCCATAAAGTTTAAATTTGATTGGAACACGCTTTAGGAGGAGTTCTTAACACACTGTTGAGGTGGGCGCACACATTGCACCAAACCGACTACAACCCATCTCCACCAAACCAGTTGCTTCGGTTTGCAGTCGGATCGTACGTTAGCCGCCCAATTAACCAATCCAACTGCCAGTCCAACCTGCAACTCATGTTGGTTCGAAACAAAAAGGCAGGTATCACTTGGAAATCTTCAAATGTACATCGGTGTTTATTGTTGCTTAACCCGTGCTTTTAAATTAACACTGTAAAAATTAAGCCGAAAAGATTCGCTAGGCAGTGGATAAATGAGTGAAACACAAAGAGAGGATACCAGAATCTTATCAGAGTTTTATTGCTATAGTGCCAATGAACGGAGTCATGTAGACATGTTACTGACGGCCAAAGCTCCAATAATTTCACCTCTCGTTCTTCTGTTTACATGGGGGGGGGGGGGCAGTTTGCAACTGTCACCTGATTTCCAAACGCTTTGTCATTGGCAATGCATTGAAAGCGCATCACAGTTAGGTCAGTAAAAGCAGTGTGCACAAGCTTAAATTTAACCATCTACACATGTGCACACAGACACACTCGGATACACTCAAACACTCCGAAACCCAGACTTTCAAAAACGCAGATACTTCATCTTATCTCACACACTTACACACAGCTTTAAAATTTCTTTGGTTGCAGTAGGCCAGTAAAGTACAATACCTCACCCTCCGTACATAACAGTTAGGAATATGAAGTAATTATTAGTAACAGGCTGTTTGGATCAATTCAGATTAACTCACATCATAGCAATTGAGTTTACCTCTTATGTGCTCCTCTCATATAAATACACTACTTTTAAAGGGCAGAGGTTAATGATTATAGGTTTTAAAAAACTAAGCTAAAAATTGTCGAATATTAGTCTTTCATAATGCTCTTTCTTTTATGAACATTGCAACAAATGTAACTCCTGTTTTGAATTATGTACACATGTTGTGTACAGTATGTATGTACGTATATATATATATATATATATATATATATATATATATATATATATATATATATATATATATATATATATATATTGGGGTGATGGAATCCACGTGTGCTCCATACAAAAAATACAGTAGACGTTAAGAAGGCCAACAGGCCGGTTGACATTTTGAAGCACGTATTCGATCTATTGCAAATATATTGCAAATATATAGCAAATATGTACAATATATGGTGATACGAAATTTTCGAACACACCTGTGTTCTTCATCAGCGTATAACGACAGAGGACTGAGAAAAGGCTAGCAATAAGAAAGATTCACTAGCAAAGATTCACAAGCAAAAGCTAGGCAGTCAGATTAATTGGGGGTTGTGGAAGGTGTAATTACTGATTATCCCTAAATCCCTATTCAGACCCGCGATGTGTGTATTGAGAGTTAGGACCCATTTGGTTTCAGAATTACGGCGGATCTTTTGGGAAGTAAAAGAAGAGCCCAACAGTATACATTTTAGATCGTTGAGGTCGTGACCGGGTAAGTTGTAATGCTGTCCAACAGTAAAACCCTGGGTATTGTCCCGGATAGTCTGCTTATGATTATTAAACCTAAGACGGAATTTAGAGCCAGTTTCACCGACATAATTACCTCTATCACATCGTTTGCAAACCAATAGGTATACGACATTAGAACTGTCACATGTCAGGGGAGGGGGTCTTATTTTAGTTGTGGTACCCGGGGGAATGAAAGGAACATCAGTGATGATGTGTTTGCATACCTGACAGCGTCGTTTGTTACATGTACGGTTGCCATGGGAGGCTGGGGGTTGGGGAAGCCTAGAAGAGGTGAGCAAAGATCGTAGGTTGGGGGGTTGTCGCCTCGCACTAAGGGGAGGATCACTAAATAAATCCCGTATGCTGGGATCAAGCCGTAGGTACTTGAAGTCTTTGACAAGGGGGCGTGAGAGTTTGGTTAATTTGTAATTAAATTCAAACACCATGGGGATTCGTTGGTGTGGTGTTTTAGAGCTGTATGTTAAAAGCTTATTTCTGTCGACTTTGGAGGCTTTGATAGTGGCTTTCTTGATGACTTTGAGCGGATAATCACTACGAAGGAAATGGTTTATAAGTTTACTATTTGTCTGTCATAATTACTTCCCAAAAGATCCGCCGTAATTCTGAAACCAAATGGGTCCTAACTCTCAATACACACATCGCGGGTCTGAATAGGGATTTAGGGATAATCAGTGATTACACCTTCCACAACCCCCAATTAATCTGACTGCCTAGCTTTTGCTTGTGAATCTTTGCTAGTGAATCTTTCTTATTGCTAGCCTTTTCTCAGTCATCTGTCGTTATACGCTGATGAAGAACACAGGTGTGTTCGAAAATTTCGTATCACCATATATTGTACATATTTGCTATATATTTGCAATAGATCGAATACGTGCTTCAAAATGTCAACCGGCCTGTTGGCCTTCTTAACGTCTACTGTATATATATATGTATATATATATATGTATATATATATGTATATATATATATATGTATATATATATACACACGTATATATACATATATATATATATATATATATATATATATATATATATATATATATATATATATATATATATATATATATATATATATATATATATATATATATATATATTGGATTGATAGAATTATTTCCTAATTTGTACCCTTCAAATGTATTGAAATTGCACTCATCATGCAATGTCGCAGTCACTCATTAATCAGCCATGCACAATTTTGGGCTATACTAAAACAGTATGCATATACTGTACAGTGTACTGCAAAAAGAATATACTATAGAAATGTGCATAAAATAGGGTGGGAGTCTTAAAGATCTTTATTTTGTGGTTTTAATTTCTGACCAGTGTCAACATAAACATAAAACATTGAAAACTCATTGGGATAAAGTTTGCGCGTGTATCTGTTCCACATTTCAGGGACGCAAAATTGCCCCAAATGGGTTACAACTGGTAGTCAGGTATGACTTTTGACCTTAATTAAGTCTGTGCACCAACCTTGTCCCAATAATTCATCAAGTGAAATGTGCTTACAAACACTAAAATCAACCAAATGTGACAAGATGGGATCATGTTTGGCCCAGTTGTTTACTACTGCCCAATGTGCCAATACAAAGCCAGTAAAGTGCCACTACAAAGCCAGTTTTTGGGCTCTTGTGCGTGAAATACTGATACTCTGAGAATTATGTAAAAATTTTTCTGAACTGTTTCTAGAGATCCTAAGTTGATTTTTTCATTTTTTATTAAAAGTACACTGTCACCTAAATTGTATTGTGATGATGGCGCAAAGAGTTTCGGAAGTTCGAAAACGCAACATTTTAGAGAATTTGACCTTTGACCTCCAGGTCAGCGTAACATGACGCATCACTGAGATCCCAACAATTTTTTTCCACTTTTGTTGTGTGCCCACAAAATGATTTCAAATGTTTCTTTTCATTTTGCTTGGCGCACAAACTTAAATTTACGGAAATTTCGTTAATCTTTTCACTGATTTATTTTACATTAAAGGCAATAGGCAGTCACCCCAAAATTTTCTTTGAAAAATCAGCAAACTCTTGCAAATCTCCTTTTATTGCATTACAAGCACCTCTGAAGACATTTTGAACATAACTATCATAAACAATAGGTAAAGCAAGGTGAAATTCTCCTTGAATTCCACAATTCACTAACAAAAATACTGTCACATGATCAAAATAGACCATTCATGAACTAGAGTGACAGGATACACTCACTCTGTTTGGGGTGACTGCCTACTGCCTTTAAATTTCCCTATTTTCTTACGACAATACGGAAAGTTTAATGTACCTAAAATTTGAACTTTGTGATATTGGTGTGATAAGGTATTACTGTATTTTTTCCAAAGTTGATCTGAGGACCCATGTATCACCACTTACTTGGTACACCTTTCAGGCACAGACTGTTAACTAGAAACAATTTACATAATTTAATGTAGATGTAAACTTCATACTGCAGTGCATGCTATAAGTGTTTATACCTTAAGCACTTTCCCATCTTCTTCGGATGTCATTTGTAATGTCTTCATTTCCTCCCTCTGTTTCTTTGTGATTCCTTTGTAATATGATGGCGCTGTAAAGTGAAGGCAGACACAATCACACATGTTCACAATAACTCGGGATACAAAACTGATCAAAATGCCATGTATGTTTTAGCTTAGTGAATGCTTACAATGTTGGTATTTACAAATTATACAACTAATATTCATTATTTTCGTAAACTGATAGAATTAGGAAAATTCAATGCACATGGATGTAAAGCACGCTACAGACAAGGCTTTTGTGATATTGTAACAGGAACACCAGACAAGAACGCTTTTTCATCAGAAGGTGAAATCGCTCATGAGTATAAAATTAAACAGTCTTAATGTGAAAAAGGGAAAATTCACAATTTTTATTTTATATTATTCATAAATTTTATTTCTTTTTATATCTGCCTTTTTATGGTCGTGAACCAACTTACGATGGCTTTTGTGCCAACAACACTTAAGAATTACCACTACCCCCTTTACCTAACGGCTTGTTGACCTGCAGTCCCTTTACTTCTCCATAGCAGATCTATGGCACCACTGTAATAGGGATTTGTGGTGACCACCAGCGATTAGGGGGCATTAGTGGTCAGCCATGTGTTACTACACATCATCAAAATGACAGATCTCTTAGTTTTTCTTTACTTTTTAGTTTCTTTCTTTACTTTTCAGTTTATTCCTCTGTCATGACTTTTTTAATGCCCAGTGCTGTTTGGGAAGTCAATGCCCATGACAAGCAACCTGTCACTGACCGTCCCTTCTTATATGTAATTTATTCAGAAACTGAATGATAATTAAAGTGGCCATGGCATTTGGTCAGGGTTAATGGATGCGCTTTGTTCTCAAAGCCATACACTTGTGTCCTGGTTATTCACCCTCTGGACTTAGGTTAACTTTGAATATTAAGAAGTAAAGTTACCATCAATTAGGCTTAAGTGGGGGAGTGTGCCCAAGCAACAGCCAATGAGTGATGGGGCTTTTGAGTGTGCCCAATCAGCCAATCAGGAGGGAAATCAAGATAGATGGCGGGGATCTATGTGCTGCAGCTACAATCTTGGACAAAACTGTTGGGACGCTTTGTCATAATATTCTTGAATCTCCGTTCCCAGGTTTACATGAAGCCCCCGCTCCCCCTTCCAAAGTTGCGCAGAGAGAATGACTGTATGCCGTGAAAATGGTCAACTTTGTGAAGGGGAGCGGGGGTGTCCCAACGAGTTTTGTCCAAGATTGTCTGAGTTTTAAGTGAGCGATTTACGAGAACAAATTCAATAGAAAAATGGTTAATTTTCCGAGCAGCTGTATTCAGTACACTTTTCAAAGGCTTATAGGCCTGAGGATTTTAGCCAAATGAAAGTATAATTTAAAATTGTTTTCATTTGTTGTTTTGTTTATTTGTTTATACTGATTTATTGTTGGTTGGTGAGATCATAATGGATAGACAGTTTCAGGTATTCGCAGGGAATGCCAGGCAGAAATGTTTACGTTCCGTAACGATGTCTATGGCAGCCATATTCGTTGCATTTTTTTAGCAAATTAAAAGGAGGATGGCAACTCTTCTTAAGTTATAAGACGGAAAACAAAACAATTTCTTTCATGGATAGATCGAAGAGTCTCACTGCTATTGCAAACTAGTAGTAAGAAGGCAAGATTTTAACTGAAAGAGCGCCACGATCTACCATGAAATGTTAAAAGCAGAACTGCAAGCCAAGCTTTTTATTATAACGACGGTAGATCGTTAATTAGGGCTGGTTTTAGACATATTTTGAAGCGAATTTGATGCCTATGACAACATTTTTTCATGTTACATGAAGCTGATGACGTATCTATTATGCCTTCTTTTAGCCGACTCAATTTCTTTACATTTTGCTTTCAAATTTGCTCTCAAAACAAATGGTAGACCGTTTGGTTAACTTAGCCTTCACCCCTGGTCTCGTCGAATTAGTATGTATGGCATATTTTCTGTATAGTTTCAGCTACTCAGATGAAAGTTACTGCGTTATAAAGGTGAAATGAATATACATTCAAGTACTTTTTAACTTATTTCTGGTAAATAACTTTAATATAAAGTAATAGGCAGGATACAGCACGTACTTCTACTGAATGTTCTTTTTATTTGGTACCTGTTCAGACAGTGTGAGCCCAAAATACGTGACTATTGAAAATATCTTCCTGAACGAGAGGACGCTTTGAACTTATTTAGCTACCTTCCCAATGCTTTTAGCTTTAATAGCATTATATTAACAAGAACTTCAATATGGACTCAGAATACGCTGATTATTCTCTGTTACTGTTCTCTTATACCTAAAGAAAAGAAACTAGACCCTTTTGCGAATCAACGCAACGCAAAGAAACACTTTCTACCGTGGGCCGCGAGCAGTTCTAACTTCTCGAATTTCTCAGACAGTCTGAGTTTTAAGTGAGCGATTTACGAGAACAAATTCAATAGAAAAATGGTTAATTTTCCGAGCAGCTGTATACAGTACACTTTTCAGAGGCTTATAGGCCTGAGGATTTTAGCCAAATGAAAGTATAATTTAAAATTGTTTTAATTTGTTGTTTTGTTTATTTGTTTATACTGATTTATTGTTGGTTGGTGAGATCATAATGGATAGACAGTTTCAGGTATTCGCAGGGAATGCCAGGCAGAAATGTTTACGTTCCGTAACGATGTCTATGGCAGCCATATTCGTTGCATTTTTTTAGCAAATTAAAAGGAGGATGGCAACTCTTCTTAAGTTATAAGACGGAAAACAAAACAATTTCTTTCATGGATAGATCGAAGAGTCTCACTGCTATTGCAAACTAGTAGTAAGAAGGCAAGATTTTAACTGAAAGAGCGCCACGATCTACCATGAAATGTTAAAAGCAGAACTGCAAGCCAAGCTTTTTATTATAACGACGGTAGATCGTTAATTAGGGCTGGTTTTAGACATATTTTGAAGCGAATTTGATGCCTATGACAACATTTTTTCATGTTACATGAAGCTGATGACGTATCTATTATGCCTTCTTTTAGCCGACTCAATTTCTTTACATTTTGCTTTCAAATTTGCTCTCAAAACAAATGGTAGACCGTTTGGTTAACTTAGCCTTCACCCCTGGTCTCGTCGAATTAGTATGTATGGCATATTTTCTGTATAGTTTCAGCTACTCAGATGAAAGTTACTGCGTTATAAAGGTGAAATGAATATACATTCAAGTACTTTTTAACTTATTTCTGGTAAATAACTTTAATATAAAGTAATAGGCAGGATACAGCACGTACTTCTACTGAATGTTCTTTTTATTTGGTACCTGTTCAGACAGTGTGAGCCCAAAATACGTGACTATTGAAAATATCTTCCTGAACGAGAGGACGCTTTGAACTTATTTAGCTACCTTCCCAATGCTTTTAGCTTTAATAGCATTATATTAACAAGAACTTCAATATGGACTCAGAATACGCTGATTATTCTCTGTTACTGTTCTCTTATACCTAAAGAAAAGAAACCTACCCTTTTGCGAATCAACGCAACGCAAAGAAACACTTTCTACCGTGGGCCGCGAGCAGTTCTAACTTCTCGAATTTCTCAGACAGTCTGAGTTTTAAGTGAGCGATTTACGAGAACAAATTCAATAGAAAAATAGTTAATTTTCCGAGCAGCTGTATACAGTACACTTTTCAGAGGCTTATAGGCCTGAGGATTTTAGCCAAATGAAAGTATAATTTAAAATTGTTTTAATTTGTTGTTTTGTTTATTTGTTTTTACTGATTTATTGTTGGTTGGTGAGATCATAATGGATAGACAGTTTCAGGTATTCGCAGGGAATGCCAGGCAGAAATGTTTACGTTCCGTAACGATGTCTATGGCAGCCATATTCGTTGCATTTTTTTAGCAAATTAAAAGGAGGATGGCAACTCTTCTTAAGTTATAAGACGGAAAACAAAACAATTTCTTTCATGGATAGATCGAAGAGTCTCACTGCTATTGCAAACTAGTAGTAAGAAGGCAAGATTTTAACTGAAAGAGCGCCACGATCTACCATGAAATGTTAAAAGCAGAACTGCAAGCCAAGCTTTTTATTATAACGACGGTAGATCGTTAATTAGGGCTGGTTTTAGACATATTTTGAAGCGAATTTGATGCCTATGACAACATTTTTTCATGTTACATGAAGCTGATGACGTATCTATTATGCCTTCTTTTAGCCGACTCAATTTCTTTACATTTTGCTTTCAAATTTGCTCTCAAAACAAATGGTAGACCGTTTGGTTAACTTAGCCTTCACCCCTGGTCTCGTCGAATTAGTATGTATGGCATATTATCTGTATAGTTTCAGCTACTCAGATGAAAGTTACTGCGTTATAAAGGTGAAATGAATATACATTCAAGTACTTTTTAACTTATTTCTGGTAAATAACTTTAATATAAAGTAATAGGCAGGATACAGCACGTACTTCTACTGAATGTTCTTTTTATTTGGTACCTGTTCAGACAGTGTGAGCCCAAAATACGTGACTATTGAAAATATCTTCCTGAACGAGAGGACGCTTTGAACTTATTTAGCTACCTTCCCAATGCTTTTAGCTTTAATAGCATTATATTAACAAGAACTTCAATATGGACTCAGAATACGCTGATTATTCTCTGTTACTGTTCTCTTATACCTAAAGAAAAGAAACCTACCCTTTTGCGAATCAACGCAACGCAAAGAAACACTTTCTACCGTGGGCCGCGAGCAGTTCTAACTTCTCGAATTTCTCAGACAATCTTGGACAAAACTGTTGGGACGCTTTGTCATAATATTCTTGAATCTCCGTTCCCAGGTTTACATGAAGCCCCCGCTCCCCCTTCCAAAGTTGCGCAGAGAGAATGACTGTATGCCGTGAAAATGGTCAACTTTGTGAAGGGGAGCGGGGGTGTCCCAACGAGTTTTGTCCAAGATTGTCTGAGTTTTAAGTGAGCGATTTACGAGAACAAATTCAATAGAAAAATGGTTAATTTTCCGAGCAGCTGTATACAGTACACTTTTCAGAGGCTTATAGGCCTGAGGATTTTAGCCAAATGAAAGTATAATTTAAAATTGTTTTAATTTGTTGTTTTGTTTATTTGTTTATACTGATTTATTGTTGGTTGGTGAGATCATAATGGATAGACAGTTTCAGGTATTCGCAGGGAATGCCAGGCAGAAATGTTTACGTTCCGTAACGATGTCTATGGCAGCCATATTCGTTGCATTTTTTTAGCAAATTAAAAGGAGGATGGCAACTCTTCTTAAGTTATAAGACGGAAAACAAAACAATTTCTTTCATGGATAGATCGAAGAGTCTCACTGCTATTGCAAACTAGTAGTAAGAAGGCAAGATTTTAACTGAAAGAGCGCCACGATCTACCATGAAATGTTAAAAGCAGAACTGCAAGCCAAGCTTTTTATTATAACGACGGTAGATCGTTAATTAGGGCTGGTTTTAGACATATTTTGAAGCGAATTTGATGCCTATGACAACATTTTTTCATGTTACATGAAGCTGATGACGTATCTATTATGCCTTCTTTTAGCCGACTCAATTTCTTTACATTTTGCTTTCAAATTTGCTCTCAAAACAAATGGTAGACCGTTTGGTTAACTTAGCCTTCACCCCTGGTCTCGTCGAATTAGTATGTATGGCATATTTTCTGTATAGTTTCAGCTACTCAGATGAAAGTTACTGCGTTATAAAGGTGAAATGAATATACATTCAAGTACTTTTTAACTTATTTCTGGTAAATAACTTTAATATAAAGTAATAGGCAGGATACAGCACGTACTTCTACTGAATGTTCTTTTTATTTGGTACATGTTCAGACAGTGTGAGCCCAAAATACGTGACTATTGAAAATATCTTCCTGAACGAGAGGACGCTTTGAACTTATTTAGCTACCTTCCCAATGCTTTTAGCTTTAATAGCATTATATTAACAAGAACTTCAATATGGACTCAGAATACGCTGATTATTCTCTGTTACTGTTCTCTTATACCTAAAGAAAAGAAACCTACCCTTTTGCGAATCAACGCAACGCAAAGAAACACTTTCTACCGTGGGCCGCGAGCAGTTCTAACTTCTCGAATTTCTCAGACAATCTTGGACAAAACTGTTGGGACGCTTTGTCATAATATTCTTGAATCTCCGTTCCCAGGTTTACATGAAGCCCCCGCTCCCCCTTCCAAAGTTGCGCAGAGAGAATGACTGTATGCCGTGAAAATGGTCAACTTTGTGAAGGGGAGCGGGGGTGTCCCAACGAGTTTTGTCCAAGATTGTAGTAGCAGGGAACTGACGTTCCAACAAAAAAGTTACCTTCAGACTTGAAAGAGAGATCAGAGAGGCGCTTCCTCCGTAACGACGCCGAGATTTTGGGATAATACTTGTGGCACACGGGTGAGGGTATTGTTAATTGGGATGGTGATATTGGACTCATCGGACATTTGTTTGGACAAGTTTAATAATTTGATTGTTTGTGTGTGTGTATTGTCTTCGATCGGAATTAACTGTAGGTGGATGTTTTTCTATTTATCCAGTTGCGATAGGTGGACCTTGGATACTCTTTTGTAACAAAACTTCTGGTTAGTGAACATGATATGAATTCCACTCGTAGCTTTTAATCAACTCGACGTTGTCCTAGTATAAGTCTGGGAGCAAAACCAGAAAACTTTCAGGCAATACATGCCCATGCAGTGCAACATTTGAGTCCCTAGTTATAACTTTTTCACGGTTTAACCCTGTTCAAATGAGTAAATATTCAACCAGTATTTTTTGAGATTAAACCCTTCCAATCTACCTGCGTGGGGCAAGATTTATCTCAACGATCGAGGCAAGTCGACCCCATCTCCGCCCAGCATTACATTATCAATCAGAGAACTATATAAAACAGCACAACACTGTTTCGCAGCTTTATGGGAATATATTTCAGGGGCAGAAGGGCATGGATTTGAGCATATACAAAACAAAAAAGCTGTGCCAAATTTTCCAATGAATCCGCAGGTGAGTTTAAAATAGATTCAATGAAAACGTCAGCTTTGAAATACAAATCTTTGATATGTTAACGAAAAGGGAGCTAAAAATGTGCATTTACTACTACTCTTTCCGACTCTCAAATATAATTTGTGTGCAAAAAGTTTTAATCACTGGAGTACTGTAGTATACATAGCAATACATTCTATTAATAGATTATGTGAAAGATTTAGTACAAATTGATAGGCCACACACAACCCAAAACAATTTTGAAAAACTTCCAACTTTAATCTCTGTATTGTCAAGAGGTATTTTTAATGAGAAGCAAAAAGTCTTTCCCACACATTCGACACATAAGTGTGTTTAGTGTATATACACCTGCCCATTTTTATCCCTCATAAATTTACAAGACATCTTCAAAACTTTTTGCAAGCTGCTGACTTTAAAAATTTTTATACGTTTGACTCATCGTCAGTTTCAGTTGATAAAAAACTGTATTAAACCAGATGCACTTGACTGCAAGTGTTATCCTATGTTCCATGCTGCCATGCAGTGACCTCTCTAAAATGCAAAAACCGGTGACTTAAAATTTCCAAGGGGAGCTTAGCTGTCCTGAATACTTGCCTAGGTTGAGTCACGCAACCTACCAGGGATCACAGGTAGTGATACCTCCAAAAGGAGTATAAGGAGGTTTACTTGCACAAAATTTTCATAAATACTAAAACCAGAACTTTCTACTCACTTTGCGCGTGCACCATGGGTGGTTGCAACCACCCACCAGTCCCCTTTTTCATTTATTGCTGAAGAAAATGCAGGACGTGTATTTTTCATAAGTATAAATTTAATATAATCAAAACCCACTAAACCATGTTCAAGGGACCGTTTTTCATTTTTTCCGGCTAACCCCGTAACCACAGGTGTAGATACACCTTCAATAATCTAATATTATGGTCCTCCGTCAATTGCATACCTGACAGATAGTTCTCCAAACATTAATCCATGTTGGGCAGAAAGAGCGAATTTATTGGTGACGCCCAATAAAACCATAACATGATTTATTGTTCACATTCACACCAGGCGGGAATCATTTAATCGTTTGGGCGAAGTAGCTAACAAAAATTGTCAAATTATGACTTCAGTTTTTGTGATCTGCTAAGTGCTCATGAAATGCCGTTAGGAGATAGTTAAACGCTTCATTCTTCATATCTTTCACAATTCTGTAAAAACAACAGATCCTCCGGGGGCTTACCCGTCCCAATGGAGCACTGTCCTGGGACACCACCGTGGGCCATTGACAAAACCACCTACATGGGGCACTTTGCGTCACTACGCTCTATCCAACAAAGTTCACGCTTTCATGTTGATGTGCCCTCCAGTGAAACGTTGTGCCCCCATTGCCCCCGTGCCCTTGAGCGGCCCCTCTCGAAAGTCTATTGACGCCACTGGTGCCATGGAAATAGTACGTTCAGAACTGTAACTAAAATCTAGAAGCGCACCCAAAGTATAATGGTAAAACTTTGACCTCATGTCTTCATCATTGAAATTACACCTGTTACTTACCCCTGGTCTTCCGGAAAATTTCTGCAACATGGCGACAAAATGGATTAATTCTCAACTTGTCAAATGCCTCTATTAATTTGCTAACATCACGGGGTTGTAAGATGTTTTTTTGTTCAAGCGAAAGCAGTAGATTTTCAGAGGGTGTCTCACTGCCCAGGATGGCATCTGTTTGGTTCCTGGGTATCTTAAAGAAGTTTGCCAGCTTTGTACATTCATCTGTCTTAAGATTTGATTCTAACTTCTCTTTGAAAAGACTGTAAGTGAATATCTCAGCCTGCAATAAAAAAAAATCACAAGATGCAATAAATGTAAAATTTTAGAGCATGTATAGAATTTGGTAATATACCTTTCTCTAGACAGCAATTACAAGGGATTATGGGATATAATTTCGGTACGCGTCGTTTCTGACCACAGTAAAATGCTATTCACAAAGACAATGAGTATCAAACTCTATCCTACGATCCTTTGTAATTACTATTTGGGAAAACGTCTATTGTATTGAACATAAAGGCCAATGCTAAAGAAAATACTTACACTGCCTTCCTTGAAATTTAGAAGTACAGTGAACACGTTTTGTATCCAAAAAGTACCTAGCCTGCAATTTACACCCTCACCTTCTGCACTGTACAGTGCGTACTGTACATCTCACTGGTTGTGCATGACGAAGTAGTATTATACCAACTTCTCCTTAGCATCCACATGAAAAAGCAAAAGATAGCAAGACGCATACCATCAACAGCTTGATCATTTTGAATTCGTACAAGTATGTGGTAAAAAATGAAAGTATATGCCCATCACATAGCAAATATTTTAAATTTCGATTATCATGCTCTGCCTACTTGTCTGTGCGGTACTGCATGGCAGCAGCAGAAGTTATCAAAACTTGCAGTCAAAGGTGTGGCCTCTGCGTCTGCTTTTAAACTTTCATAGTTTAGAAATTGTTGTTATTCAGGGCACTGCATCACTGATGAGCACTAACCAAGACAACAACCTGATATCATAGCAATCTTTGAACTACACAATTGTATATACCAAAGTGAAGGAAGAAAAATAACCTACAGTTATGTAATAATATACCATTAGTACACACACATGCCATCGTGACTGCATTGATTCCTTTTGCCTTCGATTAGAAATCAAAAAGAATTGGGCCAAGAACAGAACCCTGTGGTACTCCACTTGTGACTCCTTTCCAAATGAAAAATTACCATAAACAACAACTCTCTGAGATCTACCTTGAAGCCCACAATTGACCCAGTCAGCACATTTACTCTGGATACCTTAGGATCTACTGATGCAGTTGGATTCATAAGTCTACCTATTGGAACTTTATCAAATGATTTTTTAAAATCAAGGTAACAGACATCAAGACTGTGACCAGAATCAAGAGAAAAAGAGAAATCTTCAAGAAAGCTCAGTAAATTAGTAACACAAGATCTATAAGGCAGGGAACCATGTTCATACAGAATCATTAAACTATAAGCCTATCTGAAAGGTACTTAAACACCCAACCCTTGACCACAGACTCCATGACTTTACACACTACACTGGTCAAAGTAACAGGACTGTAATTGCAATGCAAGCTGCGATCCCCTTCTTCAAAAAAGGAGCAACATTTGCAATGCGCCAGACAGCAGGAACGAAGCTTGAATCCAGATATTTATGAAAAATAATGAACAGAGGAACTGACAAAATCTCAGAGCAGTCATGCAGAATGGCATCATGGACAGAAACAAAATAATGTATCAACAAATTGACCCTAACCTGATGGTCTAACCTAAGAGAGGCCCAACACCCTCTTTAACTCTCTGCGTAGACCTGACATGAGCATGAAATTATTAAGGACTTCTCTAACCTCCAGTCTTACTATTCCTGTAGCGACGCCAACTTTCACACTTTTCCCGAGCTGCTCTAAGGACCTCCCTAGAAACCCACACTGGCTTACGGTTACGAAAAGCCTCTTAAGCGGAATACACGACTTAGTGGTATCAACAACGTCACGCAAAACACTCCAGGCTTCAGCAGAACCTGAGTGAGACAAACGAGCAGACCAGTCCATGGAAAGGTTCTCTTTTACCGTGTAAAATTAGACTTACTAAAATGTAGAACAAGCTTATCAAAACTTAATATGAACCATTTACATATCAAGTGTGAGGTACAACAAAGTTTTCCTGCTTGAGATATCATGTTTACAAGATTTTAACCTTTTGACCTGGGATGACCTCAGATGAAATTTCCCTTGCTTGAAATTTCATATTAACAAGATTTTGACCTTTTGACCTGTCATTACCTTCCACCTCAGAAAAACAATGAAGACCATCTATTCAATGTGGGATATCTACATGTCGAGTATGAGATCCCTTAAAGTGGCCCTCCATGAGATAAAGTGTTTACAAGGCTTCAGCACTTGACCTGAGATGACCCCAAATGACCTTCGACTTCCACTGAAATCAACAACATTTTTCAGTCCACCTTTCTTTGCTATGCACTTACACAGTAAAGTCAATACAGTTTCCTATGCCTCCTTGCTAAATTTTGCCATCAAATATCACCTTCAAATTTTCAAAATTCACCATTCACTGATAAAACAATCTCAAAATCCTGGTTATTTAGTCTATTTGAATTCAGGATATCTAAATTAGATCTATAGACCCCCTCCTGAATTTTCAAGAATTAAAACAAAATCACAAGTTTTCTATTTTTCCTAAATGGGCCTATATGTAATTTACACAGTAAAAAGCATCCACTTTTAATTGTCACATAAATTTGAATTTTAGCCTTAAGAATTCCATTTTTATCTCTGTAATTCTTCATCCTTCAACCCATACACTATCACATCCTTGTTATTTGATCTATGGACAATTTCAAGCAACCATTTTGTAACATTTATCTGCCTTCTGAATTTTTAATAATCACAACAAAGTTGGTACTTATCCCAACTTTCGTTCAACAGTCAACTTTACAATGCATTTAGACAGTTAAGTCAATACAGTTTCTGATGCCCTGTTCCTAAATTTTGCCAATAAAAATCACCTTCGAATTCAGGGCCTTAGTCTGTGAGGGAGGGGGGCTACTGCCTCCCTGAGATTTCCAAACGTAAATAAAAGTTGGCCTACTTGAGAAAATATACAAAACTGGTGAAAATTTTACTGTCCAAATTATGATTTCAAGCCCCCAAACCTGGAAAATTGCATTTAAGGGTTCTTTTCTCCAAAACAATTCCCGGTGGGATCCAAGACCCTCGTCACTGACACATGTTTATGTGGGTTTCCATACCTGACAAATAAACCATCTTCCTCCTTCAAAAGGCACCTCTTTAATATGCCACCATATACACTGGCTGAAGATAGAATAGCCAATGATTACCTTTAATTATTAGCTAAAGTCAATGACTTTTAATTTAAGGGCATAAGCAGCCACTGCAAAGTTATTTTGCAAACAACAGCTAAATCTCACAAATATCCCCTAGTTTACTTCAATTATCTTTCATGATATGTTAGAACATATATATTGCATATTCAGGGTAAACCAAGGAGTTAGTCTATACGTAAATTTCTCAACTGATGCAGTGAGAAACATATTGTAACATGATTTTCCAGAGTCATTTATGAAACAGGATGCCAGGGTACACTAATCCAAATTGGGGTGACTGCATTTCCCCTTTAAATAAAATCTAACTTTCCTTCTTGAAATCTAAATTTGTTTCTAAAGCATTAAATTTAAAAGTAGAAAATGCTTAGATGCAACTTTTATTGTCTAAAATGTGTCATTTCCCCCTGGCGTTTTCTTGCAAGGCCTACGCTATATAGGGCTAAACTCCAACTAATGGTGGCTGCCCCAGTGTTGCACTAAGAGCGCTAGGGGAAGCCTCCACCTGGTATCAGCCTTATAGGGGTGCCATGCATGACACAACCGAAGAAATTATTAAATAATTAGAAGTTTGGATCATATTATGAGTTCAAAGCTTCACCAAAGATAACACCATTTTGGATCTAGGATAGCTTAGAACAAGAAAAATTTTCTCAAAGAGTAGAGGTGTAAACCCTCCCCTTTGACAATATCCCCTTCACGTACACCCTAACACAATCAATAATAAGGATTCCTAAACATATAATCATGTCAAAGCTTTACGAAGCTTTAGAAAGATGGCACTATTTTGCCTCCAAGACACCTCACAAGAAAAAAATTTCTCAAAGAGTATAAGACGTCATCCCCTCCTCTTAGACAGCAGCTCCTGCCTTCCGCGCAGCCATAAAATATGAATAATATCACTAAATAGTAACAATTTATAAAAATATAATCCGTTCAAAGCTTTGACACGATAGATTGAACCTAAGTCGAACCTTACATGTTCCCCTCCCCTCATCCCCCATTCGCGATGGTACCTAGAACATGTGAAAAAGGAAGGGTCCGCCTGGGTGTTAACTATCTGTTGGCAAACTTCTTGTTGCTCCGCTTAGATAGTGTCTTGAACTGCCCCCGCCCCCCAGAGATTTCGCCCAAGCTTCGGCCCTGGTAAGGTTTCTTGGATACAAAATGGTGCTATCTTTGACAAAGCTTTGAACTGATTATATTTTAGACATCCTTATTACTAGGGGTTTGTTGGCTGTGCCATGGTATGGTGTAATATGCCACAGCCGAAAACGTGGTGGGCCCTCCCTTACACCCAGCCAAAAAGAAAATTACAAGCACTAAAAGTGAGAATTTGTAAACATGTGACCAGTTCAAAGCTTTCCCAAAAAATAACACCATTTTGCGTCTTAGCCATCTTATATACCCCAATATTTCTCAATGATTATCACCGCGATTCTTACACCACCCCCCCCCCCCATAAAAAACTATGTAATGAAATTTGTTAACATCTAGTTAGTCCAAAGCTTTGTCAAAGACATCCCAAGTTTGCACCAAAGCGACCTTTCATTAATGTAATAAACTCCATTTAGACTTCTCCTGTTAGATTCTTCACACCACCCCCTTATGACGGCAATGGGTGACAAATAAAGGATCCGCCTGGGTACCAACTATCCTAGGTACACCACTAGACGATGTCATGAACTCCCCCAAGGATTTCGCCCAGGTTACAGCCCTGGAATTTCATAATTCATTTCCCTCTAACAAAACCATAACAAACTTTTAATTATTTAGACTGTCCTGAATTTTGCAATACCTTAATTACAAGTATTGACTCTCTTCTGACATCTGGATCAAAAATAAAACAGGTCTTTCTCACCAAACCTACCTTTTACTCCTAACATACTGTACACAGTATATTGTATAGGCCTATAACAATAGCTATACTTACCATATCATACTCCTTCACTTCCCCTGTCCTGTGGTTTCCCGTTATCATTCTGTGACCTCTGTCAGATATTCTAATTCTAATGACACCAAATTCAACCTCAGCAATGAGAAAACTACACTTATTTTCACTTAACAGAGAATAAAATACAATTACATCTATCCCCTTACTTTCGCCTTCCTGTGTCTGCGACCATGCTACTGCTATTACATTTAACGTAATGTTCAATGCGAGGCTTTCCACAAACCACTTTACAGCACCTGAAGGTTTTGTCAATTGAGACAAAATTCTTCCATTTTTTTCTTCGACTACCAGCGCTTTTTCGTTACTTCCTTCCTTACCGTCACCTACACAGACAAATATTCTGTCGTCTACAGCCGCCACATCGCCAGGCCAGTAGCCATCTTGAATACCTTGTAAGCTGATTGATTTGATTTCATTTAAGTCTATCACATCATAGATAGTGATTTTATTTGATTTATTCCTGAAACCGATAAATATTTCTGTTTCTCTGACAGACAGACAGTTAATCTCACCAAATAAGTCGCCATGTTTTACTAATTTTATTTTACGACATTTTATGACTCGATCTTGGATTATATCAATGACTTCTAATTTATCACCAAGACCAGATAATATAATGGTACCACTACCAGGATAAAATGAAACCAGTCTTCCATAGTATTCGTAAGCTTCATCTTCAAATACATCAAATTCCTTTGAATAAATTATTTTTGGTTTATCTCTAGAATTAGAATGTCTGACATTAGTGTACACGTCTATGCATGTTCGGTATGTGTTCTCGTTGCCACCAGTTACAGCGATATTTCCATTCAAACTGAGAGATAGATCCCACAGTCGCCAGCCATCTTGTTTCGTGAATCTACTGTGCTGAATGCAGTAGCAGCTGTTTATCAAACAGAAAAGGAAGAAATTTAGGTCATGTACCGCTGTGTGTATCCATGGCAAAGAAGAAAGTCAGATAGGTCAACAGTGGCGTAGCCAGGTTTTTTGTCAGGGGAGGGGGCAAGAGCACCAAGATTTCACCCAATTAGTGATCTGCTTCCTAATAATCAGTGTTCTCCGCAGGTCCAAATTTTGTCTGGGTGCTTTCCTCTGACCTGGCTGATGTGACTGATCGCCGTCCTGGGGGAGGGATCTAAGGGGAGGGGGCGTCACCCTCCCGTTTGGAAAATTTTTGCTCATGTAAGGTGGGTTAGATGCAAAATGGTGCCACATTTGGTGCTAAATGTAAATTGAATACATCACCAAGAATTCCTATTTTTTAGGAAGCTTTTTTTTTATCTTGCTTGTCTTGGTGAATTTTTCTTGAGTCCTACTGGTAGTTCAGAATCACAATGCGTGAATTACAGCAATTAAGTGAACCCTGGTACACCTTTCCCTTCATCAGTTCACCACAATCAGTCCAAATTTTACGAGGACCTGTCCTAGTATCAGAGTATAGCACTTGGCCACTGACCCATTCTAACAAACTGCATATGGGTATTTCCATAAACTAGGGGTCCAATAGCATTTTTACTGACTTTGCCAAAATAATGTTAAACTTCAAAGACAGGGAATACAACAAACCAGTGCTTCAGGTATTTTAGTATACCTTACCAACATGGCTATCTTACGATATATAAACTGAATATTCAATGTGTAATATTTCCTAGAAAATAGACTACTTACAGTAGCTTTCGTGTCCCCCTGATTTTGGGGTAATGGCTGTGGCATACAAACATACAAATTTGATTTATCTGAAAAGCTTATTTACGATTGATTGAATTACTTTGCTCATTTATCATGGTAAGGATATCACTAATAGTCAACATTTCCGAAATATCAGTAATATTGCTTCACCCAATTTTCCAAACGAGGTGATAGAAAACAACCTGACCAACATAACTCTTAGGTGTCCCCCTAGTTATGTTAGTTTCTTGAAGTACTTTTCATCATTTGAATAAATGTGTTCATTCTCAGGTGGCAGAAGTTTTCTTGGCATAAGAATAAGGTCAAACTCTTTTAGACAGTAGCACATCTTGAAAGCCAAAATCAAAACAAACATTGTTTAAGACATAATTCATAATCGACAGACTTTTGGTGTCCCCCTCAGTGAGTTATGATGGTAAAATGTGATGCCTCACCATTTGCACAAAATGCTTAATTTTTGGGTGAATTAAATTCAATGAAAAGAAGGTCTCAGAATGTTACCAGAAAACATAATCGCATATCTTTTGAACCAACTATTCTATCGTGATGAAGATTTGAATTTTTTGGTGTCCCCCATGCCGTCAAAGTTATGTTGGTCGTGACCAACGAAAGTTCAATGAAACTGGAGCTTTTGATTGTATCTTACTACTGCAGATGGTGGTTTTTATTTTATTTGAAAGTTTCCAGGTCAACTCAACCTTTAAAAATTTAACTGGCACTGTGCATGTTAGGCGTAATGGGGACACCAATTCTTGGTGTCCCCGTTACAAGCGGGTCTAAAATGGACTGAAATATCTTGCAAATATCACACATGTCCATAAAGTGATGAAACAGAAGATACTAAATGACAAGTCCAACAGTCTAAGGGTGTCAAAGAGGAAAATTTGAATACTTAGAAATTATTTGCTGGTTAAAACCAGTCAATATTGTACAAAATATGTAAAAGTGTAGACCTTTTGACACCTGAAAATGTTGAGAAAAATGAAACTGAGTTGTTTTTAAGTTTTGGAGAATTCTTTCAAACTGGTTCCGTGTTCTTGTCACAAGGGGTCCTAAATCACACTCAGCTATGAATTTTCAACCATTTAGGATTTTCTTCATTCTTTTAAGAGGAGCTTAAAGACTGCTTTGGTGTCCCCGTTATGTTGGTCAATTTTCTGGCATGTGTATCTTCAGATGAGTCCCCTTATGCATACATAGTGTTGCATGAAAAAATATTTGTATATTTTATAACTGCTGATAATACTCTTTTATGAGTATAAATTTCAATCAGTTAAAATGATCTTTAAATTTTGACCTCATGTCACATTATTGGACCCCTAGTTTATGGAAATACCCATATACCACAACGCTGCTGCTTTAATTATCAAGAAACATTGGAAGTATACAGTAAAAGGACAGAGGTCCAGTGATCCCATGCTGTATAAAACAGGTAGTAAAACATAACTAGTACAACTATAAGCATGGTGTCATCATTCCATCTCTGAAAACCTTAATGAGGACTGGTTGTGCCAGTGTGGCATATACTTTTAAATAAGTAAAGTGTACTGATTGAGAAATTTAAAATTTTACCAGATCATGAGCAAATTTTACCATATCTTCACTTTCAAAATTTCCCCCAAGATTTTTCCAGAGGGGGCAACTCGCTCCCTGTCCCCCCTGGCTACGCCACTGTAGGTCAAGGAAATTAGGCCATTTACGGAGGTTACAGCCCACGAGGTCGAAGGTCCACTAGACCGAAAATGAAACAGGGTCAGCGAGACCGAGAATGAAATAGGGTTCGCCAGACAAAAGGTACGCGAGACCGAATATGAAATAGGGTTTACGAGACCGAAGGTCCGAGAGGCTGAAATGAAAAACTATTAGGAATATACATACATGCACAGTTGTGTAACCAGGAATTAACTGAAGGGGCCGTGACTTTGTGAACGATGCTCCGGAACTTTTTTCCTTTACGATCTCGAGGACCTTTTCTCATTTTCGGTCTCCCGGACCTTCGGTCTGGTGAACCCCTTTTTCGGCCTCGCGGACCTCGGTCTCGTGCACCTTCGGTCTCGTGGGATGCCCCCTTTACGGAGACTTCGAAATGACAAACATAGGGAAAGTAATGATGAAACCAGAATAAATTACAGATAAACGAAGGTTGTTTGTGTCAGGAATCCATGTCAGCAAAGAGCCCTACCGGCTAAACAACAGTATAGTGTGGCAAATTATGAAGGAATGATTATCGAGTCTTGTTTTGGGGTGTGCTTTTAAACGTTGGAGGGTAAATAGCTCAACAGTTCTCTATTTTAATTGAAAAAATAGACTGATGTGTATTGAAACCTAAAGTAGCCTAGGCCTTGTTACAAGTTAATGCATGGGGATGTAGGGGATACTTTGTGGGAAAGTAGATTATAATTTATGAAGTAAATACTGTTACAAGTTAATGCATGGGGGTATTGGGAAATTATGAGGGAAATGGGTGCAATGTTTCAAACAATACTAAAATGTTTACTACGCATGCGGTCCAAGAATGGGACAAATACAAACGGTTCCATGAAGTATTAACTCCATGGAAACATTAATTATACTACCCCTTTAAATGGATTGGATTGATGAGTTTTAAATGAAAAGAATGTAGGTAGCAGACTTTTCAGGCACAGTTTTCTCCCTTAGAGTAATTTTAAAATAGAATAATACAAAATTATTATACTTTTGTATTAATGAAAAAAGATCACACGACATTTGCCTGCGATTTTAACACTGTTTTTTATTTAAATTAAAATACTAGGCAGTCAAAAGTCACTATATTAATGAATATGTAAGACCAAATTAAGAAACAGATCATGACATGAATTGTATCTTTAGCCTTACATTGATTTTTCTAGAGTTTCCATTGTTTTTATGTAAGCATATAAACGTAAGTTTTTTTCATGAGTGCAATTAATTAATGTAGGTTCTTCCAGAAACTAGGACAGTAAGACCTTACGCTCTAAAGTTACAATCTGTGGTGAAAAATTGGTTGTACTGACAGGATTTTCTTCTGATACACATGAAACTGATTCTATATGACAAATAGTATACTATGAATCCCATGTTCAAAACTAATCAACCCCTTTTCAAGGGAGGGTAGGGTCGGGGACTCAGCTGCTCTTATGGACAACTGTTTTCATTTTATGTAACTATATCAATTTATCCTACATCATCACCTATGATCAAGTTGCAAACTGTTTTCATGATTTCTGGAACAATTTAAAAATACCTTATGGAGAAAATATCATTATAAGTTTACCAATAAACCAAAACAATTCAATTAAATCTTCATACACTTTTTACTTTTCTGAAACATGGTCCAATTTGCAAAATGCCCCTGCATTTTATTCTGTGCTGTAAATGAGATTATTAGTAACGGACTAACAATTGACAAGAGACACAGACCCGTTGTTCATTTATACGACCTTAATAGCTTGATTCTTTGTCTTTAAAATGTTTAACTTCCTTATGGTAATCTGAATTATTTTGAACACTTCGATTCATGTGGAATATTAATCAGAACAAAAGTGAGGTTATTAAATACTTCTATAAATAACTTCTTGCAGTACAAATCAAATTATGAGTGTTCAAGACTTGTGTTAGTGTTCCTTTCAATCAGTCTGCATATAAACCACTTAGTGTTTGAGTTTCTGGTTGGTAATCATGGTCAAATTTAGCTTCCAGGAACGGACACAGGACGTTTTAGATTCTCAGTGGTTGTAATCAAAGTCCTCGATACCAGGTATAAGCATGAGACGCAGTGTTATTAGATTCTCATCTCTGCCCTCTGCAAGAAAAACCTGGAAGAAAGTTAAAGAGTATCATTGGCAATATAACTTTAAGGTGTCCCGGCAGTGGGCACATATAAGATGTGTGGGTGGGTGAGTGGATGGGTGGGCGGGGGTATTCTGAGATAGTGCCCTCATTATCTTTAATATATTACCTTATCCCTCCCTAACTACTTCACTGCTTTTCCGTCTGTGGATAGCTACAAACATGCTGATATTTTTGTATCCATAAAATTACCCAAGTTTCCAAGTCAAGCTTAAATTCTTAAGTTGGAGTGACAGAAAAATACCACAACTTGTCTCTTTGGTATATTTAGATTTGTAGTAAGCATTCACAGTGTGACAAATGTCTCAGTTTGAATCAATAATTTACCAAATGTACCAGATAAGTAATTTTACACATACCTATTACATTTTTACTCACACCTACAGCATCATATAATGCTAAAAATATGAGAACAATCCACAGTCCCCGTGGGAGGGGGGAGTAAATCCCCACAACACTTCCCGAATCACCCTCACTGAGCAACTGAACATGAAACTAAACAGGAGATCAAATATACTGCTTGGTTATTTGTAGCTCCCATGGTTCTACGCCTACCCCGTTGAAATTCTCTTTCTACATCATTTGACTATGTAAATGTTACACAAAATTACAGAATCTATTCCGAAATTATACTCTGGAAGATACCTATGTTTCAGGATCATCTGTTCCATGTTCTTGACCAAAACAGTCAGATAAATTTAGTACAAGTTACGAAGTTACTCTTTTTCGTTAAGTCTAAGAATGTTTGACATATTGCAACAAGTTTTTGGATGAAAACATAAAGATTTGGGGACTTTAAAGAAAATTTGAAACATCGGGATCATTGAAGAAGCTGTTCGTCTTGAGAGCCAAACCAAGAAACTCATCGAAGAATGAGTGAAGAGAGGATGGCATTCCCATTAGGACTCCACAAAGAACTGGGAAATGGGGAATAGACAGCCTTCTCTAACAAGGGTTAACATCCCAAAGCCCCCCTCCCAACTTGAAGCCACCCTGGTGCTGAACGACATCCTGGAATAATATCATCACACTGATTATGATGTCTGATAACTAACAAAATACATCCGAGAGCTTAAAGAACATTTTCAAAATAAAAATTAATATGAGCTATTTGTTGACCTTTAAAAAATGCAATTTGGTTTCTTTGAAGTTTAAAATGCAATTGGGGTACCCTTTTCCTCTTATCTACTATCTATTAGCTTGGAGCAGCCAATGTACTGATAAATGAATGACTTTCCGTAAGACTGACTGAAGTTATCTGGACGACTAGCTTGCTCTTATAGTGAGACTACTTCAAGCTATAAACATCTAGCAGCAATGGAAGGTGAAATATAAATCAATATATACTGTGTCGCAATTGCCAGGAATTGTACTGGTTTATCTTCCTTTTGCAATAGTTTTGTTTATGGATTAAAGGTACAGTAGTTTACTGACAAAATAGTGCTACCTTTAGCAAAACTTTGAAATCTCAGAAAATCGAAAAAGGACCATTCAAAGACCTCTCTTCAATAAACATTTCGGGCAGGGGTAGAAACAAACCATCAGAAAGGCGGGTGGAGGTCAGCTTCCACACCTGGCCTGTGAAAAATGTTAAAGTAAAGGGGATATTCCATCACCCTAAACCAGGGCAACTCCCTGCTCAAACATATTTAGCAATAGCCCCATAAATCTAAATAGAGTTGATGACTACACTTTGACATGCATTCAAACAGTATGGCTCCACTGTGGATGGTCTACGATGACTTGTACATTCAGTTGTGTTCCCAGTTAAACTCACACACAGTCGCATGACCCTATGGCCTCGAGTAATTGAAACTCAGTACAGGTTAGTGTACACTGGCTCTGTACTGGAGGTTTACTACAAGACAGGTGTGTTTGCGTAAACTGGAGGAGGAGCTAGAATATCGGAATATAGCGCTCCTCTGTTTACAGCCACTAGGTTGGTTTGCTTAACTGTGTGAAGTAGCCACTTGATTGGCAAAAATTCCGATTTTCTCTCACAAGCGTTCTTAAAATAAATCGGAGGGGGGGGGGGTCAGATTTTAAAAGAAAACTGTCCTCTTCTATGTATGTAATTTTACAATATTTAGAAGTGCTCTACAGTAGGCACCTTTTACAAAAAGAAAAAAAAATTGAGTGAAATTTAAAGGTTTTTAAGAAAATGGCATATTTACCATACTAATCAGTACTTACACTTTTATGACTTTCGTTTTCTGGATCAGAATTTTATGGGGTAAGTTGATCTAGAAAGATGACCTTGTAAACTTTTGTTGGTATAGATTTCGTTCTGACTTATAGCTAGCGAGGAACTTTCAGATATTTTTTCGATAAAGAAAAAAATATCAGTCTTTCACCCTTTTATTTCCTTTGCTGTGATATAGCTACCACGCGGCTATAATTCCCGTGCTGTGTGAAACGGTGAGCCAGGCAATATGAGACAGGAATTTTTAATTACGATTTTTTCTTTTTGATGAGTTATGATTCTAATACTTATCCAACAAGAGGAGTATACTAAAATATTAAAATTACAAGGAATTTGATTGTGCTTTAAGGTATAAACATGCAATTTAAAAACAACGGGCCATGTTTGGTATCGTCCAAGCGTTTGGAATTGGAATATTCCATTATAACGTCAGGAAATGCAAATATTCTGAGCAACGAGGTGACCGAAAACTTAATGTCCAGCTAATAAATGTAAACGGTAGGTAATATTTTGGTTTAATATATTCAAAAGTTTATGTTTCTCTCCAAAGTCTGCTTAGTTCAGGCACAGAAAGTGTGACCACTAAGTTTCAATGTCTAATTTAAGTCCGCTACAATATGGGTCACTCAAGAGAGCTTACGTTCAGCGAGTATGAGTCATCACTAACAGCAATTAGGTGGTCGAGGAGCTCTGCCCATTGGAAGAGAGAGGAGAGTTTTGAGCCTGTATGTTCTCATATGGAGTATGCTTAGTAGAGAGAAATATTTACTGCCTGGGCTGAGATTAGAGAGCCTTTATTATCAAAGAGAAAATGTCACAAAAAAAGAAAAACGCAAACCCATGCTGAATGAAATCTCTTCATGTACGTGTATCCTTTTTAGTTTCCTGAAAGTTGAAGGCTAGTCAGAAATAAGGGTAATCAGAATAACAGAGTCCAATCACCAGATGACAGATTACATTGACACATTCCACAGAAGCCTTGTTGTTGATTTACATCCTGGGCACGGCCTAGTAAAAACTGTTGTGCTCCCTCACTTACCTGTTTCAAAGGATGAAAGGAAACAAAATAATATTAAAACACATTCCAATATTTCTTTGATAGTCACACATTTCAGTGATTTAAAAAAGTAATACAAGCTTTTTACATCCTCAAAAGCACCATCACAATGCATTACAAGCCCTACAATCTCCCCAGACAGTTAAAACCCTTCAAAGTTCTAGCCTGTTCTCTAATTTATACAAAAACAGTACTTTAGTACACCTCCCAGACAATGCTAAAGTTTTATAGGCTGCACTGAGTTAAACTTGCTCAAGGTTATCTCAGTACATTACTTTGTGTGAGCTTAATTGAGAACACAACTGACTGTTCCTGTCATCCTTAATTAACTAACCACAGTGAGGTAATTGTTCATCTTAATGTCAATCAAAGTGCATTATGAACCAATTATTTTTAGAGATATGGGGGTGTTCTTAAATATTATTTGTAGGATACAACAGTGCAAGTAGATCGTAACAGTGCAATTTGTGTTAGAGTATTATAGCCTTTGCTTTTTCATGTCAATGTAATACCACGGAGCTGTTACGGAAGGAGATAAAACACTCACCTCTCCTTTGAAACTATCAGGCTTGCCAACAATAAGCTCCTAGTTGTTGTGCTCTTGAGAATTTTGGACCACTTAAAAGGGATAAGAAAGTGACAACAATAGTTCTTATCGTCTGCTAGATCTCGTACACTTGTTGGCATGATTTCACCTATTGCTATAATATTGCCAGTCGTCAAAGAAAACAGAAAATATTCTATTATTGTACGCCAGTGCTCACGTTTTTGATGGGTTCAGCAGAGCTTCAATTAAATTATAGAAGACGGTCACATATTTCGCTGTTTCAGAAACAATGCGGAATCTATTCAAAGTTCATATGCAAAAGATAGACTTAACATTCGTTGCTAAAAAGAGATGTTACTAACCAATGGAGGAAAGTAGAATAAATCAAGGTATCTGATAACTTAAAAGTGCATGTACAGTCGTTCAGAATAAAAGACTGACGAAGGTTCCACACTTGTCGGCATTGCAGATGACTTCAAAGCATTGTCACTTTCACGTCTTTGTTTGAGGATTACGTTAGTATGAAAGGATCAAACTCTCATTAGGAGGGTTCAATAAAAGAAACTTAGCAGAGGAACTAAAGGACCTGTCAATCAAAGTCTTTTCCCATAAAAAAGATTAAAGTACTCTCAATACACATTGTCTGATAGATGAAATTGGATGAGGTGCTTTATCTCCTTCCGTAACAGCTCCCTGGTTTTACTTGCAATCTAGGGGGAAGCTAGTTGTAGTGATTTCCATTTACCTTTGCAGATCGGCCAGACAACTTGATTGGCATATGGAAGGGGATTTTGAGCACGTGTGGAATGGAGACCACCTTAACCTTCTGACCAGGCTAAGTTGCATCAAGCTTCAACAGTTTATTTAAAAAATTAAATCTCCAAATTAGTGACCCCGACGTGATCCTCCTGTGCCTCTCTTGTTTTCCACTAATGTTACTCAATCAAACATTTTGGTACATCAAACCGTTTGCATCGTACATTTGACTTTCGGACTCTACTTTTATTCTATAATCGATTGCTTCGTTGTACTTGCAATCTATAGCTTTAGCGCCCTCACTTTCAGATGTACCTTTCCTCTGCGTTCCGCCAGCTTGCATTTCAGCGCCGCATAGATTATATTAATTAGGTCTGTATTGTACAGCTAGCTGCTAAAAAGCGCACAAACGGCTCACGTACTCGTAACTTGCGCTGTAGACTGCAAATTACACTACACCTGGTTGCAGCACTGGGTCATCCTAAGCAGAGACCTATAGTCTCTCAAGTCTCAACAGCAACCAATCATTTGGAAACATTTCTTGGAGGAGCAGACGGAAGACAAACAGGTACCGCTGGGTACTTAGCATTGCAGCCAACATTTTAAGTACCGTTATCATTCTTACTTCGGCCTCATATTTTATCGTAGCGCGTTCAATTGTATTGTTCAGCCCCGCAAGGTGCACGTTAATAACAGTTAAGTCATCGCTGTATCCAAGCCTAGCTTACGTACACTAAAAGTGTAACTAACTGTATTGTCATCTACTATGTAGCCAGTTATTAGCATACCTATACCTAAGCCTAGCCCTGTAGCGTCACAGATTGCAGTATTCTGGTAGGCATGTTACCTCAACGGATGCCGCCCTCACAAATGCCACGGTCGGCTGTGCCGGCAGTGCAACCTCGGGCGATTCATCGCTGGCGGCGTATTATAACAACCTGAGCAACAAACTTACTGGCGGCTTCTCAACTCACTGGCAGAGCGGGATTTACATTCGATTGCCTCAATTCAACAGCCTACTACGACTTAACCGATAGTGCCGGCTGACTCACTAGCTCTCGCCATTGCGGTCTTCAGCTGGTGTAGACTTAGGTGTTACTATAAAGTAGTATTTATTAGATGGCATTCAGTCTATACAGCCATCTACCTTCAACCATCATCATACATATCCTAGCACATGTGCATACCAAGTCGACCATAACTGCATGACCACCGGTACCATTTCCATTTACCTTCGCAGATCGGTAGGGGAACTTGATTGACACATAATGGGGGATGTTGAGCACGCGTGGATTGGAGACCACCTTGACCTTCTGACTAGGCTAATTTACATCAAGCTTCAGCAGTTTATTGATCAAAAATATAATTCTCCAAAGTATTCAGTTGCACTGAGAATCTCTGAAATATGAAAGAATGGAAAAGTGAACTGCAATCCTTATACATTTGATTCTACAGTAATCCCAAGTAATTACTTTATTAATGCTGGCTACAGTGTAACCAATATTTGTGATGCACAATCTACAGTACTCTCGTATCAATTCGAATTAATCGCTTACCAACAAAATATGATTACTGTATTACAGTACAGTACGTGCACCAAACTTTGACATTCAGGTTATTCTCTGTCAAATCAACATATGGGTCAGTTTAATAGACATCGACTTGGATTTTGCTCGCGTTTTTTCAGCATACCTGCAATTATTGAAAAAAACACACATCTACAATTGCCTAATAGGCCCAAACTCTAACCATTAGTCAACTTGTGTAAAATGGCACACCCCTCAGTACCAAACTGATGAACAGTATGCGATTTTGACGGAATGTGAGTCACAAAACTGACTGACAAAACTTATGTCTGCACATGAGGAGCAATGCTGAATGTTGACATCTTTGAACAAAGAGTTCACAAATGACCCACAGTGACTCGCTCCTTGGTCAGCAAAGTGACTGACATATGAGGTAACATGACTCACACCTTCGTCACTCTAGTGACTGGCAATATTGGCACAATGACAGACATGTGAGTCACACTGTCATTGGTCAATGACCCACATTTGACTGACCATACCCGGGGATACTAGGATGGCGTCATTCAATTAATAAGTGCGTAACTGATGAACCATAGGCTTCTACCACGTTTCTCAGGCTGGTTGCTTTGCGTCCAGGTCAGTCATATGAACTTGAAGCTGAAAAGAAGACTATCACTTTTCATACATACAATATTTTGTGAGATATCTTTGCCCCAAAAAGCTATAGCCTAGGTTTTAATATGCTTTCATGAACAGCCTAGTGTTAAGTCTAGACTAGGCTAGGTCCAATCGAGGAGTACCAAACATGGTCCAGGAGGGAAAGTTACAACCATTTTCTATCCCGTTTTCGAGTTGAGCTTAGACCTTGACGTACAGTCCATCTCCCATAAACTTAAAAAATATTTTAGCATAGGATTAACTTAGGTCTAGCTTGTAACTTAATGCCTGAGTTAACCTTTAGGCCAATTTGATTGAAATTTCATGACGAGGCAGGCCTATACAGCCCCTGTTCCCCCAAAGTCATAAACCTTGTCCAAGCTAGGCCTATACGTACACAGAGTGGTACTATGTTTTAGTAGATCTCTTATCTTCTTAATAAGCTCTGCTGCAGGGTGAACAACCAGTATAGGCCTAGGCCCACAGGTTTGGGCCTACTGAAGACTAAGTTAAGTTAGACTAGCCTAGGCCTAGCCTAGGTCCAACATAGTTTAACTGTTACAGTCTCAGCTAAGCTAACTTAGTAAGGGTCGGCTCTAATTCAGAATCAGAACCAAAATCATTTAATCCACCACACCTTCCCCTTCATTTCTTCTACCAACGTATATTTTAGATTGACGGGTGGTTGTATGCTTAATTCGTTCTGGCGAAAAGACGCAAGTCAACGCTCCCTGCATTAAACATTTACTATACATTTTCTTAAGTTTCGGAAACAGAGGGTTAAGGTGGGTGGTGACTTCTCGGATTGGACTGATGTTATCTCTGGTGTTCCCCAGGGCAGGGTCTTGGGTTTCCTGATATTTTTAGTCTACATTAATGATTTGCCCAATAATATCTCTTCTAAAGTAAAACATTTTGCTGACGATCGTGTCATTAACAGACAAATAAGGAATACCTTAGACCAGGTACAATGACAAACCTATACACCCTTTTTGAACGGCAGAGTAATTGGCAAATGCACTTTAACACCAAGAAATGCTTTTCAATGAGGATTGCTCCCTCGAGGAATCCTAAGCTTTATCACTACTCTCTAGGTTAATGAAGTCCTGGAATCTACTGTCATACTTACCTAGGAGTTGACTTCTTTAACACCCTTACCTGGAACAATGATATTAACCATATCACCTCGTCGGCAAAATAGCAAATAGGTCCTTGGGGCTTTTTTTAAATGAATCTATACTTCTGCCCAGGAGTATTAAGCCAGTGCCTATCTTACACTCGTTCTTAATTTAGTTGAGTATTCCTTATCCGTGTGGGATCCTTAAACTGTCTCCTTACCAAAAAAAAAAATCGAAAAAAATTCTACGTAGGACTGCTAGGTTTTTTGTAATGACTACTCCGCCCACAATAGTGTAACTGAAATGTTGAAGGACCTAGGGTTAGATAGTCTTAAGAACAGAATTTCTATGGAGAGAAACAAACCTGATATAATAGGCTTGTTACTCTCCATAAAAACAAGCCTTTTTATAACAGGCTTGTTACTCTCTATAGACCTTCTGTCCTTTGGACCTCCTTGCCTTGCCAACTGTCAACCTCCTACAACCGGTCCGGCGGCCTTCTAGGCATCATCATTCAAACAGCTTCTCTATTATCCAAACCAACAAGGTCTGCTACAAGTACAGCTTCTTTCCTCGTACCGTCAGAGACTGGAACCTTCTCCCCCAGAATATTACAGATCTTGAGGACCCCAAGCAACTGAAGAACTCTGCCTTGAGGTCCTCAGACGGGAGGACGAACTCTTCTTGTGCACACCAAACCCTGCACGCTTGACTCCACCTAGGAGTGTTGTGCAGTATATCTCCAGATCCAGGTCCCTGCATCCTGCTTAGTTTTGTTTCTGCCATAACGAAAGCACATACGTGTAGCCTATTACAAGCCAGTGAGCCACAACTGGACAAAAGGCCGTCGTCGTCTAGACTTGAACCAGTTGGTTGGAAACTGGGACGTTAAACCTCATCTAACTAACTAACCAACCAACCAACCAACCAACCAACCAACCAACCAACCAACCAACCAACCAACCAACCAACCAACCAACCAACCAACCAACCAACCAACCAACCAACCAACCAACCAACTAACTAACTAACTAACTAACTAACTAACTAACTAACTAACTAACTAACTAACTAACTAACTAACCTATTACAAAAAGCTTGTCGCGGCGATCGATCAAAGATTCGGAAGTTCAGTTGTACTACTCATAGTGGAATTTGAGACTTGAGTTGCAGACAATGCAGCAGATAGAAAAACAATGGTGCTCTTTTTAAACGCAGAAAATCTCTATATATGGCTCGGACGCAGAACAGAGCCTCTAAATACACGGTTCTGACGCATTATATAATCTCGATACCAGCATCCTTCTTTTCCTTCTTGCTTAAAATTCGGCAGTTGCTATGCATGGTCTGAAATACCAGAATCCGGAATTAGCCCAGAGTGAAAATTCAATGCACTACAGCTGGACTCAGAGCCCATTGCAGATAATTGCAAAGTTACGGGTAATTGTAAAGGTCTGTGTAAATGTCATACCTGATTATTTGATGTAATGATTAGCAAATTAAAAATAGTTGCAATTTCCATCAAAATCCATCACATATTGACCATGTAACAGGATAGTTACTGTTTTCCCCTAAATCACGAATAAGTCTTGATATGCAACTTTTTGACGTGGAAAGAGGGACCCATGGGGCTTGTGTTAAGTTTTCCTTTGTTTGCTTAACCTAGTACATTCCATCAAGGACGGTTGTAATGTTGGGGTGTGTTTTTGTAAGCAAGGTAGCTAATTACTTCTTTAAAACTGTCCACACTAGACACTAACTATAAACTAGCTGGTAAGTAATTAACAGATAATTTATGAAGGATTAAGAAAAGGAAGACAGACACTTTGCAACACTAAACATCATAACTTTGCATAGCTAATGAGAAATCTTAGATATCTGGTCAAACCTTGAAGAGGTATATCCCCAGAGCGAAAGAGGATATTCTGGTTCTGGTAAATACTAAGAACAGTTCTCCTCAGACGGTATATAGTTTGAGTGTGAATCGGCTAGAGGACGGAAATTAATTTGGGATCTCCCCAAGGACAAAAGGTTCAATTTGCTTAACTGGTTTCTAAATGTTTCAATTGAAGGGGCCTCCCTAACAGCTGAGGGTAAGCAATTCCACTCAGCCATTGTCCTTGGTATGAAAGAAAACCTATTGCAGTCCTTTTTACAGTGGGATGGTGAAAGAAGATAGATAATGACTTGCGAGTAGAGATTCCTTTCATGTCGGGCTTTGAAACATATCTGTCAAGGTTGATAGCAACCAGGTGATGGAAAGACTTGTACAGTAAAATCAGCTTAGCTCTAGGCTGATCCTGCGTTCCTCTAAGTAGTCCAGTTTAAATATGCAAGCATGGATGAGACACTGCTCTCACGTCTTTGGACTTTACAGACGAATTTAGCGGCTCTGCGTTGAACTGGTTTAAGCTTATATGTTCCTGATGTTATGAATCCCAAATACTTGAGCAGTATTCCAGCCTTGGTGTTACAAGAGTTTTGAATGCAAATTCCTCAACTTTAGGGAACAACTGTACAGGTTACGCCGCAACAATCCGAGAACTATTTGCTTTAGCGGTTATACCGTTAATATGATCAGCCTAGTTTAATTTGCTGTTAATATCAACTCATTTCAAAGATAAGTATGGCTGGAAACTGTTTGAAGGGATCTATCATTCATTTTATACGAAGTTAAGGGTTTTTTCTTGTAAGGAACACGCAAAGCGAAGCACTTAGAAACATTAAATTTCATTTGCCATTTGGATTCCCATTTGCAGAGGCTATTAACATCATTCTGTAGCGAGTTACTATCTTCTACTGAGTTAACTTCACGACTGTCATCAGCTAAAACACAAACTTGAGATGATAATCCATCTGGCAGGTCATTAAGGTATAAGACAAATGGAAGTGGACCTAGCACTGTGTCTGAGGGACACCAGAGGCAACAGCTATGGCTGATGAAGTGGCACCGCCAAGGACTACTTGTTGCGTTCTATGTGTGAGGAAGCTTCTAATCCAAGATTAAAGTGTGCCCGAAATACCAAAATGCCTTAATTTCAATAAGAGTCTTTGGTGGGGCACTAGGTCAAATGCCTTTCTGAAATCAATGATTATGACATCTGCCTGACCTTGTTTGTCAAGTATTTTGGCAAGACAATTTATTGTTAAGGCAAGTTGGGTTTCACAGGATCGATCCTTACGGAAGCCGTGCTGTTCCTCATCAGGGATGTTATGCCTCTCCAGATGACTCATGATGCTGGTAAATACAATGTCTTCAAGAAGGTTTCAAGGAATAGATGTCAGTGACATGGGCCTATAACTTAGCTGGATCGGAGCGATTTAATATTTTAAAAACTGTAAAAAACATTAGCCCGTTTCCATTCTTCCGGTAAATCTTCTATGTTAATGGACTTCTAAAAGATTTGTTGTAGTAACGGTGCAACGTTACATACTTGGCACACCACTTTTACGACCTTAACACTGTTAACACAAATTAGTCAAAACGGTGTCTGAATCGAACAATCACCTTAGTCAATAACATTTGACAAAGTTTTGACCAATTAACTTATTTTCTAACAAATTTTAAGCCTCCTTGGCTAATTTTTGTCAAACAATTGTTATTCCATCAGCTTGAAATTAGTCTAATACCATCAAAATCTAGTCAAATATCGTGACTAACGTGGTAAGTTAATTCAGACACCGTTTTGAGTAATTTTTGTTTACAGTGTGGCGTCAATCATTCCGACCGGGGGCTTTCTGAGGATTAAGATCCTCCAGGAGTTTAAATACCAGTTGGACAGAAACTTTACTTTTTGGCATAGATTGAATAGGAGGATTGTCTATTATAGGCATCGTGTCACAGCTCTCATCAGAAAAAACGGACTAAAATTGATTGTTCAGGGCATCATAGCTTTGTCAATAGCTGAAATAGCAGTATTGTGTTTGCAGTTTGGAGGGAAACCCCCAGCAGAACTAAACTTTTAATGTATCTCCAAAAGGGTTCAGGATTACTGGCTGAAAAGTTCTCGCCAACTGCATGTAAATAGGAACTACGAGATTTTCTCAAGGAACGGTCTAAATAACGCCTAATGTTCAGTATTACATGTATTTAAATGATTCTAACGGAGTTTTCATTAGAGGATCTTAATCTAACATTATTGCGTGAAACATCTGTTTTGGATACTACAGACCTAGAAGATTACATCGTCATTGGTGCACCCGGAGGTTCATATACATAAATGGTGACAATTGGTCAACAAACTCACAGCCGGGGTGGGCCAGACAATCAAAAGAACTCCTAAAACCTGATCTTTAAATGAAATGTAGTGGAGAAATACGATATTATAAAAACGATCGTATGATATGCCACATTGTCAAATTGTCGGTCTCGAAATTTGCCCGGTAGTGGAAACACTGTAATGACAAGTCGCTCGGACTGGACTTGGAGTTGACCAAGAATGGTTGCCACGGAAATTAGGATAAGGTGAAGTCGGAAAAAGGCCTGACACGTACTACGGGGGGGGGGGGATTTCCCTCTTCTCTGTATCTTTCCCTGTATATAATTTCTCGAAATTAACCTGGAAGTGGAAACACTGGAATAGCAAGTGGCTGGGAATCGAAAAGTACTGGACTAACTGAAGTTGATCAAGAATGCATGGTGGTCACGGAAATTAGGATGAGGTGAAGCCGAACAAAGACCTGACATGTACTATTGGAGAGCAAGGGGGAATTTTCTCCTTCCCTGAAATTTCCAAACCGTAAATAAAAGTTGGCCTAGCTACTTGAGAAAAATACACTGAAACGCTGAAAACTTTTCTGTCCTAGTTATGATTTTAAGGTCAGTTAGAATCTGGAAAATGGCATATAAGGGTCCCCTTTCAAAAAATTTTCCGGGGAGGTCCCCGGACTCCCGCCGTGGACGAGTTCGTATGTGCGTTACTTTTTCTGAGAAATGAACCTTAATTTTACTACATGATAAAAACTGACAGCTTGACTACAGCTGCATATACGGATGGTAAAGAATTTTAGTATTATTTCTCATGCCATGTCACAACATGCTTTTGCAAAATAGCCTAGCCTTCGTGAGTGCCTTTAATTATATCCTTCACTCATTAAGCTTGCAAAGTAACTTTCAAATTTACCCTTCCCTCTTATGATTTAATTTTTTTTTAAAGCATGAAATCTAAACATAGAGAATGCTAAAATCATAAAATGCAACGAAAAAGGTTAAATGTGCCGTTTCTCCTTATCTGGGAGACATTTCGACCAAACATTTTATTGCATTGCCTACGCTACGGCTTCGCTCAAACCGATTGTGGCTTCTCCAGTGGCGCACCATGAGGGGGAAGCCGCCCACAAGGGGTACCAGCCTTGCAGCCATGGAAAATTCATTAAATAAGTAGAATGTATAAACATATAATCAGTTTGAAACTTTGCCAAAGAAACCTAAGAACAAAAAAACAAAAAAAAAACAAAAAAAAAACAAAAAAACAAAAACAAAAAAAAACAAAACAAAACAAAACAAAACAAAACAAACAAAACAAAACAAACAAACCTCTAAGAGAAAAGGTGTCACCCATCCCCTTGGGCAAAATATCCTTCAACTACACTGGACCGAACGAATAAACATCACTAGATAATGAAGATTGCCAAACGTGTAATCAGTTCAAGGCTTTACCAAGCTGTTAACAAGGCTTACGATAGTCTTATTCAGGCCATATCTTATTTGTTTGAGTATCATTGTCCTGTAAAAAATGTGAAACGCAGCCGACCTAAACATCGCACACCGTGGATAACTGGTGGCATTCTTACCTACATCCTACTCCACATCGAAAGCAAAAGTATTCAGTATACAAAAACAAGCTTAAAAATATTATTAGGGTGGCTAAGACTTCTTACTATAAACGTAAATTTGAAAGTTGTAAATCAAATATAACAAAAACCTGGCAAAATATCAATGCAATCATTAAATCCACAAATCAAAGTAATGTCATATCTTCTCTAAATTATCTTGATGAAACTATAACTGATAGCACTGGTATCGCACATGCATTCTCAGATTATTATTCGACGGTTGCATCTAGGCTTGCTGATACTATCCCTGCCGGGTCGTGTTCGTTTCATAATTATCTTCAAAGAAACTCTCCACTTGACTCTCTTTTTTTGTATCCAACTAGTCCCTCCGAAATTTTTCAAGTAATAAGGAATATGAGAGCTACATCGTCTAGCGGTGTTGATAAAATTCCCATGTATGTGTTGAAGGAAGCGTCCATTGTTCTATGTAATCCTATTTCTTATGTTTTCAACTTATCTTTGTCTAATGGAGTAGTCCCTGACAATACAAAAGTTGCTAGGATTATTCCCGTTTTCTAATCTGGAAGTAACAGTTTACCTTCCAACTACAGACCAATCTCCATAGTACCGTCTTTCTCCAAAATTCTTGAAAAAGTTGTGTATAACCGACTGATAGTATTTATTGATAAACATAACGTTATCTCTTCAAATCAGTTTGGTTTTCGCAAAAATTATACTACTTCGATGGCAGCCATTGATGTAGTTAATTTCATAATTGAAGGTTTCAACAATAAAAAGTACACCCTTGGTTTATTTCTTGATCTCTTAAAGGCCTTTGACACAGTCAATCATAGTATTCTTCTCCATAAGCTTTCTCATTACGGTATTCGTGGTATTGCTCACGATCGGTTTTGTAGCTACCTAAGTAATCGTAAGCACTTTGTGCATGTCAATGGCGTTGCCTCTACATGTAATTATGTAACATGTGGTGTTCCACTAGGTCCTTTATTATTTTTACTTTACATTAATGACCTCCCTGCTTGTTCAAAAAACCTTAAGTTTTGCTTGTTTGCTGATGATACCAGTATTTTGTTTAAGTCTGATGAACCAACGTATTCTGCACAAATTATCAACAAAGACATGAAAATTGTTTGTGATTGGTTTAATGTAAACAAATTATCTCTTAACACCAGTGAGACCCATTTTGTATTCTTTCATTCTTACCAATACCGTTGTAACAAAACAATCCACATCATTATTGACAATGTTAATATTGTTCAGAAATAATCTGTAAAATTCTTAGGCCTCTATCTTGATTCTCGGTTAAATTGGAACGATCATGTAAAGGTAATTTGTGGAAGAGTAGGTAAAGCTGTTGGAGTTTTATATAAGATAAAAAATATTGTTCCTAGGTCAGTCCTTATTACTTTGTACTATTCACTGATTTACTCCCAACTCTCATATTGTAACATTGTCTGGGGTAATGCCTCTTCACATTGCATTGATAAGTTGTATGGAATATGCAAAAGAAAGCAGTCCGCATTATCACCAATTCCAATTTCTTAGCTCATACTCTACCACTTTCCTCTAAGCTACAGATTCTCAAACTCCATGATATTTTTAAGTATCAGCTTGGTAGCTTCATGTACAAGTTCTCCAATCAGTTGCTCCCAGACATATTTCGTAATTGCTTTTCCGTTAACTCTAATGTCCACCCCTATCCCACTAGAAGCAATGCTTTTATTCACATTCCTAAACCAAACACTTTAAGCTATAGTAGGTCCCTTTTATTCTCTGGTGCTACTCTATGGAACGGTCTCCCAAATACATTAAAAGCCTGTCCATCAGTTAGTAAATTTTCGAAGTGCTTTAAGGATCACCTGATAAACGCAGACAAGGATTAATCTAATGAAATCAATGAAATGGTGTTGTATACATAGTAGTGTTGTATGAGTTACTTTGTTGATTTTCCTCTTCTCTTCTTTTTTGTAAGTAATCCTTCTTTTCCAGCTTGTATTTTCTTATGTACCCTTATGGTACCCTCAAAAAGGGGGTCTGCTTGTACAAGCTTTTCAGCTTTTTTCAGACCTCCCCCACAATTTAGTATTAATGTAAATATTGTAACATAAGTATGTATATATTATTGTGGAAATCTTTCTCAATACAATACAATACAATACAATGCAATGCAATGCAATACAATACAATACAAATATACCCTCATGCATCTAAGCTACCTAACACAGACTATAAATGCTCAAAGAGCAGGGGTGTAATTCCCTCCACCTAACAGCACATCTTGCCTTACTTCCAGCCAATACAAGGAAGACAACCGCTAAACATTGACAATTTCTAAACATATTATCAATTCAAAGTTCTGCCTAAGATAGCACTATTTGCACCTAAGTCAGGTCTTACGTGTGACTACCCCGAACCAGCCCCAGGATAGCACCATAATGCACAGGTGAAAAAGAATGATCCACCTAGGCGTCCTCTATAGGCACGCCTTGCACTCGGTGTAAAACAAGACCTAAAAATACCAGAACCAAATATGGCGAAATTGATTGAGAGGCTGCTGCATTACCCCAAACATATTTAGGGAACCCCAGATAACCCTGGATAACCCTATGGTACCTATTCACAGCTGGTGACTTTGCTATACAAAGGTGTATAATTTACAGGAGCACCCACCCACTCACCCACCCCCCCCCCCCCCAAACCTTTGATATTCTGGCGGGGCGACTGCTTATAGGAGTAGCTAATTCATGGCAAGAATTTCAAGGATGTGTAATAATAAAACAAAGGACGACCGGTAGTATTCATAGGCTGTGATGTGGGAATGTCTGCATGGACGGAGAAAAACGCTCCACTACTTTTAGTACCTTATCAGAATTTCCAGAAAAAAATACCAAATGCTGTCATTGACCAGCACTGGCTGCACAGACTTCTCCCACCAGGAACGTGCCTAGAACTGAGAAAGTTATTTTTAAGACCGTCCGTAAATCGAATTAGACAGTCACGAGTATAATCATCAAAGTAAAAGTAACGTGTAGTAGCCAATATACGGAATCAGTCTACATTTTCAGTTCGCTTGCATTGCAGTATAAAATTCAGTACAACAAGTACTTGAGATAATACTTACGGAGTTGCTATTTTACTAGCCATTCTGATCTACTTCGTACAAAACTGTAAAGCTTTTTAATCCGGTGACTAGATGAAGATTCTTCTAAAAGTAAAATAAAAATGGAAAACAAGTTCCCGTACTTCTTACATGTCAACCAGTTAACATTAAAAGCGACAGAAATGAGTTAAGAAACCAATAAATTTGTATCCTCATTTAAAGCAAAAAGAAGAAAATAGTGCATTTCACCTGTACGATGAACTTTCTTAAAAAGATATTATTGAAATAAAAAGGTTCAGTGCTACTTTATCTCAATCTCAATATTCAGTATAATGCACAATTCTAAAAATAACAATAAAAATATTCCTACAGAGGCGGGGGCGGCGTTTACGAGGATGGGGAGAGGATGGAGTCAGGTGGTGGATTGGGACACGGTCCCTTCGAAGTTCAGACCCCCTCCCCGTGGGACAAGTTTGTCGGGGAGTCTTGGTGGGCTTGGGCTAATAACGACAGTGCACTTGTTTAATTCAAGGCAGGCTATGAGAATCGGGTGTAGTTTTCTTCGTAACCCGACGCCCAGCCGACAGGTTTGAGTTTACATCACCCCGTTGGTGAGGTTGCCCCGGGTAGGCAAAATCCTTGCACCACGTGTGAAGGGGGTATATTGTATTTCCTTACAATTTTGTTGTGCAGAGGAATCACTTTCGCCCTCACTCTATGTATCACAATATTTTTGCAATCACTGCTGGTAATTCGTTGCTTATATGGTGAGTAAAAGACGAATTAGTAACCTCCTGATCATGGACAACAAAGCTTCATTCAGGTGTGTTTTACTTTGAGCGCACTTTCCCTCGAAGTTTGTACACTGATTCGGTTTTTTTTTTTTTTTTTTTTTTTTTTTTTTTGTCACAGGTTTCTGACCGGCTGACTGGAAAAACTGTGCAACCCTTTGCAGCAGGGAGTTGTTACTTGGACAACTCCCTGTTTGCAGTTTCCACCATCCACCACAAGGTAAATTTTACCCGAGAAAAATATCCCCTTTTCCTTTGAAAGTATTGGCGTAAGAAGCTGTGTATGTCCTTTCTTCTACACCCTATTCTTTGAGTTGGTCATGCCACTAATTTTAGGATATTTTAGGGCGTGAGTGGATTTGTATTATTAAACTGAATGTAAAATTATCATTGGTAGTGGTTGGTTACATCTATAGTTATGAGCCCTTAGAAACAACGGTCACTGATTGCTTCCATCTAACTCCTCTGTGTTCAACCAGCTACTGCTAGATCAATGTTTACAAACTTAATGAATGAAATTGCGGCTTTGCATTTCTTTGCATCCAATATCACTTGACGACCGACTGCATGTTCAAGTGGTTAGAGTATCCGACTTGCAGCCGGAAGGTCTGCGGTTCGACTCCTGGCCGGGTTATACCAAAAACTTTAAAAATGGAACCTACTGCCATTGTGCTTGGTGCTCAGCATAAGCAAAGGAGTAGGGAAAACAAGCCAGTGAGCCACAAGTGGGAAAAATGCCGCAGCTGGCCCGACTTAAACCAATTGGTTAGAAACTGGGCGGTAAAACTTCATCTAACTAACCAATCTCACTTGACAGTCAACAGTTCTGTAAACAGGCCTACCCGTTATAAGGTAAATGTAAACGGAACCACTCTTATTTTGATCACTAGGAGTATGAACCCTAGGCCAGAAGCCAGTGAAGAAAAAAGCGGCTGTATACATGTTAGTATATCTCTCCCCCTAATATTTTCACCCCTTGGAGGTTGTCTCACCCCTCCCTTCAGTACAAACCGTGTCTGGCTAAGTGTCTAATGAGCCTCAGCTGACAGTTGATGCATCTGAAAGTGACTATATACGTTTCCTACTGACTTGTTTTGTTTACAAAATAAGAATTAGTACTTGCATTTTGACAGAAAATGACTTAAACTTACATTTGTACTTACGTTTTAATAAACTGGAAATGTAGTTCCTCAGGCAGAAACGTCTTTTTTGTTATCCTTTTTAAATAAAATCGAAGGAACAACGACAATGACCCAGTCTGAGTAGTTGGAGCTTCTAGACTAAAGGTATGGACAAGGCAGACGACTCAATCTCTACGAAAGGGTTGCCTTTAAGATTCCAAAGAAACTTAGACACGAGTGACGTGGAATAAGAAAAAAATGGCGGAAAAGACAGGAGGGTTTACTCTTACCACGATTTATAACAAAGTTAACGCTAAAACAGCATAGCGTTGGTACCAATGATCCGTATTAACTCATTCCATGCTCCAAAAGGCAAGTATAATATGCTGAATACTGAATTCTATTGGTTGGTTGCTGTTTACATTATATAAGGCTGAGTTCGTGGTACGATATTTATCATATAGTGTTTCGACCAGTTTAGGGACTGTGGGTTGGAAACTTACAGGTAAAGGAAGGTTGCTTGTTTTCCTTACAAAAATATGCTATCATATAATTACCGAAAATCGAAGGAATTTCTACGAGTGACTTTCTTTGGACTTTTCATAAATTTAAATGGAATAAGGCTATATGTGCTCACCATTACTAAAGATATTCTGTAGACATTTACAAAGAATTTCTTTAAACCTTTTTAGAATAATCGTGAAATCTTTGAACATGTTTTACAAACTTGCATCAAATTTCATTGTCTATAGAACTAAATACTTATACATCATGCTTACGACCATAGAGTAGGATATAGGAACTAGAGTGCGCACTCCTAATACCGTGTATGTAAATACGCTGAGTTTGCATGGGGACCACTGATCTAAATGTAGGTCAGTGATCTTGCCTCCACCCGCCATTACAGGTGGAGGCAGAAGCTATGCTGTGTGCGAGCATGTGTGTACAAACTGTATGGCGGCCGAGTCCCCATGCGATCACAGCTGTTTCGGGGAGTGAGCACTCTAGTTCTTATATCCTACTCTATGCTTACGACCGACCTCGAGAATTTTACAAACATATACTACGTTGTTAATGAAAATATTGAGACTCTTTGACGTCGTAGAGATTATTGATCTTGGGATTTTGTGAAGATCTCTAGAGATTTAACCGTATTTAACAGAAATTCTTTCCATAGAAATATTTCGCTAGGAATTTGTTTTCCTTGGAAAGTCTGTTAATACTTTCCGAAAGAAAATCGGAAGTTGTATTGCTTCCCTCAAAGAATTCTGTACATAGATTTTTGTAGAGGACACGAGAAAGGACAAAGTACCGTGGTGTTACCCAATCGCTATTAAGGATGGATTGTACAATCCCAATGCAATTTTGTGCGAAGTCGGAATGCGGAGGGGAGGATGGGGCCAGAACCCCTTGACACCCCTGGTTATGCGCTGTAACTGTCGGAAATTTTCCCAAAGCCTGTGCGTAACACCGCATATGAATTTTTAAGATCATGTTTTCAAAGGTTTTCTTTTCAAATCTTCCAATCTTTACCAAGCGCTACAGAAATTCTTTTTTTACCTAGTGTAATAATGGTTTTTAATCAACTTGTTCGTCGTTAAGTTTAAGTTTTTCATCTCATCACTCCGGGGAGCCTGTTACGTCCCATTTTGTAACAATTGACCAAAATGTAACAACTTGGTCCAAAATGTAACAATTTTCTGCCCAAAATGTAACAACTTTTCAGGTTGGTCCAAAATGTAACAACTTTCTGCCCAAAATGTAACAACGTGGCGGTTCACATCAGACGGTATTGAAAAATCTCCAACATGACTGTCATATTTTTTTAAAGTGCCATAACTTAATCAAAGAAGGTCGGATCGGAACGGGAAAAGCATCATTCAATTTCTCATGACATACTCCACTCCTGGAATATATTTTTGGGTGTCTTCTGTGTCGCAATGAAAATCAAAATGGCCGCCATACGTCAGTTTGGGCTAAAACTTGCTCCGTTGAACTCAGTGTGTTCTAAAAGATCTAGAAAGTCTATTTCCTGCCCACTTGAGTACTTCGGGGGACGTTACAAAAATCCAAAACGGCCGAAAAAATAACTTAACCTGCTGTAACTCGGCCAAAGAAGGTCGGATCGGCATGGGAGTTGCACAAGTCGAATTCTCGTGCCTTATTTTACTCTGACTACCAATTTCTGGGTGTCTCCTGTGGAGCATAAAAAATCCAAGACGGCGGATAAAATGACGGACCCGAAAATTTTGGGTGGAAACAGGGTAATTGGATCCGTAGGCCTAAAGCCCAAATCTGCGGTCCCTGTGATAAAATTCGCAAGTCTTCGATTTGACATGCCCCGATCCGTTTGTTTCGTATGTCAAATAAACAGTGCTCCAAAACGCTATTTTCAGGCCGATTTGAGGCTCGGAAAGACTTAAAATCGTGGTATTGTCCTTTTTTTCAATTTCTCTCGAGGAACTATCAGGGTCATACCCAAGTGAGACATATATGATGCAATATGATGGTATTTATAATATATCCGATACTATACATCACGATATTACTCTTGAACGGTTGCAAGCTCGTTCAGTACGGTATTGCTGGCACACCATTAAAGTGGTTTGATTCTTATTTCAAAGGACGCACTCAGTCCGTGAATATAAGTGGAATTCTATCTGACCCACGTAGTCTCGATGAAGGAGTACCACAAGGTTCTGTACTTGGTCCGTCCGTTTTCTCTACGTATATAGCCCCAGTAGGTGACATTGTCACTGCTCATGGTATCAGTTATATGTCTTATGCAGACGACAATCCAATTTATGTCACTTAGAAACAGTTTGAGCGTCATGTTGCACTTTCCCTTGTAGAGCCGAAACCTCCACATTGTCCGTGCAACGCTTAATAAGGACAGCGGGAAGAGGAAGTGGCCTCGCCTTGGCCTTGAAGGATATGTTGGTTGGGCTCCCACGATGGTGGTTCGCCTGGCTTGTTTTGAGAAGGGATGTAGCGCGGCCTGGAACATACGTCATTGAGCACATTTTTTGGAAGTAGCGTTCTCTCGAAATACTCATGTCGTTCGCTGAATTACTTTTGTAAAAATGCGTCACTACGTTATTGTGATTCGATTAATGGTAACTGTTAGTACGGAAGTTATTTTACCCATACTTCCACACAATTAGCCCGTTGGCATTAACCGAGTTATACACTTTGGGACAAAATCAGATACGTTTTATTATCTGGAGAATGGGTTGTTCTATACTTCATTTTTTAGTTTGTATACAGTTGCTGGGTATCACCGTTTTGTATATATTTCTGTTTTCACTTACAATATATCTACATTTTATTGTGTTGATTCTGACATGTATAGAGTAGGTCGCTGTTTTGAATCAGTCAATAATTTGGAATAACCTTAGTCAATGTGGAATTTGTCCACAGTAACGCTTGTGTGTAAAATATCTAAACCTGAGAAAGCTACAACAGTTTTTTCCATCAAAATGACTTCTGCTATACCTACGCGTTCAGTTCGGTGCTCTCTAATGACTATGCTGGAAGAGACCACAAGCATACTTCAATGCTTTGGTATGTTTTTCACCATGATACTATATTTTACTTTATCAGATTCACTTTAGTATCCAAAGCACGGGTTGTTTCAATTTGAAGTTTTTTTTTAATAAATTCACAGTTTTTAAGTAGGACTATCACCATGCGGGGATAACATTTTGCTTTATTACATTATATCTATATTTTGTTGTGATAACTTGGGTAGCCTATGTACCTACGCATTTGAGTTCGGTGTTCCTTGATGGCTAGGCCAGTTTCGTTTTTAGTATTAACTTTGAATTCTAAATTTTGCTCTTTATTGCCTTGCTATACTAATTAATGTAAAAGTTTGGATAAACATCAATATTTACAAATATCTTTAATATGGGAGGAGATAACTGCAGGAGGCCGAAGTCCCGGAACGAAGACACACGTGTATTGTAAAAATGTTTCGTCCCCTCCTGGGGGGGGGGGGGGGCTGTAAAGGGGCGGTCACACTACAACGAATTCGGGTCGGATTACGATCCGAATTTTTCGATTATTAGTAAATATCTTCTCCATCTCTGATCGGAAGGAACCAAAAATTTGCCAACCTGTGTAAATATATGATTTGTACCAGAGGACTACGAAAATGAAATGTTATCTAATTATTTCGTGACGTCACACCGTCAGACAACTTTTATCGGACACTCGTAGTCCGATAAAAGCTCTCTGTCGGTGTGACGTCACGAAATAATTAGTATAAATTTGATTTTCTTAGTCATGCGATACAAATCATTTATTTACACAAGTTGGCAAATTTTTGGTTCTTTCCGATCAGAGATGGAGAAGATATTTACTAAAAATCCAAAAAATCGGATCGTAATGCGATCCGATTTCGTTGTAGTGTGACCGCGGCTTAATATAGATGTAAACCAAAAAACATTAGCCAGGGACTAAACAATCTTAAAAGCATAAAGCATTAAACACAGCAAAACATTTAATGATCATGAAACTCTAATGGTCTTCATAAATAAACTGCTTCACAAGCGCAATGCGATGAACGTGTTTTACGGGCAACTTTTGATAGACATTTAGACTACTCGTATATTTTGTGTGCATTTAACTGTTTCAAGTTGGCCTACAGGTGCAAAGTTGTATGAAACCTTGTGTATTTACCTCGTTGTGGTAAATTGTAGACACGTTTACAATAAATTATTTCTGATCCGATAACTATATATTGTCAGGCTATTTACTTTTGAGTGTGTCTGTTGCATATTGCGGTATGAGAGATGAGGAAGTTGGTAGACCGATGTGAGGATGTCCGATTCTTCATCATGATATGTGCAGCCACCAGTATAAAAATACAAGTGACCGTTGAGTGACAAGGCCTGATTCCGATAAAGAATCAATCCTGCATTATGGCCTAGCCCTTTGGACCATCCGAGAGCACCCAGTGTGTACCGATGCATTTGGCAGGGAGGTACAGATGCCGCTGCTACCCACCCCCTCCGATTTCAGACAATTTTTTGTCCATTTATTATAGGCAACATGCAGCCTTTTGGCAAGACATGCGGCCTGGTGACAGCGTTTGTTACACAAAGGCAATTTGGTCTAATCGTGGCAGTCAGATTCATGTAAAATGAAGGCTATCGTGGTGGGCTGATCAGCTACGACCCATTTGAGGGAAATTCGAAGGCCTGAAAAACTTGAGGGTTTACGTGACCGTGGATGACCTGGTGCCTCTGACTTAGGTCGGAAGAGGTGGCAATAACGTGGCTGTCAATAGTAGGTCATGCGCAGAAGGACCAACGCCTCTTTGTGGGTAGGTACAGGTACAGCAGGACCCGCAATTTGGAGGGGTGTGTTAAAAATTTATCTAAATTAAATGCTAAGAGTTCATTGAAAATTGTGGTAAAGTTTATTTAGCGCCCCCTAATTGCGAAATAATATGCTTCATTCACATTTTCTGTTGGAGGGGGGCTGACAACAATCCCCCATAGTCCCCAGTAGTAGAACCACATGAGGTACCGGTGGCACACTTATATCACTTAGCGTATTGTTGGTAGAACTGTGAGTCTACTACGAAGACGGTATATGCGAGCGAGGGTTATATATATATATATATATATATATATATATATATATATATATATATATATATATATATATATATATATATATATATATATATATATATATATATATATATATATATATATATATATATATATATATATATATATATATATATATATATATATATATATATATATATATATATAATATATATATATATATATATATATATATATATATATATATATATATATATATATATATATATATATATATAGGTCGAAAGGTAAATAGTAGTACAGCCTACTGAATATTCATCCCGCTTGGGATTACCATGGTAACAAGGAGAGAAAATTGAATCACACGAGGTATTTGTAGCCTGTTTGTCACTTCTGTGAATCACAAGCCGAACTGGTGTAGTGGTCACAGACTCTGCCCGGAAAGCGGAGGATGGCGGGTTCAAACCCTCGGTACGGCTCAATTTTTCTCTCTGGTATTTTCTCTGAACCCTTTCCTGCTGTGATAAGGGCTATGCTCTATCTAGGATTGGTATAAAAATTCAAGATCGAATGTACTACTATTTACCTTTCGACCTTATATATATATATATATATATATATATATATATATATATATATATATATATATATATATATATATATATATATATATATGTGTATATATATATAAACATATATATATATATATATATACATACATATATACATACATATATATATATACATATATATATATATATATGGACAGACAGACAGACAGATAGATAGATCAGGAGTGGAGTATGTCATGAGAAATTGAATGATGCTTTTCCCATTCCGATCCGACCTTGTTTGGTTAAGTTATGGCACTTTAAAAAAAATATGACAGTCATGTTGGAGATTTTTCAATACCGTCTGATGTGAACCTCCGCGTTGTTACATTTTGGGCAGAAAGTTGTTACATTTTGGACCAAGTTTGAAAGTTGTTACATTTTGGGCAGAAAATTGTTACATTTTGGACCAACCTGAAAAGTTGTTACATTTTGGGCAGAAAATTGTTACATTTTGGACCAAGTTGTTACATTTTGGTCAATTGTTACAAAATGGGACGTAACAGAGCCTCTGTCCAGTCATTCGGGCGGAAGTTTCTTTCACTTCCCTCTGTAAACACTGGCTCTTACCTCTTCAGTGTTATACTCCCCCCGGTATGCGCTACGCCCGAAAGCCTCTGGACAAAGATAATTTTATTCATCTACCGTTAAACTATAACCTTTGATATCTTCTACGAAATCGGTAGTAATTAAGCAAACCAATCAGAGAACCCCGTCTTTAGAAATTATATTTAGTTTTAGGTTATGCGTACGTAGTATAGTACTGCAATATGTGTACGTACTACTGCACGGTACGCCTATTTTTTCCCAGGACGAGTCAAGCCAAATAAGGTTTTCAAAAATTTTTAAATTTGTTTTTAAATGAAGGTTAGGGTTAGAATTAAGGACAGGGTTACGTGGGTTGAGGCTATTTGGCCAGTTCTTTCATTATGCGGCGTCAGAATTACAAAAAAGGGTCGAAAAGCTGTCATTTTGGAATTAGAGGTGTGGCCTATATCCAAGCATCTGATTGGTCCATTGACCAGATTTGGCCTGACTCGTCCTAGAAAAAACTGCGTGCACGGTTCGGCCTGTGAACAACAAAACATGGCACCTAGGCAAGGTGATAAGCTTGTTTCAATTGCACAAAAATGCTGCTGTACAACTAGGTGAAAAATAAGCACATTGGAGCAATTTTGTCAATATTGCAAGGGACACACTTGTTAACCTTTCCACTGCATTTGGCAAGAGTTTGATTCACCAATGTTCGCCGTTGTGTTCTTCGAACGGTACGAGCGGTAACGTTAGTGAGGACTGAGGTCGACCACAGGTACTGGTCCTGCGAGTGTACAACAATAATACTGGAGCAGTTTCATTGGTCAATTTCCTAAAGACGACATAGCAACATAATGGCAATTAATAGTAAGTAGTCGCAACTTGAATATCACAGATATACATTAGGCAAAATTTGCCTTTGCTGGAATCAGTCATAGCTACCGCAGTTTTTAGGGGAAAACTGTGGTTCCCAATTAAAGTACCCGACCACTGGTTCATTACTTCAATTAGCTGCTCCATTGAGCAGCAGCTTTGTTAAAAGCTTTGATGACTATTCTGGTACAACAGTAGCCCAGCACTGTGGGGTTTACATTACAACAAACATTAAATCCTGCCCTGTAATTAGTACTGACAAAATGGGATCAAATTACTTATGGTCACTGAAGGATAGATCACTTTCCAGTTTAATCTAAGATAAACTGTCATCAAATGTCAACCTTTAGGGTTATTGAGAAATGCTTGAATGAGCACGTAATTGGTATTGATATAACAACTCTAGACAGGTTTTGGCATTGGGAAGATTTTACGAAATGTATATATATATATATATATATATATATATATATATATATATATATATATATATATATATATATATATATATATATATTAACACCTTTGTTCAAAGGCTTTGATACCGACGCTAGATCCGTGGAGGCTCAGTTAATACTAAGCCTAGCCTTATTCGTATGTAAACGCGGACTTTCAAATCAAAATAAATAAATGAGGGATAACAAATGACAGAAAATCCTTGACAAAGACTACACTCCGGGAGGAGACTGCGATATTGTGGTCACTTTGTCAGTTGAGCTTATGTATAATGCTATTGCCAATACCAGCTGAAATAACAACCGTTGCCATGGTAACGGGTATGTTCCTAAGTTACTACTCTCAGGGTCGAACTCATGGTGGTGTACTCTAGGATTACCGGAAGTCCATGACTGAGAGAGGGGTCAAAATGTGCCCATTTGTGTGTGTGTGTGGGGGGGGGGTAGCCCAAGCAATGTGATCGTACGCCAGAATCGTGATCAACGCTGAAAGCTGGAGCAGGCACACGGATGTGTTCTCGCTACCCTTACAAAAAAAGGTGTGTCAACCTGCCAGTGTGCCTGTAAACATGCGTGATCACACGTGAAAAACAAGTTAAGAAATCACACGTGTTCTTGGCTGCAAACCTGCATATTTGGAACGCTCTGGACACAGGTTTGACACAGGCTATGTTCCTAAGTTACTACTCTCAGGGTCGAGCCCATGGAGGGGTACCCTAGGATTACCGGATGTCCGTGACTGAGGGAGGGGTCAAAACCTGTCCGTGTGTGTGCGGGGGAGGTAGCCCAAACAATACTGCATGTGTGATCGTAGGCCAGAATCGTGATCAATCAGCCACACGGATGTAGTCTTGCTACGAACAACAAGGGAGTTAACAATGTAGCCTCAAAGTTTTCTTGTGACCGTGTGAATAAACAGTTAATCCATTCTTATTGGTAATACTTCACGCAGTGGTCCAATAATCAACTACAAAAATGCCTATGGAATTTTACTCGTTGCCTACTGAATGTTTACTTAAAAGTCTGAGTTCGTGCAGAGAGGTGTTAAATTGACACCTCCCTGGTTCGTGGTACGAGTATTATCATGTGACGGTCACGACTCTTGATGAGTTTAATAAAGAGACTGTTTACTGCAAAACCTAAGATCGGTGCAGGAAGTAAACTTGGTCACCTGACAAACAGATTCAATGAAATGCTATGAAAATTTATACAAATATCTATGATTTCCTTTTTGAGATTTTGAAGGGCTTTGACAGAATGCAAATAAATTTTACAGAACTAATGTCATCTTTTTTTAAAGATTGTTAATCTACAAAATTGCTTTTTAGAATCTTTATATTTAGTCAGGTACGGTAGCTGAAAGGCTAAAACAAAAGTGTTAAACTTTTTAAGAACAAGTTGGAAAAGGACGCCAATACCTTGTTCATGACTGTAAAAGTGCTTAAACACCAGTTCCAAAAGCTTTGGTTCTTTATGTGGCCGCCATAGACTTCAAAATGGTCGCTACTTTGAAGATACCTTTCTTAAAATCTAAAATTCATGAAGATGTAGATCGACCCAAATCGGTGCAAAGATAGGTTTAAAGGCAACAAACTTACCCAAACTGAACAAATTCTATGAAATTGGAGGATGAACTAAAAGTAAAATTAGTAATTTTACGTTTAGTTTATCCTCCAATTTCATAAATAACGTGACCTGTTTAGGGCATCTCCCAGAATATGCAACACTACAAGAGCCTGCGCTAAGGTTAAATTGCGCAAGGTCATAATTATCCACACAGGCCATGTGTGAGGTGTCTGGGTACACTACTGTTCAAGTCACCAGTAAATGATCAATCACAGTGATGCTATATTTCGGATTTATGTCAATCAGAGTGCAGTCACCAATTGTTTTCAGACTTACACAGCTATTCCTAAATACCTTTAGGGAGAAGTCACTGACCCTTTAATCTCTCCTTGGGGAGTGGTGTTGTAAAATCTGGGTCATCATGAATAACAGCCATTTTCTGTTTTAAAATTTCGGTTACAAATTGGAGGCGTCAGCAAAGCTATATGCTGCCTGGTAGACCACATGTAAGTAATGCAGACATCAGTGCTGTAGTAGGCCTACTCGAGACCGGGTTTTGGACTCGAGAACGGTCTCGAGTCACGATTTTAAGGACTCGGACTCGTGACTCGGACTCGAAAAGCAAGGACTCGGACTCGGTCTCGTACAATCAGGACTCTTGAATCGGTTATAAAATTTCCGAGACCAAGCTGAAGACGGCACTGCCTTTTCAAACTTTTAATCCGTCGTATAACATTTACCTAATACTCTGCACTTAGTGTACAACTCTACACAGTATTTATGTCTTTGAAATATGCATAACTGTGGAGAAACCATTCTTTTTTGAGCGCCTCGAGGGATTTTGTTTCTCCGTTTTCGTTCTTTGTACAAAAAGAAGGGAGCAGGCTACGTGCAACTTTTCATCTGTCTAATGAAACCTATGACGGAAGAGCATCTAGGGGTTCATATATTTAGAGAGATCCCTTTGCCGAGATAGGTTAATGCTGTAAGTTTGTTAGTTGGTAAAGTGACACTTAAACATTTGATCTTATGACATGTAAATAAGATTTGCAACCAGTGGCGTAGCTAGACATTTTTTGTGGGGGGGGGGGGGGCAAAGCAAAAAATTCCGACAGATTATTATCTTGATAGTTTTCGAAATTCTGGGGACTTTTTTTTTTTTTTTTTGCTTTTCGGGCAGTTTTGAGACCGACTTTTGATTTTCACGATGACATATCGGTGTGTAATTCTGCTTAAATGCATAAGAAGTGTTGTAAGTGTTTCAAATTACTTGTTTTTATTTATTTCCGACAGAGACTAGAAATTTCCGACAGAGGCCTTGTGGGGGGGGGGGGGCGACCGCCCCCTGCCCCCCTCTAGCTACGCCACTGTTTGCAACCGTAACACGTTCATCTGGGATGCACTGAGAACGCTCGACCCGCGAGCCCTGTGTAGCCTGGAGAGACCATTGAGTCAATTCACTATGGCAATTTTATTAAATACTGACATAATTATTGTTACACCATTTAACCAGAGGCGGCACTGGAAGGGGCAAAGTAGTAGAATTGTGCAATTTCTTCGCGATGTAGTCTCCAAGACAGTAATTTATCATGTCGTATGAAATCCTTAATGGCCACCAGTCGCCCCAGCGGCCTACCTTGAATTTGTTTCAAAGAGGGCCAATCCTTCGATACGAACACAAATGTTTCGGCACGCTTCTCGCGATGTAGAGTTTACCACTTGCTCTGCCTTCATAATTTGCTTTCATGTATTAAATAGTAAATCAGCAGCACATCGGGTGCTTTCATGTAGTAAATAGTACATATAGGCCTGAGTAAACGGCACACCAGGTGATCTGTGCAAAGTGGGTCATGACTCCATTTGGAAGTAGTTTCAATTTTCTCCTGTGGTGGAAATAACCCCCAGGAATTTACTTACAAGGTGTAAATGACCTTTACCATGGCTAGTTACCTAGCCATACTTTGTTATTCTACACTCTTGTTTATGTTGGAAAAATTTATCCTCAATTGCATTGTTGAACTCTTGGGAGTGGCTCGATACAATACAAAACAGTGGTTCTCAAACGCCGCCGTTAGGGCCGCATGCGGCCCCCGGACCCTGTCGGTGCCGCCCCTGAACTGATTTTACGTTTTGAGAAAATCATATTCGACAAGAAAAAACTTAGAAAAGTACTGGGAAAAGGTGCGAATAATCTACGACATGTACGTTTAACTTATATAGAGTCACTATATATTTAGTTACATCGCGGAAATTCAACTTGCGAAGTGAAGTGACTGTATGAATAATTGAAAAATGTATCGTGTTAAACGTGTGTTGATTGGTAACTGAAATCATCAAAATTTCTGCAAGTTATCTTTCGGTACTCGTAAAAACTAGGTCAAATGTAATCAGAGTGGCATTCCCTAACAATGTGTTTCGACATTTTATATGGATGTGTATTTTCCACAACTCTGTTAAATGAAATAGAATCATTCAATCAATTTCATGATGGGTTTTTTCGACTTTTGGGAATGCGGCCCTTGAACTCGGCAGACCCACTTCTCCATCAAACAGCGTTTGAGAATAATTTATCAAGAACTTACTCACATGCTGACCTCTAACTCAGGGTAAGCACAGAATTGTTGTGACTTCATTCGTTTCAGAGTGCAGATTTTGTCCTCAACATATTTATTTTGAAAAACAAAGCATGATAAACATCAAAATGACCATACTGGTGATTCACGCGTGATGCAGAAGCGTAGAAAGGGTAGCGCCAGGTGCGGTAGCAAAGGGCTATGGCCCATATCGTCTAGGAAACTTAATGGGTACAATAAATTATGTAACCCCCCCCCCCTCCCCAACGACGACCAGCCTCTGCAACGAATTTCTGTATTTTGCCCGTGTGGGGCAGATTTCTCAACAAAGACAACAATTTTTCAAAGTTGCTTCAACAGAAGACCAAATTTTCGGCGCGCTTCGCGCGCCGAAATTCCACGTTTGCCATCCTTTCCGGCAAACCGTCAACCTAGTCGGGCTCCTGGTTACGGGCAGCTTCATCGAGAAGCTTGGCCGCCTTGTCGAGCAAACTGGCTGGCGCAACCCCAATTGCAGAGGCAAATTTGTGGTTAAGAGTGCGATTTCCTACAATCTGGAGCGCTTGGAAAGCAGAATTTTCTCACCTCAGCCCCAACCATGGTGGGGCTGAGGTCGAGTTAGTCCTGGCGGACGTTCCAAAAGTGCATTATCAAAAAAAAAAAGTCATACTCCTGCTTCGGTTTGCCGTAGATACAACTTCGGGACCTCTTAAGTATGGATTTCGCCCTTGTCAGTGATTACCCTCTCTCTAATCCTGAGATCCTCCCCTGCGGCCCTCGTGCTCATCCCAGCCTCTCCATTGGCTCTCACCCTCAAAAAGTTTGAGAACCACCGATATAAAACAATTATTCCATGTCGAGGTGGGTTCTATTTTTACCCACCATCAGTTCAAATTTTTCAACAGGTATTTCCTTTTTGACGCCCTTTGTAGTTCTGTAGACTATGTTACAATAACACCGAATCGGTACCACACTTTAACGGATGGAAGAGGGTGTGCCAATGGGGAATGCACAGCCCTGGTCGGTTCATGACGAAAAGCTTCCATTGTATCTTTATTCCCAAATATGTGTTTGCTTTGCTTCACAAGGCGATTTCCTGAACACTAAAAATAGTAAATTCTGGTCCATGCACACACGTTGGTAAAGAAAATATAATAATCTAAGCACAATGATGCATCTAAGATTCTTCGTGAAAAATGTTTCACTGAGGCAAGGGGCTCACCCCTCTTCAAAAATCCCCCTCCAAGGAGGGTCGACTTGAATGTCCTAGTGGTCTTTACTATAGGAAAGATTCCCCCTACCGAGACTATACCTGTAACGAAACAGTAATTTACCTTTCTCTTAAAAGTTTACTAAATTTCTACACCATGAAATATCAAAATGAAGAAATTTTTGATGTACTTGCAATGTCTGAAAAGTTCTCTTTCCTACCATTTGGGGACCATTTAAGGCAAAAACTTTCTGGGTACTATACGCTCCAACTGTGGGTGATGTTCCGCTTAGTAATAAACCCTCAAGAGGCCATTGACCATACATTTTTATTTCGCCCCGCACTTCAGCATACCTTCCTATGCCTATGAATACTTATTTGTAGTGTATTTCCTCTTCAAGGAATGGACTCGGACTCGGAATGGAACTCCGTGAGTCGGTCTCGGACTCGGTAGCTGAGGACCCGACTCAGTCTCGGACTCGGTAGGTGGGGACACGACTACAGCACTGGCAGTTATGATTACAATCAGTGCGTTCCGGTACAACAAGTGATAAAAAGTTGTGGAAAGTGATCAAGGGTCATATTTAATGTCAGCCATCCTGAATTTTAATATAGCGATTACCAGTAACATATCGACAACCAGTATCTAAATTGATGGAACAGACAAATATATCGCAATACATGGTAACTCCGACTGCATTTCTAAGGTACAAACAAGAAGTGACATGTTCAAAGGTGCCTGTGTAGTTTTATTGATCTGCCTAAGTCTTTGACGTCTTTAATTGCCAAATAGTTTTAAGTATAAATTGTTTTGTTACAAAGTTCGAGGTATTATCTAGTTATCTTCACGATCGATGTAATTATGTTCATTTAATAATTCCTTTTCAAATATTGTGTACTACAAAGTTCTCTACTTGGACCGTTGTTATTTATCCTTTATGTAAACGATATCATAAGTTTTCTGTCGAATCAAACTTCATTTTATTTGATGACGACACTGCGGTTTTCCTCCAAAATAGGAATCTGTGCGATACTCTTGCTGAAGCTCCTCTCATATTTTCTCATATCTCTGGCTCAGATCAAACAAATTATCTATTAATATTTTGAAAACCAAATTAATGATTTTCGATAATTTAAACTACTGACTCAAGTTAAAGTCTGCATTACTCTATGAATATTTTGTTCCTGCTTCACCTTTTAAAAAAATTCCTAGGAATCAGTTTACAGGATATTTTAAATTTGAATTCTCTTAACCATGACATTAAATATTCTCCTTAATTAAACTTGTTTAAACGCAAGTTAACATTTCCTTCTGAATAACAGTTATAGCTACTATAGACAGCTTTTCTTTTTCACTTCCTTTGCTTTTCCACTCTATCTCTTTTCCTAAACACTTTCTCAGATTCTTGGTCTGTTTTGGTTTGTTTTGTTTTTGTATATAAGGTACCAGACCAGAAATGTATAAACTTATTTCTGGTTCCTCTAATTCTATCTTTCGATATGACAAGTTTTTGTGTATTGTTACATATTCTCTGTACTTTAATGTATAGTACTGTTTACATAATGTAAAAAAAAACTTTTTTAAATGAAAAGTAAAAAATAAACTTGAAACTGAACTGTGTAAGGAATGGGCAGTCATTGATATGGTGACCATTTTAAAGATTAAAATATTTTGTAGAGGAGGCTAGTATTACTTGAGCCATTTTCTACGTTGGAGACGTTCACTACGAAATTTAAAAATGAACTTCCGTACTAATTAGTGCCATAACTATGTACTACAAGCATTTTTCTAACTTATGTTGCAGCATGTTTAATTCATTAAGATTATTAATTAATTTATTACAGCACGTGGAAAAGAAAAACTGTCTCAATCGCTCCGGGGGTAATTTGATCTAACACAGCACACGTATGATATTTTAGTGGAATTCCTGTTAGGGTTACAATTGGAAGGAAATATTGTTCTTTTACTGAAGGCACACGCTAATGTAATTACATCTTAGCTTTCGTCAACATGCCAAGATGATTTTACAGAACTGACAGTCGTGAGAGTTGGCAATGAATAGGGAAAGTTTGGCAACGAATTGGGAGATATGCCCTTCAAAACCACTTTATTTTATGGCCTTTCTCAAGGTTGACTGGTAGTGGCTATATTATGACACAGGGTTTTCTTCAAAAGTACACATTTGTCAATAATATTATTCTAAAAAGCAGATTCTATGGAAAATTTGCCCCTTCCTCGATGTGATATTTGTCAAATTCAGGCCCCCAGAACGTTAAAAATGATAGAATAAAAGTAAGCAAAAAAATAATCACAATAGCTTCACAGCTGAGAGACAGCTGTTCGACAGCTATTAAACTTACTCCCTGCCGTCAAGAGAGTTAGCACCACAGAATTCTGTGGTTAGCAACGACTTGGTAAATAAAATAAAGTAATTGTATAAAACGATCTGTAAGGTCAATAAAACTCAGTCAAATGAGGGAGTGGGTGCAGCTAGGGAACACCTCATTTATGAGCTTTGCTTTATGACCAGATAGATTTCAGAATGACGGGTATTTTATGGGATTGTAGCACTGTGTCTTCTGTGGGATCAACTTCTCATGAATGTGTGTGTGTGTGTGCGTGTGTGTGTGAGTGCTTAGATCACTAATGCTCAACTTACCCAACGTGTGATGTATTATCCAATTTAAACACATACAGACACACACACACTCACACATATACACATACACCCATAAATACAAACGCCATAACGAAGGCATGGGTTTTTCTTTTAATTAAAATAAAAAATAATTAAAAGTTTTCGGGTATGATTAAAAACTGAAGTGTGAAATTGTGATTTTTATGGTCTCTTTAATTATTAATTTTGCAATGTCATTTGAAGAAGATTAAAAGCATCATTCTAACCCCCATAATTTCGTGAAAACCCCACACTCTAAAACGTCCGCATCAAATTGAACCGGAAACAGATCAAATGGGCCCTGAGCCGAAAAGGGATCAAACATTTGACTAGTTTTGGTTCAAAACTAACCTTTGTTGGTTCAAAATGAACCAAATCTAGTCAAATATTTGACCGGATTTGGTTCAGTGCCCATTGAAGGGATTCGGTTTAGATTTGAACAAGAGGTTCTAGAATGCAGAACCTCTGGGGACTTCGCCCAGTGGACCCCATCGTGGCATTGTCCCTGAATTCCACACAGGCCCCAAGGTGATCCCATGGACCCCAAGCCGTTGAGAGGACGGGAGAGTGCTCCCATGACGGGTTCGGACCCGATTTGTCATTTCAACTCTTCAGTCTTCAGTAATTAACTCCAAAAAGTCAAAGAGAGCCATCAGCAGAGTACACAGTCAACAGTTGAGAAGCCAACAAGGGAGACACAGCCACCACAAAAAGTACAAAAGTGCTAAATATATATACAAGACCACAAAACTAAGAAACCACTAAGTAACGAGTGCAAGTAAGAGCAAACGACAAGGGAGCTAATGAGCTTACTGGGTGAGGAGCCATGTGTTTGTAGCAGGGTTTCTGATCCAACTAAAAGGGCGGATCCATTTAAAGGAAGCAGTACGGAAGGATGAAACAGACCGTTTAATTAGTATTTATATCTTTTCATATAGTTCGCCCGTACCCCCCCTCCCCTCCACACACACACACCTTGACAAAATCCTGATTCCTACAAATATGCTTGGCGAGATGATACAAATTGAGCCCGTTTTAAGACAGATACATTCCTTTGATGTCTGTTGTCATCCAATAATGAGCTCAATGACGTCACAATGGAATAAGTAGCCGCCACTACAAAGCATGTGACAGTATTTTTAGAAGCGACTTAACGAAAATTTGTGGTCCATGTCACAGGAAAACAGTTTGTTATAAGGGGAGCTCCAACATAATTGACGGGAATCGTATCAAAAAAGTTTTCCCCAAAAAGTGCATCTGGACATTCCTCATTTTGAGAGCTCATGCTGCAAACATTTAGTCCACTTCTAAAAGGAACTAACTAACGTTTCTTTACAAGCATAATACGGTGGTGTGAGATAACTTTTCCTGTTAAAGACGTGTTGGACGTAGCTAAAGTAACATTATTTGAGTGGGTCGTCGCTGGGAAGGGATCGGAGGGGAGCCTTGTGCCCCCTCCCTTGTTAAAGCTTTCATTAAAGAATGGTACTGTACTATAAGGGGAGGATACAGGTGGTTCCGGGATCCGGACTGCCCCCCCCCCCATTTTTGCAGTGAAAAAATTCTGCGGATCTCATCGGTTCATTTCATCATCATAAATCGGTCGCAAACTATCAAAATTTTGTTAAATCCTTTGCGAACTATCAAAATTTTCGCGCTCTCCGAGCTTTTTAACATTCGGTTCTTTTTTCTTTATCCCCAAACACTTGTTTGGGATTTCCAAACGATTTTTTTTTTCAGAGGTACGTATACCGGTTTTATAACAATTCTTATGCAAAATTTCGGCTTCCTTCGCCACCGTTTACACTCCATGTCTGATGACTATTATTAGGAAGATAATGAATGGGACATTTTCCTTATAACAGAGGGGCAAGTCCAACCTCACGCTTGGAAACGGTCAACAGGCGAGTATGTGGCAATCTTATAGCATGAGCAACTTTTGTAGCGTGATGTAGGCCTATATGTTTTGAAGTGTATTGTTCATGACACAAGCTTATTCAAAAGTAATTTAATCTCATTGGCAGAGAATATGTTTAAAAAAACATGCTTACAAATGTTCTACCACTTTTTTATACCTTTTTTCCTCTCCCGGGTCATTCCCCATTGGAAGCAGTTCATTTGGATTTTCATTTTGTAAAGTGTTTCGTGTGCTCTCCTGTAGAGTCATTTGGATGCCAGTCAAAAGCATCATTAATGAAACTAACGTCTCCAAAGCTGTGCAACGCCAAGCGCTCCTTTAAGGGCAAGGGATCCACGGATCTGAGTAAGGATCCTTGGATCCTTGTAGGGTACTGTGGCAACTAAAGTTACTCTCAGACTGGAGGATCTACCAGTAACTATGACAATATAGCATTAGATCAGCAATAAGCATAGGCCTATATCTCAAAAATAACACTTCGTAATTTATTTTTGTGACAGCTTAACTCGCTTTGAGGATGCAGGGGATATTTGGATGAGGAGGATAAATGATGGAAGGAGTAGGCTGTAGAACATTATCTCCACCCAAAAAATTTTACAAACACATTGCTATCTACGTTGGGTGCTCGCAAAATGCGCCGAAAATTAGTATTTTAAAGGCACTCTCGTGGTTTTTCACTTCATTTAACATAATGAAAGTTTGATTCTATAGTAAAATTCCCCCCTAATTTTTCCCGTACTCTTTCTTTTGTATTAGAGTATTTTTCTTCTCACTTACTCATGAGGTTTCTGATGTCCTGGGGTGGCCGCACAGAATCGTTGATAGCGCTATCAACACCTTAACAGCGCTGATAGAAAATTTTGGGCGCACAGAAGCTTACTGATAGGGGGATTAGCTATCAGCGCTGATAGGCTATCAGTAAAAGGCCGCACAGAAACTATCACTACTGGTAATGTTATATCAACTCACTAACAGTGACCAAGGCACCGATAGTGACTTTGATAGCATAAAATTTAATTCCTAATGGAGGCAAATGTAGCGCACAAAGGTCAACATCGACTCCGTAGATGACGGAACGTTCCGAAAAGGCAAAGATAAGCAAACCTAAAACAGGACTAGTGAATGAGGTTGCTTATAACACGACTTTTCAAACAATTTTTCTCCTTCTTTTCGATATTGTAGGAATTGAATTAGAAAAACGGTATTTTGAGTTACAAATATGTTTCTGTGATAAAGGTTTAGTAGCAAGGGACATCAGTGGGAAATTGTCCCCAACTGAACTGAGTAATTTGCAGTAGGGGGAAGTGGCTACTGACTGACTGAGCTTTGCAAAATGCCCACTTTTTGTGAGGTGGCTTGAATGCAAAGGGTGGTAACGCTTAGTTTAGCGTTGAATTGTTTAGGAATCAACATTTTTAGTGATTTGTTTCTCTTTTGTTAGGGTGTAACTGGAGGGGATGCTGCCTCAGGGCAGAGATGACACCTCTACTCTTTGCGAAAGTTTTCGTGTTCTAAGTTTTCCTAGATCTAAAAAGTGGTGTTATCTTTATTTAGTGAAAACATTATCTGAAATTTTCATTATTTACTGAATTTTTCGACGGTGGCATGGCACCTCTACAAGGCTGGTACCCGGTTCGGGCTTCTCCCTAGCGCTCATAGTACGGTCACTGGGGGATCCACCAACGGTTGGCGAGTAGCCATAGGACTGTAAGGAAATTTTCGGTCAACTGTGTCCCAGATGGGGCAAATTACACGTTTTAGACCTTAAAATTTGCACCTAAGCATTCTTACCTTTTAGATTCATGCTAAGTTATTCTGTAACAAATTTAGATTTCAAGAAGAAAAAATTAGATTTGATTTAAAGGAAAAATGCAGTCACCCCAATTTGAATGAGTGTACCCAGGAATCCTATTTCATGAATGTCTTTTTAAGGATCATGTTGCAATACGTTTCTGAGTTGTAAAAGCCCCATATAGAGTAACTCCTTGGTTTACCTTGAATATGCAATATTTTGTTTTAATCTAACACATCACGAAAGATACTTGAAGTGACGCAATAGGACATTATAAGATTTAGCTGTGTTTCAAAATAAGTTTGCGGCCTTTGCTTATGCCTTTTATATTCAGTTTCTTTACCAGTTCGTAAGGTTTAGCTAATGATTAAAGGTAACCATATGCTACTTTATCTCTCGCCAACTTATATGCTGGTGAAGGTATTTTAGCTGTGTATCTTGTATGAGGAACACTATGGTTTATTCGTGAAGAGAAGCCCGTATTAAGAACACATCGACGGCGGGGGACCCCGGGGAAAATTAGGGAAAAGAAAACTTTATTATAAAATTTTCCAGGTTTGGGGGTCCTAGAAATCATAATTTGGACAGCGAAAGTTTTAGCAATTTACGTATTTTTTCTCACGAAGGTGAACTTTTATTTACGATTTGGAAATCTCAAGGGGCAACTTTCCTCTGCCCCAAGAGGCTACGGCCATCAGCTGGAATTTGTTGGTCCTAAATTTAGTACCTTTACACATACATAACGCACAACCTCACACATTGTCTAAATTCAAAAGAGCCGAGGATGCAAATACTTGGCTTTTATCAACACGAAGGATGTGCATCATAAATGTAGGTCTAAGTGTCGCGTTCTATGGACAAATTCTACCTATTTCTTCCTGTATCAGAGGTAGCATACCTGAATAAAACACTCCAAATGCGATTACAAGCCAAACCAACTGGGGAATCCCCGATCTGTAATATGTTAATGAGCCTATAAGCGCCTTGTCAGAGAGCACTTCTATCAGAGTCTTCTGTGCGGTCGTTTTGCACCTGCTGATAGTAGCAGGTTTGATAGAGAGTTGATAGCGCTATCAAGACTGTCACTATCAACGTTTCTGTGCGGCCACCCCTGAATGCTACCTCTCATAGCTGTACCACAAAGAGAGCTAAAACTTAAAAGGAAAGCGGAGAGGATATGTCTGTGGACAACCGATTCTAGGTTGCACCCCTGCGGAGGGTTGCAGAACCTTCCCTGAAAGATTAAATTTGCACAGAAGTGCAACGCTAATTGGATTTTCCTGATTCCATAACCATGACCATGAAATTTAGAGCATCTTCACGAACACTAAATACAGAATGTAAAGGCTGCGGAAAAGGGAGCTCTGGTAGGCTGAGCTCCCTCAGGTTTCATAGGCTCCGTACGAAGTAGTAACTACAAACGATATAATATGAGATAAATATCTAAACTGAGAATTTGTTCTTTCCCCTAACCCTCTTATGTTTTTTGTCTTCTAGTCGACTGTTTTCTTTTTTCAATGTTAAATCAAGTCGGGAATGCACCGTGAGGGCTCGAGGGCCTTAACATGTAATCGGTTCAAAGCTTTGCCAAAGACAGCACTGTTAAGCATCTAAGCCACCTTACATAAAATCTTAAGGGGGCGGAGTTTCACTCTCTCCACACACACACACATCACACCCTTTCCTTACACTAAACAAAAACAACAACAATTCACTACAGTATGTGAATTTTTCAAGATATGATCAGTTTGAAACTTTGCCAAAGAGAACATCATTTTGCAAGTCGGCCACCCTTGAGGAACAAAATTTTTTCAAGGGGTCCCCTCCCGTTAGACCCCTCGTTCAGGAAGGTACCTCCGCACCGGGGGACAAAGGAAATGTCCAGTCCGGTTTCAAATTATCGTAGATGCGAATGCACACTGACACCGACTTTCTGACTTATCTGGGGTTGGATTGCGATATCAACTTCTGTGATGTACCCAATCATCAAATTCTGGCCGCGCCACTGGGGCTATAACTGAGAACTGTTGATTCTATCTGAATGGGACATAATTACAGCCATTTTTTAGTCTGTGATTTAGGTTGTAAGAGTCACCAAATGACACGATGTTGTGTTGAATTTTCAAAAAGTCCACATGTCGGGAAGGGGGCCCCAACCATCCCCCATTGACGCTTCGCGGCTCACTCGTACCTTCGGGCATTCAGTGGACCCTGTGACACCTCCAGGCTAGCGTCACCCCAGGTTCTCTATTGACAGGTACAATATAAACAACAGGACAAGAATCTTTCCATATTACAGTATATTCGAGGAACAAGACTGAACGCTTTGAACACTTATCGAGATGTGACTCGCCTCTCTTCAGCTCCAAATACTTAAAAGCATAGGCAAATACTAAAAAGGGGGCCAAGCGGGGGCACTTGCCCTCACTTTTTTCCAGAGTTTAAAAAATAAAAATAATAAAAAAAGAGCGAAAGTAAGCGAGACCAGAAAAATTATAACAGAATTTTCAATAGCCTATTATGATTAAATTTTGCAATGTTTAATCAAGGAAAATATTAATATCAAAAACCATAAAAATGCTAGGAACTTTTTTCTAGGCGCGCTTCCAGAAAAAAACTGACTAATACAATTGAAAATTTTGCCTGGCACAAGGGTGGCGCCAGCGGGGCCATCGCCCCCCGTCGGGGAAGGCTGGCCCCCCCGTCGGGGAAATTTTTCGGTTTCGTCGGGGAGCTGTCATGTATACGATAAAATATGTAGTCACCGACAACGCCCAGTCGCCCCCACAATTTACTTAATTTTGGTCTAAATTAGGGCAAATTCTTCAATAAAAACCCCAAATTTTCCAATTTTCTTCTTCAAAGCCCCATTTTTTTACAAATTTTCCATGGAAAATGCCAGCAATTGTTTCAAATTTTCTCCAAAAAGAACCCAAAATTTTCGGCGCGCTTCGCGCGGAAAAATTTTCCTTCAAACATCGTTTCGGCACTTTATTTCCTTCGCTGAGACTTTGGGTTGCTGCCCCCCCGTCGGGGAGCTTGGCCCCCCTGTCGGGAAAATCCTGGCCCCACTCCTGGCCTGGCACCGTAAAATTTCTTTCCTCCCACGCGCCACACTATTGTGACTTTAATTTAAGCTCTGAAACAGGGGTAACTACTAATGCACGTCATAAAATATACCATGGTCCTTGCAAACGAAGTTTCAAACCCTAACCATGTACAGGGAACGGCATTTCTGGAAAACAAAAATCGGCGTACTTCGCATGAGCCTTATATGAATCAATGTCTCATTAGTACTGCTGTACTGCTGTGTGTAGGAAAACTTCGGTGGAATTGCCTTGTTATTACACTCTGCAGGACAGCTTGAGTTAATTACCATTTCCAAAACACTCGCTACTCCTCTCGCTGTTACTTTCCTCACCAACTACCACCATCCTCACCAAACTGACTGACGATTACTATCTTAAATTTGCGATCATCCTATGAAAACCATCTCCATAGCATTTCAAACTACACCTTGGGGAAGCAGGATTTTCTTAAGAAATGTTACAGAATGGCCACAAAAGCCGTCTAATTTAAGAAAGATTTCGTTGGGAGGAGCCTCAGTCCCCAGCCATGGGCTTCGGGCCTTCGTCTATCGCGGTTAAAGGCTTCACCGGTCACAACTTCCCAAGATGCAGCCTCCAATAAAAACCACTTCCTTGGCACTTTAACTGAAGATACCCTTGACAATGTTCATGTACAAACTACCCACAAAAGATTTCATTGACTTTTTTAGGTAGCATATGACATAGTCTGTCACCTTCAAAATCGACACAGCCTATTTTTCACGCTAGTAAAAAACTTAAGGGGCACTTGTACCAGACCATCGACAAAATGAAACATGAAAGAAAGCCTCCATTGAGCAGGAAGTATTTGTTTCCATATCCTGCTCTATGGAAAAAACAGGCACCTGGGAAAGTAGAAAAAATTATTTAATAAAAATACTGCATTTAAAACTAAGGAAAAACAATGGGCTACAATTAAAAGTCTGAAAGGCTGTCTCAGCGCTGTTTTTCCTGCGCGCTTCGCCCGCACCCGTTTTAAGTATTGTTTAAGGTTTCGGGGTTACTTCCTGTACAGTACCCTGCTTGCCATAGCTTCGTACAAACTCTTCTATTATCATTGAAACCACCAATGCCCCCATGGCCTTATGCAGGAAGTTTCCTCCCCCAGAAATTTTCAAAGCAAATTTTTCATCACCACCGATCTGTGTAAATTTACCGACTCTTTAAAGATTGTTTAGATGCAAGCTTTCAGCCACGGAAGGTGCCATTTTCGGTACCGTAATAAGGGACAGGCGCTTAGCTAAAGGGGCGTGAAAGAGCTCTCTCCTTGAGGATACTTTTTTCTTAACATTTCTGTCACTCATATCTGTAAAAGGTATGAAAACTGCGATTTTTTTCAGCGCGCTTCTAGCGCACCTATTCTACAAAATAGAGCTTCCATTCTTAAAATTGTTCCAAAACCCCGGGAAACTATCAAAATAATCCATTCTCCCCTACTTCCTCAAGGCCTCAGCATTATCGATCTCATCTGACTGTTAGTTACATGGAGTAAGAATATAATTGAAAAAAGTCAAATTGTGATTTTTGTGGTATGTCAATTGCCCACCTTATGCCATTTGAGGTTGAAACTGAAATGCATAATTTTAATACCTACAATTTCGTAAATACCCCAGAGCTTCCTGGGGCTTCGCCCCCTGGACCCCCACCGGGGCTTTGCTCCTGGACCCCACTAGGGGCCCTCGGGCAGCCCCTGAACTCCACGCCAATAGGTGGAGCCCTTCAAACTCCAGGCGCCGTTTGACAGTCCGCCCGGCTTTGTCCCCCGCTTTCAGACATCAAATCTCGCCCCTCCTTAAAAGTTCTTCAAAACAAAGTCTACGTTGAAGGTTTAATAATGTGTCCTGTCAGTTGGGCGGTACTGCCTTCAGCTATAGTCAATGGTCGGCACTTTGAGTAGGCTATAACGAATCGAAACCGAACCTTACAATAATTTTCATATTGAATATTAATGTATTTGTATTGCCCTTTTCTAGTCACTTTAATTCTATACACAAACATATGTTTCGTCATCCCCAAAATGACGTTTACCTGTCTTAACATATTTAGCTTTCCGTATACAATCTTGTTCATTGCACGTTAAATAACCACTTGAACAGTCTTTAACCTATTTAATTTCCTATAAAACGATGCAATGGCTTCCGCCTTCTAAACAATCTATTTTACGTCCATCCGGTTCTCCTACCCACGCCTTACTGCTATTGCACCGAGTATACCCATTTCACTTTAATTAGTTCAAAAATATACTAATATAGCGCAATTTTAGAATCCTTTAATGAGCAAAACATCAAATCATTCAAATATTAATACTGAAACCAAGATTACACAAAATACACAAAATGCTCACGTCATTCAAAGTAGCATATGACCCCACCTGAGCCTATCCGTCTCCGTTTGAAAACCTGATGACAGTCTTTTACAGATTTTCTCATAACTTTATCCAGAGATGCCTTTTTCATATTAAACATAGTTACACTTTCAAGGAAACACGATTTGTAATATTAATAACTCTCCAAGGTACACGGCATTTTACCCCACAAAATTAAGATGTTTACATGGTTTCAAATGCTACTTAGCCCACTGCTTGTAATGACATCTTGAGTGTCAGTTTTGGAGTGAAAGAAATGAATGTGCAATTATGGCTGTAGATTTTTCCAAGGCCGGTCTGAGGCCTAAAGTATACACCTAAGGACACCTAAGGCTATTGAACCTTACATATTAGCCAACTCATATGGGACCCATATGTTGGCTCATGTGGTACCCTTAAAGACCTCATATGTACCCCACGTTTTCCCCATAAGGTTTGCACTTCTCCCACATTTTACCCAGTACCAGTGATCCACATGGGCCCCAAAACTATCCCATATGGACCCCTCATGATTCTTGGGTATGACATCAAATAGAACCCATATGGGTCAACCCAAATAGGACCCATACGTTGGACCATATGGAACCCTTAAGGACCCCATATATGTCCACGTTTTCCTCATAAGATTTGCATGTGAGTTATCATGCACTTAACCCACATTTCTCCCAGAAAACAATAACCCACATGGACCCCACAACCACAACTATCCCATATGGACCCCTTATGAATCTTGGGTATGTCACTAAATTGAACCCATATGGGACCCATATGTTGGTCCATATAGCACCCTTAAGGACCCCACATTTGCTCCACGTTTCCCCATATGATTTGCATGTAGGATATCCTGCATTTTACCCATATTTTATCCACATATCAATAGCCTCAGAACTATCCCATATGGGTCATATGGGCTGGCCCATATGGCCCCTTATGAATCTTGGGTACAGAATTTAATGGGACCCATATTTGTTAGCCCATATGGGACCCATATGTGTTCACCCATATGGGAATCCATGTCTACATGCCCAAGAGTGTTCACAACAATCACACAATACAAAGCAGCATACCTTAGGAAGGTTGCTTCAGTGACTAGAACTGAATAGACAAGCATGCAGACGATAAGGGAATAATCTTCCTTTAGAAATTTAAAGTCATTTTTAAGGATACCGATCAACCTTCTAAAAGTAGGGTGGTAACTAGTGACAAAGGGAATACGGGAGCTGGGAGTTTTGATCCGATACTCCGGGGTTAAAAATGACTTAGTTAGTTAGTTAGTCAGTCAGTCAGTCAGTCAGTCAGTCAGTCAGTTAGTTAGTCAGTCAGTTAGTAAGTTAGATGAGGTTTAACGTTCCAGTTTCCAACCAATTGGTTCAAGTCGAGACGACCACGGCCTTTTTTCCAGTTGTGGCTCACTGGCTTGTTTTCCCTATTCCATTGTTTATGCTGAGCACCAAGCACAAAGGCAGTAGGTTCCATTTTTAAAGTCTTTGGTATGACCCGGCCAGGATTTGAACCATACACCTTCCGGCTGCAAGTCGGATGCTCTAACCACTTGGCCACTGCAGTTGGTCTCCCCGGTAGATCGTAGACCTGGTGTGGGTAACACTGGTTGTACGAAACACAGATGTCAAATTTGCTCCCACATCACTTTGGGACCCAAAGTCTTTATTCCCAATGTCACTTGGCCCATTAAGCCCCCTGCCCTCACGTGTGATTCTAGCAATGTAGTTTACATTTTTTATTGTGCTATGCAATTTTGGTAATTATATAGGCGAAACAGGTACTGCTTTTCGTTAAAGATTTAATAGCCTAATCATAAAAAAGTCTATACGGGATAACCTGCCCGGTTTCCCAGTGGCGGGACATTTTAACCTTCATAACCATTCACTTGTGAATTTAAAATGCATTCTTGTAGGTTATTTCAGTTCTTCAGCATTAAGAAATTCAGAAATCGAATGGATTTTAAGAATTAATTGCTTTATTCAAGGTATCAACAAAGATTTAGGAGTTCTCACCTCGTATCAGTTCTGCAAGGCTTGACTGACCTCTTATCTTGGGTCATCCAGCGCCCTTACTCCCCCAGGTGGATTAGTTTAACTTCGCTTTCCTCAATACGCCTTATTTGCAGCTTTTACAGCTCTCTGGACAGTTGTCTCACAGCACATCTTACTTTACATTCTGGTTTTTACCATTTATTTCTCCTTTCTTTCATACCCTAGCAGTTCTTTTATGTACGCCTTTTGTGCTCCTTTAATGCTACACTGGTTGCAGCCCATTTTTGAATTC